>CM076584.1:1177823347-1178423347 GCA_034641835.2 Pinus albicaulis | reverse complement strand
TCGCTCTTTATCATGGATCCAACCAAGATCCAAGTCATTCAGGTTTGGCCAGCCCAAACAACTCTAACAGAGCTTCACCGCTTTCTGGGTCTTGCTAATTTCTACCATAGTTTCGTATTGGGATTCTCTCATATCACTTGGCCCTTGAGTCAATTCACCAAGGGAGGAGAAAAAGAAAAATTATTTTGGTTGAAATATCAACATAAGGTTCTCATAGAATTGAAACATCGCATATGTTCTACCCTAGTGCACACATTACCAAAATTGCAACAGCCATTTCAGATCGAGATGGATTCCTCTAACTATGCTATTAGGGTAGTTTTTACTAAACTCAGGAATCTAGTGGCATATAACAGTGAGACATTGTTGGACACAGTTTGCAAGTATCAGGCTTGTTGATAATGTATTCCATTGTGTAGGCTTGTCGACAATGGAAGCTTTACATTTTGGTGAAGGAAACAATCATCCACAGAGACCACCGGCCCATACAGTTCATACAAACACAAGGGAAGTTGCAGAACGATCGCCATCAGAAGTGGTCCACATATCTGCAATAGTTTCATTTGAACATCAAGTATAAGGAGGGTAGCACCAATAATGTTGTAGACTACCTTAGGTGACCACTGATCATGGAGCTAACCACCGTTCTCAACTCTTGTGTTCTCGAGACTTTGGATTGGATGCTTCTCTATGAGATCGATCCAGAATTTGGCCACACATACAAGGCACTCTTCGGGGCTACGCAAGTTCCAAATTTTCACCTCCAAGATGCATTGTTATGTCACTTGGGACACCATTCTATTCCTTCAAGAGAGTGTTCCACACTGATATGGGAAGCACACTACAGTAGAGTCTCTTGGAATTTTGGGGTCGAGAAAATAGTGGCAGTATTGTAGAATTATTTCTATTTGTTGAACCTTCGACAAGGTGTCAAGAAGTACATCAGATCCTGCACTGATTGCATTATTGCCAAACCGACCACTAAGAAGCAAGGCCTCTATACTCCAATACCTACCCCTATTTGACCTTGGGAATCTATATCCATGGATTACATGTCGAGTCTTCCTTCTACTAAGCATGGAAAAGACTTTTTTCGTGGTCATCAACAGATTCTCGAAGATGGAAATTATGGTGGCCTGCAAGAAGAATATCACAGCAGAAGCCACTACTAAACTCTTCTTTGAACAAGTGTGGGTGCACTTTGGGATCCCAAAGTTTATCATATCAAATATGGATAGCAGGTTCCTCAGCACATTTTGGTCCAACCTCTGGTCAATGCTTGACACCAAGCTCACCAAGTCCACAGCTTTCCATCCCCAAACTAATGGCCAGACAGAGGTCATCAACATGATGATTGTACACATTCTGCGCATGTACAATTCAAATCATCCATGCACATGGGATGAGAGTCTCCCCTATGTACAACAGAGTTATTACTAGGCTCTCCACAGCTCAACTGGCCACAACCCCTTTGAGGTGGGCTTGGGATTCTAGCCACTATGTCCCATTGATGTACCCATGCCATTTGCGGCTACTCAGGCCGATTTGGCTCATGTTCAGTCTGAAGCTCACAAAGCGAAAAACTTCATCAAGAACGTTTATCACATATTCCAATAGGTTCATGACATATTGGACAGAGCCAATGCTAAGTATAAGCAATGACATGATCAACATCGGGTTCCACACAACTTCTAGGTAGGTGACAAAGTATGGCTACATTTGAAAAAGCTCGACCTCACTGGACCCCACCGCAAGCTTCGCCCGCTCCGATATGGGTCATACACCATCACCAAGGTTGTAGGGAAAAATTACTTTGAGTTCGGTATTACACCATTCCTTGGTCTGCACCCAGTATTCAATGTGGACCGCCTTTGTCCATACTTCCCACCTCTACTGGACACCTCTAACATTGCAGAACAACTCACACCAACAGAGTTAAACCCAGATTGCATGGAATAGGCCACCACAGAATTTATCATGGACATGAAAATTAAGAACACTTTCCAACAGAAAATAAAACTATATCGAGTTGTCAAAGCTGGCCAACTCCTACACCAGGGCAAGTGGTTCACCATGGACCAAGTTGAGTAGAAGTTTCCTCATCTCATGGAGGATATCAATGCAATGCAGACCATTGCTTCCTAAGGGGGTAGGAATGATCCAGGTGGATATTGGTGGCCACCCGCCTATTTCACTTGGGGCCCCACCATTGTCTCTTTCAGTTTTTCAGTTTTGGCTTGACTTACTATTTTTAGCAGTTTTTGAACTTCGGGAGCCGTTTTGAGGCCCTCAACAATGTTTTTTGGGAAAATGAGGAGCGACATGGGTCCATGGACCGATGTTGCTCACATCAAAAGTTGTATTCCTCAAATAGATCTTTATAAAAAGGTATGGTGTGTGTCAAATGGAGATCGTATACCAAATTTACGTCCCTGGGAAGTTGAAACACCAATTTACCTAAACGGTTCCCATAGTTTTGGCGCTTCATCTCCTAGGGGTAGGGTTTTGAATGTTTAGGTTTTTCCATTGCTTCTATATAATAAATAGGACCTCGAGCCTAATTTTAACACAGTTCAAAGGCTTGTAGCCACCACATCTCTTCTCAGAGATAAGCTACCAGCACCCTAGCTAGTTTATTTCCATTTTGTCTGTAAGGAAATTTCGGTTCTTTGATATTGATGAAATGAAGTTTTATTTCCACTGCATCTTTATATTTATGGTTATATGTGTATTCTTTTGTGTTCCTCCATAAATCCAGATCAGTGGTATCAGAGCGGTCTTCTTTTTCTTGATCCTTCTTTGCATGTCCCCAACAAGGTCAGGGTATAAGGAGTTAGGGATCGATCTAGTGGAACCTTTACAAGATCAGCCTCGCAAACCCTGATGGCTTCCCATGGGGGATGAAAAGAAAGATGAGGGAGCAAGAGATCCTATAAAAATATTGTTCGAGGAGGCTCTCGAAAAATAAATGAATGTGATGATGGATAGCATTTCCCAGATCCTTCAACGAAAACCCACCGAGGGCACATCTACATCCAACAGCCACTCTGCAGGCACGACTCCCTTTAAGGTACAAGTAAAATTTGACATTCCCATATTTGAGGGTCAAATAGATTCAGATGTCGTAGATATATGGTTGAATATATTAGAAGGATATTTCTCGATTCATGACTCTTCGACCGAGAAAAGATTATTTTTTCACTCCTCAAAGCTACCCCCCATGTCAAGGACTAATGGGAAACCTACTATGATAAAAAAGACGAGATAGAACTCTCTTTGTTCTCAGTCGTACCCACTTGGAATTCTTTGTGAGACGCCATCAAGGAAAAATACTATCCCATGGGGAGCTATGGGTACAAGTACATACAATGGACCACACTATAGCAACCAAGGGATCAAGATGTGCATGAGCTAATGAATCTATTCCATGCCCTGCGCACAAAGTTGGGTATCAAAGATTCAGAGATCATTTGGTGCTAAAGTATCACATTTGTCTGCACATATACATTCAGGAGGAAATGGATTTCCTTGACATCTCCTCGCTTGGTATGACATACCGGTATCCTGCTAAGATTGAGCATAAATTCAAATAGAAGAAGCAAGACTTTGGATATGCAAATCAAAATCAAGGGAAAGGTGCCTCCAAATCGTAGAACAAAGGAAAAATCCAAGTCATGGTGGCCCAAGACTGTAACCTATCAAAGCCACAACCAAAGAAAAACAACACGAATACAAAGAAGGACATAGGAAAGTGGTGCGAGATCCATAAGAGCTCCACTCACAACACAAGTGAGTGTTGGGCCAAGCAGTCGCTGGTGGCTGAGATGAGGGCTTCTGATTCAGATGCATGCTCTGACTCTTAATCAGAACCTGAAAAGGGGAATGAAAAAGGGAAAAATATTATTGATGCGGATCCCAAATCCACTATCGCCACTACAAAGATCCAGAAGGAGGAACCGGAAGATCCAGAGGATGAGGAGCGTCTCTTCCACTTCGAGATGTGGGTAAAGGGTTCCCCGCTACAGTTTATGGTTGAAAATGGGAGCTAAAAGAACCTCATTTAAATATACGTCATGAAGCGATTGGGCTTCCTGACCACAGCACATCCACAGGCATACACCATCGGGTGGCTACATCAAGGACGAGATCTCCGTGTCAGCGAGTAGTGTCGCCTGCCCAATAGCATCAAGCCCTTCATGAATGAGGTATTATATGAAATTGATCCTCTTCATGTTTCTGATGTATTATTAGACCAACCATACTTGTGGAAGCGACATGCTGTGTATGAGTCTCGGCCTCACGCTGTTATTGTTACATTAGGAATAAGTTGTACAAGATACTAAAGGTACCACCGCCGGCCGTTATCTCTTTGGTTACTACAAAAAAATGCAGTAAGCTCCTTTCCTAAAGCAAAAAAATGGTTTTCTTGATGATCCTCCCCTACGGCAAGAAGAAGACTGTGGCCACGAACTCCAGACAGGGCTCCTCTACACGACAACAACAAATGGACAAGGTTGTGGAGGAGAACGGGGACATCTTCACCTCACCCACAGGGATTCCTCTGCACTATAAGGTCAAGAATCCCATTGATATCACCCCAGGTGCATCGCTACCCAATGGACTGATATATCGGCGGTCTGTTCTGGAGAACAATGAAATCAAGAGGCAGATTCAGGAGCTACTACAAAAAGGTCACATTCGGAAAAGTTTATCGCCGTGTGGGAGGCAGATCGTGTTGGTATAGAATAAGGATGGGACTTGGAGATTCTATATTGACTATCAGGCGTTGAACAAGATCACTATCCGGAATAGGTATCTGATCAAAGGGGTGAAATATTTCAGCAAGATCGACTTGAATTCTGGGTATCACCAAGTACCAATCGAACCCTCTGATGTGTCGAAGACTACTTTCAAAGCCAAGGAGGGCCTTTTCGAATGGCAAGTCATGCCTTTCAGGTTGACGAATGCTCTCGCAACCTTCATGAGGTTGATGGATGACATCTTGCGGCCTTTCACCAACTCATTTGTAGTGGTGTACTTGGATCACATTCTGATCTTCAACTAGACTTGGAAAGAGAGCCTCCACCACATCCAACAAGTCCTCTAAACAATACGACAACACAAGTTGTGTGCCAATTTGGAGAAGTGAAATTTTGGCATGACCCAGGCTCAATATCTAGGATACATTATTGATGAAAGGGGGGTGCATGTGGATCTAACCAAGATCTAAGTCATTCGGGATTGGCTAGCCCCAACCACTCTAACAGAGCTTCGTAGCTTTTTGGGTCTTGCTAATTTCAGCCGTAGGTTCGTGTTTGGATTCTCTCATATCACTTCGCCCTTGAGTCAATTCATGAAGGCTGGAGTGAAAGAAAAATTATTTTGGTCGGAATCTCAATAGAAGCCATTGATTGAATTGAAACATCGCCTTAGTTCTGCCTCAGTGCTCACATTACCAGACTTGTAACAACCATTTGAGATCTAGAAAAATGCCTTTGACTATGCTTTTGGGGTAGTTCTTACTCAACAGGGGTATCTACTCGCATATCATAGTGAGACATTGTCTGACACAGTTCTCAAGTATCACACTTATGAAAAAAAATTGTATTCCATTGCGCAGACTTGTCAACAATGGAAGCATTACATTTTGGGGAAGGAAATAATCATCCACACAGACCACCAGCCCCTGCAATTCATACAGACACAAGGGAAGTTGCAAAACGATTGCCATCAGAAGTGGTCAACATATCTGCAACAGTTTCATTTGAACATCAAGTACAAGAAGGGTAGCACCAATAATGTTGCAAACTACCTCAACTGACCACTAATCATGGCGCTAACCACTATTCTCAACTCTTGTGGGCACGAGACTTCAGATTGGCCACTTCTCTACGAAAGAAATCCAAAATTCAGCCACACATACAAGGCACTCTTGTGGGCACGAGACTTCGAATTGGCCGCTTCTCTAGGTGGGCGATCCAAAATTCAGCCACACAATCAAGGCACTCTTGGGGGCTACGCAAGTTCCAAATTTTCACCTCCAAGATGCACTGTTATGTCACTTGGGACACCTTTGTGTTCCTTCAAGTGAGAGTTCCAAGCTGATATGGGAAGCACACTACAGTCAAGTCGCTCAGACTTTCGGGGTCGAGAAAATAGTGGCAGTACTGAAAAATTATTTCTATTGTCTGAACCTTCGATAGGATGTCGGGAAGTACATCAAATCCTGCATTGCTTGCATCATTGCCAAACCAACCATCAAGAAGGAAGGACTCTATATTCCTCTACCTACCCTAGTCGACCTTAGGAATCCATATCCATCGATTACGTGTCTCCCTTCCTTCTACTAAGCATGAAAACAACTTTGTTTTTGTGGTTGTTGACAAATTCTCAAAGATGGAAATTATGGTGGCCTGCAAAAATAATATCACAGCAGAAGCCACTGCTAAACTCTTCTTTGAACGAGTGTGAGTGCAATTTGGGATCCCACAGTCTATCATATCAGATCGGGACATAAGGTTCCTCAACAAATTTTGGTCCAGCCTCTGGTCAATGCCAGACACAAAGCTCACCAAGTCCACAACTTTCCATCCCCAAACTAATGGCCAGACAGAGGCTGTCAACAAGATGATTGTACACATTCTGCGCATGTAAAATTCAAAGCATCCACGCACATGGGATGAGAGCCTCCCCTATGTACAAAACAGTTATAACCGGGCTCTCCACAGCTCAACCGGCCACAACCCCTTTTAGGTGGGCTTGGGATTCCAACCACTATGTCCCATTGATGTATCCATGCCATTTGCGGTTACTCAGGCCGATTTGGCTCATGTCCAGTCTAAAGCTGACAAACCAAACAGCTTCATTGAGTGTATTCAACACATCCACTAACAGGTTCATGAAATATTGGATAGAGCCAATGCTAAGTACAAGCAACGACATGATCAACATTGGGTGCCACAAAACTTCCATATGGGCCACAAAGTGTGGCTACATTTGTAGAAGGAGCGCCTCACTAGACCCCACCGCAAGCTTCGCCTGCTCCAATATGGGTCGTACACCATCACCAAGGCTGTAGGGAATAATTCCTTTGAGCTCAGTATCCCACCATTCCTTTTTCTACACCTAATATTGAATGTGGACCGCCTTCGTCCCTACTTCCCACCTCTACTAGAAACCTCTGACATTGCAGAACAACACACACCAACAGAGTTAAACCCAGACTGCATGGAATAGGCCAGCATGGATTGTATCATGGACATGAAAATCAAGAACACTTTCTAACATAATATCCAACTTTAACGGGTTGTCAAAGTTGGCCAATTCCTGCACCAGGGCAAGTGGTTCGCTAGGGACCAAGTTGAGCAGAAGTTTCCTCATCTCATGGAGGAACTCAATGCAATGGGGACCATTTCTTCATAAAGGGGGAGGAATGATCCAGGTGGATATTAGTGGCCACCCACCTATTCCACGTGGGGCCCCACCATTGTCTCTTTCAATTTTTCAGTTTTGGCATGAATTACTATTTTTAGCAACTTTTCAGGTCCTAAACTTTCGGAACTATTTTGAGGCCCTAAACGACGTTTTTTTGGAAACCGAGGAGAATCATGGATTAATTAACTAATTTCACCCACATAAAAATTTTTATTTCTCAGATAGATCTTTCTAACGAGGTATGCTGCTCGTGAAAAGGAGATCATATGCCAAAGTTACGTCCTCGGAAAGTTGAAACACCAATTTACCCAAACAGGGCCCATAGTTTTGGCGCTTCATCTCCTAGGGTTAGGGCTTTGGATGTTTAGAGTTTTCCATTGCTTCCAAATAATAAATAGGCCCTCGAGCATCATTGTAACACATTTCAGAAGCCTGTAGCTGCCACAACTCTTCTCAAAGATAAGATACCAACGCCCTAGCTAGTTTACTTCCATTCTATCTGTAAGAAAATTTTGGTTATTTGATACTAATGAAATGAAGTGTTATTTCCGATGCATTTTTATATTTATGGTTATATGTGTATTATTTTTCGTTCCTTCATCAATCCGGATCAATGATATTGTAGAATAAATCATAGTCCATGTCCACATAATTGTGTTTCAGAATGGAACAGTCTATTACATGAATTGAGTAACAGGAAACCAAATGTCCCATTATAGTTTCAGTTTTCCAAAGCGTGAAACTGTTGACATTGATTCAAGGTGTAAAGAGTATCAAAAAGTAGACTTGAGGTTGAGTCTAGCATTTGATTCACCCAAACACCTCACCATGCTTAATAACAATGATGAGTAGCTTGGGTAAAACGGATCTCCATTCAATTTCAATATCATCCAATTTTTCCTTCACCCCAGTGTCTCATTATTTAGCTATATCATGTTGCACTACTTCAGATGCAAGGGGCATTTGTCTTCGTCTGGACATGTCAAAACTATTTAACCGATTCCACGATTGGGTTACCTGCATCTCTATGACAATAAATTGTCCTGTGAAATCCATTCTAGTATATGGAACCTCATGACACTGGAGCAACTAGATTCAAGCATGAATGGTCTCTTGGACTTCATTCCCAATGGGATTTGGAGCTCCTGAATCTGGAATTTTTTTTCGCTCTACAAGAATAAAAGTATTGATAGGCCAGAGCCACTAGGCATGCCTTGTGCATGCCATATGTCATGCTTGATCATTATTTTCTCACCCAGTGATGAACACCACATGCCTCTGCATGCAATATTTCATGTTGAATATACTCCAGCTACCAAACCTGCAATGCAAAAAACAAACTATTTATAAATAATTCATAAAAAAATTCACACGTAACATAGAAAGTTAGCAAAAATAAATTCATAAACAATATCACTTTCAAATATGAAGAGAAGTTTTGAAAACTTATACAGTCTTGGACAAAAATTGGAAAGCTTCATATTGTAGTTATTACCACAAAGAAAAATAAAACCTGATTGAGTAATCACAATATGGAGAACTATTATTACTATCCATTCTTGTAGCCAATAAAATCATTGGAACTAATAACTAGAAAATTGCATCCAAAATGTTTCACACAACATAACTCACTCCACTGCAGAGGTTGTTTTGCCATGTCCTTAACAAAAATCAAACTTGTCTCATATTTTGTTGGGAATAAGTGCAACTCTTCTTCACCTTTCAGAACCAATTTGTAGATTTTGTTTGGAATAAGTATAACCCTTCCACCTTGCAAAAGAAATTTGTAGGCATGTTGAGAAACAACATTTAGACAACCAACTTGGCCCAAAAAGCACACAATAAATTGTCAAAACCAACATGATAATAATTTATGAAAACATCAGAAAGGGAGAAAAATATGAAAAAAGAGACATGAATTCAAGTCTGTACTTACCATCAACCATTCGACTGTGGAGAGGATGCCCCAAGTCCACTAGAACATCAACGTTTTGACCATCAAACTAGACACTACATCTTGGCTTCTCCATTGCTATAACATTTTTATTCACGTCACTGGATTATTCTAGTAGCCTGTAATGCATAAAAAAATTGAATATTCTAATATCCTACAATGCATAAAACAAAACAGGTACTTAGCTAATAATTTTTGGATATTGCAATACAAAAAACTCACTTCCTCAACATAAGACAACTACTCAACTGATAATTGTTTGATATCACATTACAAAAAACTCACTCGTAAATGAAATCATGGTAATCATATCTTTGATTTGTTAAAATTCACATAGAAGGATGAATATCAAATAACAGAATGTCCATGTGTGAGGTAGATTGTATCTGGAGTTTTCAAAGAGTGAACATGAGATGAGAGGTGATGCACTAAAATGTGTAAAAGAACACCTATTGCAATCACTTTGAGCCACACTTCACAGTTTAAATGAGACAAATTTTTCATGGATGGGAAGAAAAAATTATAAGATTATAAAATATATCATATGATTTTTAAAATAATTTAAAAAAAAAATGCAAATAGTGTAACTGGGTTAACATTATTTTTTTAAATGCTTTAACCTCTTTGGTTTGTGTTATGTTTTGATTTGTGTTCTCTTTGATTCAGAGGAAAAGGTTATTTTTGTGAAACATAACAGATCGACTATGGAAGGTATATGTATTAGCCTATACCATTCAAAGTACATGAGGTTTATTTATTAATTTATTAAATTTCAATTAATTCTCAACTTGTTATTTTCCTTCCGAAAACTAGTATCAAGGTTAAGGTAACCCACTCACTTGTATACTCGTTAAGTTGGCTTTACAAAAAAAAAACATATTTGGGATAGGTATGAGTTAACTATAAAACAAAGGTGGCTCTTATAATTAATGTGCAGAGAGACCAATTCACACAACCCATTTGGGATTTGGACCCATAGCTAACCTGCCAATACTTGTTTTATACATCTCTCAATAAGCTGCTATTTAGTAAACATTATATATATTGAAGAGGTTTTATGTTCCACAATTTTTTTTTGGTTTAAGTAAACTTCTAAACTTTGATTATTTTATGTTCCTAAGGTGGAAATTAGCTCAGGTAATTAATTCTAATGAAGTAATTACAAACTTGGGTTAAGGCTTAGATACCATGTTCGAGTTTGTCATTATACTACATCCCATAGGCTTTAGTAAACTTATAAACCCTTACCATTTCTTAGAGTGAGCGATTAGTTTCATATTTCTAGAATGGCAATTAGGTCATGTAATTAATTATGAATAAGAGAGATATATATATATATATATATATATATATATATATATATATATATATATATATATATATGGGGTAAGGATTTATATTACATTGCAAATTTCTTTACATAAATACCTAAATAGGCAGAATTTGCATTGCTTTAAAATTTGTCTGATTTATGTTGTAATTTATTTTGTTTTGTTTTGATGGTTTTAATAGAAAGATTTATGTTGTGTTGTGATTAAGATGACCAAATATACTTAATCTATATGTGTATGTGTGTGTGTTTGAAACAAAGGCCATTATGTAAAAAAATGCCTAAACAATAGTTTGACTTTTTTTACACAAAGTTAAAATTCCTATGCCAAAAAATAATTTGACTTTTTAACACTAAAATTAAAATTTCTTATTTATTTTTAATACTAAATTAAAATGTTTTTATACATGTCAAAAAAATCAACTACTTAAAAAAGACATTTGAAAATTAGCTATAGTAATGATTAGTGTTTCTTCAATTTCTTATCTTAGTACCAATATTTTATTATGCAGTGGAGTCACCTACATGACATTGAGCAAATCCACATGCCCCCTCGATGTCTTTAGGGGCCATTGCTATTAGTATATATAATATACTACCGAGTAGAAAAGAACACCCCAGAGTACACCAAACAAATATTAAAAACCCTGGCCTTCTGGTTTGTTTATTATTAATGATGTATGGCATTGTACCAATTATTGATATGACTAAGGTTCAGGGATTGGTTCAATGATTGTTTATTATTGAGAAAAGCGTGACATGGTTTGACCCATATTGTTAATTTATTTCATAACTCCCTTTTCTTTTCCATGCTCACTGTCATCCATTCCCTGACTTCCACCGACGAAAGCACGGCCTGAGCCAACGCTGATTTTCGGTGAAACAGTTTGCTTTAGGTTCGAAAATTTTCTATTTTGAAGTTAACGCCGAAAAAACTTAAACTAAGGATTGGGTAAGTTAATGAAAAAACAATTTGTTATTAATGGCATCTTTTAGGTATCTTTACAATCATCATTACAAGGTATCATCAATCATTACGATGAACCGTCACACTCACAATGACAATGAAAGGAGTAAAACCAAAATACAAAGTATTTATTTATTTTTTAACAATATTTTTTTTAACCAGGTATTAATTTATTTGTTCAGAAATTTTATACATACATTTTGTTTTGTTTTAATTTATAATTTGTTTGCTTTAATCATTAATTTTAATTTCCCATAAACATTTTTATATTAATTTTTATTTTTCATAATTTTTATTGTGCTTTAAAATAGAAATTTCACTTTTACTTAATATTTTTCTTTAAAATAATTCAAATTTAACTTAAACTTTAATTTTCTAACACTTATGTTTTATTTTTAATTTAATAAATTATGTATTATAACTCTTTATATATTTTATATAAAATAATTATAACTCAATTTTTTATTTTCAATTTAGTAAATTAAATTTTCATGAAAAAGATAAAATTGGAATTTGAATGAGAATTTATCATTAAATTTTTCCAACCACTTGGAAATTGGAAATACATTTAATTGACTATTACGATTTACTATTTATTTTTAATTTGCGTTTGGTTGTGAGGACGAGATTGTGAGGACAAGAAAAGACATAATTCCATCCTGAGGATGAGAAAAGATATAATTCCATCGTTTACATTTCATTGCTGGTTTTATAAGTTTGATTGAAATTTTGGAAATGATATAGTTAAGTTATTTTAAGTTTTAACATTATTATATATTAAATGTGAGAAGTATATAGATAATAAAGTTTTTAAAATTATTTTATTTGAAATATATCTATTAAAATATTTGATTGCAAGTTATAAAAATATTTGAGATTTATTTTGCAATTCAATATGAAGAAAATGCGTAAATTTATTTGTCTCTTTTTAAAATAAAATAAAAAAATGAAATTGATGTTCTAAAAATTCTATGTTAACTAATTAATATCGATATCAATTTCAAAGTTATATATATATATATATAGAGAGAGAGATAGATATAATAAATTTTTTTAATGTTGCATATAAGAAAATATTTAATGTTGGTTATAATAACTTATTTTAATATGAATTCATATTAATATATATTTGAAAATATATTAATAATAAAAACTCATTTTAATTTGAGCGACAGAATGTTTAGATGTACATGATATAAAGAATATTTAATCTCAATTATGTATATATTATCTATCATTCAAAAAAAATTATGTATATAGAAGAAAAAAATCAAGTTTTTATGGGCAAAAGGTTTATTTGGTCTTATATATACTTTATTTAGCATTCAAAAATACAATCTAAAGAATGAAAAATAACATATTGTATTTTGCACTCTAAAAAAAGTTGTATATGAAGAAATTCGATCTTTCTCCGCTCATATTAAATCAGTACTTAAGATAGATCTATACTTATTAATAAGAATAAAATGAGTTGTTTAACTTTATTGTTATCCAATATTACCAGATTTTACAATCAAAATAAATTTAACATTAAAAAAAACTCGAAATCATAAAACAAAAATATTATTTTCTTTTATAATATTATTTTGTAATAATAATGTGATTTATCCAAAAAATATCTATCTACTTTATAGATCACAAAAATCTTAAATCTAACCATATTACTTTACTTGCAAAAATAGCATGTAGTTTGTTGTGTAGGATGGCCTGTAGTTTGTTGTGTTAAAAAAAAACAATGGACCCACAATTGCAAATTGAAAATACAAAGGTTAATGTTCGAGAGAATGTGTTGGGAAACAACACGTTAGCCTACGTGCATACAAATTACGTTATGAAACAAGGTTTATCAATTAAATATTTAAGCATAGTAATAAATCAAAATAAATTTATTTTAATTTTTTTTTTTTTTAATATTGAAAGATTATTATTAAATTAGTTTTATTTTTTATTATTATATGGAAATGTTTTATTTTTTAATTATATAGAAATAAAATAATTTTATTATTATTATTATTATTATTATGAATATATGTGTTTATTTTGTTTATTATAATATATTAATATGAATTTATCTTAAGGGTGGATTTAGCAAATATTTGGAGGATCAATTTTTTTGAAAGTGTTTAAACTGTATTTTTGAATGTATAAATGGATTCAGTGGCTTGAAAATTTATTTGGGCTATTGGATTATGTAGATTATATTGGTTAAATTTGTGATTCAAACAAATGTTTGTTGAGTTTCACATAAATTTGATAAAAAAATATAAGTTAAAAATAATCAAAACATTGAATAGTGATGTTAATTAAAATATTTTAACTAATTACCTGGTTCCTTTAGCTCCTTTGTCATCTATCTATACCCACTTGGAATTTGCAATGTGTTCCAACATATATTTCAATTTTCCGAGGTCAATAAATGGATATCAAGGGAATTTCATCTTCAAAAGCTGAATTTACACCAAATATTGTTACGTGATTACACCAAAAATATATAAAAAAGATAGAAGAGTGAGCCAAAAATCATAAAACTATATACATATCTATCCAAATATCTTCCTCTCATTAGCAAAGAGAATCCAAACCAAAAATGACCAAAAATGACATAGGAGTGACCAAGTAACGTGCAAGAATATGAAATATGCAAAAATCCAAAACAAAGGAGGGCTCTAAACATAGCAAAATTATGAAATACAAAAAAAACAAAAGAGAGGAGGGTTCCAAACATAGAAAGATTTTGAATGTGAAAAGTATATTGATAATGAGGTTTTCAAATGGTTGAATTGAAAATATAAATATCTTTATTTTGATTGCAGATTACAAAAATATTTTGAAATTCTTAGCAAAATTATGAAATACAAAAAAACCCAAAAGAGAGGAGAGTTCCACACATAGAAAGATTTCGAATGTGAAAAGTATATAGATAATAAGGTTTTTCAAATGGTTGAGTTTCAAATATAAATATCTTTATTTTAATTGCAGATTATAATTTTTTTATTGTTTTATTTTTATTTTTTTTCAGGAAAAAAAACGTCCAACATAGTCGGCCCATATTTCATAATATATTCAAAAAATTACATACAAAATTTTCATAAAGAGTAACTCGAATAAAAAACTAGGATTGTTCTAGAAAAACACAGTAAGGATGCCCAAGTCTAGACATTGTCGCAATGTCAAAAAAATGTAAAACTTGATAAGAAATAGGCCAAAAAAGTCTCTGGAACTTTCAGAAAATGAACCAAGCAACATTCCCCATCTGGAAAAAGCATGTAGCATTACCTCGTGTCCATAGAATGTGAATGATGTAAGACCATAGCATAAGTGTCCATGGTGACAGTGATCTAAAAGTATGGATCAAAAAACAAAAAAAACAGTCATCGAAGCAACATATTTGGATCTTCCTACTCGTGTGCAATTGCAATCTTTCCCTGATTGTTCTCCTTCTTTATTCAGGAAACATTTCAGCCACTGTTATATGCAGAAATTTAAAAAAATTAACAGTGCCCTTTGCCCCAATGCTAGAGGCATCAGTCCATTCATAGGGCATCTCTCTTAAGTTTCCATATAGTCCATTTTTAAATAATATATCAACTATATTGTTTTTCTCTATATATATGCTTAAAAGAAATATAAGAGAAATTCCTTTGGATTTTCAGAATCCTGTCTATCTATGTAGTAAAATGACCCAGAGCCATGATATTTAGGCTATTCTTGTAATCAATTAGTACTTTTGAATATTTTGATCACATGAAATATTTTGAAATCTTATGGATAACAATAAAATAAATTGTTTACTTTATTGTTATCTTATATTTCCATATTTTACCATCAAAATAAATTCAACATTAGAAAAATAACTCGAAATCATAATATATATATATATATAGCTTCCCTTTATAATATTACTTTACTTGCAAGGATGGCGTGTAGTTTGTTGTGTTATTGAAAACAGAAAAACAAGATTACAAATCGAAAATACAATGGTTAATGTCAGAGAGAATAGGTTGGGAAATTTAAAATAATCTCTTAAATATGTGAATAGGTACAGTTCTCAGCAAGACAGTGCGTTCGCCTTCGTCCAGAAGGTGTATTTAGACTATGCGATGGGCTGTTTTATTTTTATTTTTGGGTTCTACTTTAGTGGAGTATGGGATACAAATGACGTTTTCCAACAAGGTTTATCAATCCAAAAAATATATATATAGTAATAAATTAAAATAATATTTCTTTTAACATTAAAAAATTATTATTAAATTAGTTTTATTTTTTTATTATTACATAGAAATGTTTATTTTATCATTATATAAAAATAAAATTAGTTTTATTTATTTATTATGATGATGATGATGATGATGGTTAACGTTCACTCAGACCAATCTTTGGTCTATCAGACCTAAAGAAAAGAGTTATTTAGTTTGATTTAAGATTTTATTCCTATGCTCAAAAAGCTTGGAGAGAAGCCTCTCGAGCTCACTATAATTTTGACATCCTAAAAGGCTAGGAAGGTCAGTATTGTAACAAAGATTATGAAATTGAGCTCTAATGTGGTTGTACTCGGGGCACTCTAAGAGGAAGTGATTTTCATCCTGGATGTTCATATTCTCACAGAGATGGAAAATCCTTTCCATCCATGGTGTTTTAGGAACTGTCCAACGACCTGTTTCACTATAGAGCTCATGAGAGTTTGTTGTAATCTTGGCTATATTAATTTTATTCTTTGAGCTAGTTAAAACAGAGAGATACTTTTGATCTTCTAGGGTGGGGTTGATGAAATCCTTATAATATCTTAATTTTCTTTTAGCTGCTAGATCTTTCTCACACCACATTTTTTCTTTGAACTTAGAAGTAACAATTTTTTTAATGTTATTAATGTTTTGCAATGCAACATTCTCGTCGATCTCCCAATGGTTTAACCAGGCCCTGGTGTCTTTATATCAACCTCGTTTAAGCCTTAGGTGGTTTTGGCTGGAATTTAAAGCTATCTTAGGAAGTCTATGGTCTCCTATGATATTGAGCTTGTGCTTGTACAATAGAGGCCTAGTCATAGCAAGGCTCTCGATAGGGGAAATACCCACTTCTATAAGGAGAATATGATAGGGTGTATTGCTTTTAATTTTAAGGTTATAAGTTATAAAACGCTTCTGGATTTACTCAATCTTTCTCCAGGATTCTCTAGAGATGCTGCAACTCCAAGCCTCACATCCATATAAGATAACAGGAGTGACTAAAGTTTCAAAGATGAACTTCTTTCTATCCCAAATTACGAGGTTTTCCGTTTTACAATTATTTTCAAGACCAAAATAAGCTTTCCACCCCCATTTATCCTTTTCTGAATGCTATAGTTCCAATTGAGCTTGTGATGAATATCAATTCCTAGGTACTTGTAAGAAGACACTTCCTCCAAGTTACTATTGTCATACATAAAATTAGCGTAAGTGTCCTCCTTGGATTTGATAATCATAACTTTTGTTTTGTTAGTGTTAACAGACATATCGATGGTAGAGCAGAAATCCTTAAGAAGTCTAAGTTGCTTATCAAGATCATATGGGCACCATGCGAGAAGAACAATATCGTCAGCATAGAGAAGAAGGATGATGACTATCCCAGCTAAGATCGTGCCAGCACATCCTGCTTCCTCTAAACAACCTTCTAGCTTGTCGATGTAAATGCCAAATAGGGTAGGGGACAGGGGGAAACCTTGTTTAACTCCGATATTACACTTAATATCTTTTGACCACCCCTCATTTCTCTTTAACTTGGCAATTACATTTTTGTAGAACCTTATAGTGGCCGCCCTTAGCTTGAAAGGAACATTTAGCTCTTCTAATCTATTCCATAGGTTGTTTCTAGGAATCGTATCGAAAGCCTTTCTAAAGTCCACAAACAACAAAAGGGATTGGATTTATCATTGCAGCATTCCTCCACAATGATCCGAAGCGTAATGAGGTGGTCCGTTGTTGAGTGCTGCCTTCTAAAACCCGCTTGGCCTTTAGCCCGCTTTCCTTCACTTTCAAGCCAAATGCTCAACTTCTTTTCCAAAATAATACCATATAACTTGGCTAAGAGAGGGCTGATCATAATTGTATGATAATTAGAGGGGTTATTTGAATCCCCACTTTTAAAAATAGGGATAATGAGGCTCTGAGTCCAAGTTTTAGGGAACCCTTGCTTGACCGCCTGGTTGAAAATCTTGTGGATGTGGGGAATGAGGACAGGACCTCCAATTTTTAAGATTTCTGCCTGGTAACCTTCAATGTCTTTAGCTTTCCCATTTTCTAGGAGTTTAACCCCAAAATCAATGTCTTCTAATGAGAAAAATTCTTTCTTTGTGAGCAGGGTTTCAAAATCCCTAGCATTTGGAGAGTCATAAAGCTTTTTAAGATAGGAATTCCAGTCGTGTAAAGAAATTTTGTTATTATCTTTAGTTTTCATGGTTAGAATCTACCTCCATAATTTCTTAGGAGCCACATTAGAGAGGTGTAAGAGATTCTCTTGTCCTTTACGAATATATTGCCTTTTTTTCCTTTTAGTTAGGGCTTTATAGATTTTTATCTTGTTAATTTTGAGAGATTCATCAATAACTTCCTTAATTTCTCTCCTCACACTTTTACAATCTTTGTCATACCATGAGTTGTTTTTGCTATTTCTTTTATTACTTGAGACTACAATTGAGAACCTGTTAATAGAATATGAGAGGGTTGTAGTAAAATTATGATATAGGTCATCTATGTTGTCTATACTAGATAAAGGAAGCAAATTAGTTTTTAATTCATTTAGAAAGAGATCATTTTTATTTCTATCAAATATTAAGTTATTTTGACTATCAGGATTATCTTTTATGGGATCTCTATGCATGACAAAATTGAGAGTTATAAGTAAAGGCCTATGATCAGAGTCAGGCTCGTGGTCGTCTAAGAGGTCAAAATTTATTATTCCGTTGTATATAGGGAGATCGGAAATAGCATAGTCTACTACGTTGCTGCCAATCCCATGGAGGCAGGTCATCTGGCTAGAATTGGGCCACTTCTTTATACCGTTGCAAATTATGAGATCCTGAGCACTATAGAGCTTGACTAACTCCGACCCAAACAAATTATCCTCTAGGTCTTCAGAGCTCCTTTTATATTAACTATCCAAAGTAAGGTCTTCGACTAACCAAAGAGGATTGAGGTTGGAATGATTGCTTAGAAGAATAGCTTGGTTACTTGAAGTTCCAGCATTAAAGTCACCCACTAAAAGGATATAACCTTCATTCCTTAGGCTAGAAATATCATTCTCTAAACCATTGTAAGGATTATTTTTATCTAGATTATTTTTCTTATAGAAGTTAGAATTAATGGGGGGAAAATAATAGATTTCTATGTAGGTATTTTTATCATTAATATCAGTAATCTCAATCCAACTATATTGGTTGTCAGGGTCGTTTTTATAAATCCTAGCATGGGGGGAGATGTTCTTCTTAATGTACCAAGCTATGCCCCCAATGCCTCTATGGGAGGATCGCTTGTTCCAGGTAGACAATAGTGCAAAGCCATCTATGTTAGGGACCTTAGATTCTTCGTGCTCCCAAGTTTCAACAAGAAAAATAATACCAACATCATTTGAGATCCAACTTAGCTTGGGGCCTTTGTTCCATGCAAAGCCCCGACAATTCCAAGAAAGAATTTGGAGCATGTTGAATTGCTATTTATTACTATCTTTTTGGTTTCTATCTCGAATAACAGCTTTTCTATTTTTTAATATTGCCCATTTTCCTTCCTTCCTAGCTTCTTTTACCTTTTGAACCTCCTTTCTTAATTCTGCTTGATCTTCTGGAATGAGATCTTTGTTTATAAATATTCTTGTTCCTTTTGGACTTGAGGTTTTATTAAGTATGTCATATTTATGGTTAGTAGAGTTCACCTTTATTTGGATTAACCTTCCTTTATTCTCAATTAATTTCCCTAACCTTGTTGCTTCTGTGAGACACATGGTTTCAATTTGTAATCTATTATGTAATTTTGTTTGGGCTAGTGCTAAAGTATGCTCATTTACCTCCTCTTTCAAACCGAAGATTATAAGGTTCAAGACCCTTTTGTTACACTCATGGTCTAATTCGATCAATTTTTTCATTCATCTTTAATTGGTTTGATATCTAATTTACCTGCCCCACTATTTACAGTGAGATTATTTTTAACTTTTTCTTCTAGTTCTTTAATCATGTCCTTCATTTTAAGACTCTCTATATTATCTGCATCTCCTTGCTGGGATGTTTGGTTCGTATCTTGGTTTTTTTTTCTATGACCTGCAACCTAGTCTCCATTGCCTCCATTTTATTCTCCAATAGTTCTATTTTATTTTCTATTTGTTTTTGGATCTTGTTTTCAAGAGATGTGAATTTTTTTTTCCAGCATGGCTTCTAACTAGGTTTGTAGATTGAATTCTCTTTCTTCTCTACGTTTCTCTAAAGACTCTATATACTCATAAAGGCTCTGTAGAGTAACTGTGCTAGGTCTACCTTTGGTAATCTTTGGTAGTTGTGGTGAATTATTCATATTTGAGAATATATGAGCAAAAATGTATTAGAAAAAGATAAGGAATGTGTGCACCTGAATATTAAAAAACTGGATCGCTGACCTTTAATCAAGAAAATTCACATCAAAATTATCACCGCAAAATTTTCAACGCAGACCCAAGTATTAATCGAGAAAATTCACTGCAGACCCAAGTATTAATGGAAAAAATTCATTGGAGACAACTATTAATAGAGAAAATTTTCACCACAGAATTCACCATAGAAATTTTCACCATAGAATTCATCGCAGACCCAAGTATTAATGGAGAAAGTTTCCACCGCAGAATTTTCACCTCAGAAAAGTATTAATGGAGAAAATTTCCACCTTAGAATTCACCGCAGAATTCACCACATAACTTTCACCACAGAATTCACTGCAGACCTGAGTATTAATCGAGAAAATTCACCACAGACCCAAGTATTAATCGAGAAAATTCACCGCAGACCCAAGTGAAATTATATGTTTAATTATTTCTTTTATTTAAACTTAAATTTGATATGAGTTTGAGTTGTTTAATTTATTGAATTAATTTTAACTAATGTTTGGTAGATATTTTTAAAAACATGTATTTAAGTTGTTTAATCTATCAAATTCAAGTACCCGAAGGTTTTTTAGGGTGCTAAATCAATTTATTCATTCAAAAATGTATTTTAAATAACAAAAAACCAAAATATTTAGGTAAAAATTAATATTTCATTTATAAAATAGACTACACTTTTTAATATATATATATATATATATATAATTCGTCTATTATAATATACCATTATGGATCCATATTAGGTATGCATATATCAAACACCAAGAGGAATCAAATTGAATTTTTGAATGGATGAATGGATTCAACAGATTGAAAATCCATTTGGGCTATTGGATTATGTAGACTATATTGGTTAAACTTGTAATTCAAGAAAATCTTTGTTGGGTTGCATATAGATTTGATACAAAAATATAAGTTAAAAATGATCAAAATGTAGAGTAATGAGGCTAGTTGAAACGTTGTAACTAATTTATTTTTATTTAAGTATTGCGGGGTTTTTCGTAGTGCATTATATTAGATATCATTTTTTGGGATTCAACTGTGTTAAGTAAGTCATTCATCTATGACCATTTCAATGAGAGGTAGTCGTAACTCACTAATTTCTCATGGTTTTTTAATAATCCAACTAGCACTCATTGCATCAGAAGTAAGTAATTCATCTATGACAATTTCAATGAGAGGCAGTGGTAACTCACTAATTTCTCATGATTTTTGAATACTCCACTTAGCACTCATTGCATCAGGTTATGCTCACATGGGTGAAGAAGTGGGATTGAAATTAGTGAAATCAATCACATAGCATCAATCATCACTTATGGGGATTGCACCTGGTAACCAGGACTTCCTGAGAGGTCACCCATCCCAGATCACCTCTGGCTTAAGCGTGCTTAACTTTGGAGTTTTCCCCACAATCAAGCCCACTTAGCTTGCTACCCCATTTAGAAAACCTTAGCAAGTATTGTGCCTCATGAACCATTCAATTAGAGCTCCCTTCACTCTTTTGTATTTAAGTATTAAGGGGTTTTCGAGGTGCATTATATTAGATATCATTTTTTTGGATTCAACAACATTAAGTAAGTCATTCATCTATGACCATTTCCATGAGAGGTAGTCGTAACTGACTAATTTTTGATGATTTTTGAATATTCCACTTAGAACTTATTGCATCAGGTGATGCTCATATGTGTGAAGAAGTGGGATTGAAACTATTGAAATGAATCACATAGCCTCAATCATCACTTATGGGGCTTGCACCTAGTAACGAGGAATTCCATGGAGGTCACCCATCCCAGATTGCCTTTGGCTCAAGCACGCTTAATTATGGAGTTTTACCCACAATGAAGCCCACTTATCTTGCTACCACATTTTCAAAACCTTAGCAAGTATTGTGCCTCATGAACCATTCAACTAGAACTACCCTCACTCTTTTATATTTAAGTGTTGAGGGGTTTTCTCAGTGAATTATATTAGATATCATTTTTTTAGATTCAACTGCATTAAGTAATTCATTCATCTATGACCATTTCCATGAGAGGTAGTCACAACTAACTAGTTTCTCATGATTTTTGAATATTCCACTTAACACTCATTGCATCGAGTTATGCTCACAAGGGTGAAGAAGTGGTAGTGAAACTAGTGAAATGAATTCCATAGTGTCAATCATCACTTCCGGGGCTTTCACCTGGTAACTAGGACTTCACGGGAGGTCACCCATCCCAAATCGCCTCTAGATAAAGCATGCTTAATTGTGAAGTTTTCCCCACAATCAATCCTACTTATCTTGCTACCCCATTGGAAAAACCTTAGAAAATATTGTGACTCATGAACTATTCAAGTCGAGCTCCCTTCACTCTTTTGTGTTTAAATATTGAAGGGTTTTCACAGTGCATTATATTAGATATCATCTTCTTGGATTCAACTCCACTAAGTAAGTCATTCATCTATAACCATTTCCATTAGAGGTAGTCATAATTGACTAATTTCTCATGATGTTTGAATAGCTCACTTAGCACTCATTACATCGGGTGATGCTCATAGGGGTGAAGAAGTGGAATTGAAACTAGTGAAACGAATCACATAACTTCAATCACCACTTTTGGGGCTTTCCATTTATTAGTATAAAATATGCATGTTATTTTTTTTAACGATATGTAACTAACATGAAAATAATTTCCCCTGATAGGTGTGGGAAAATATTTCTCGAAACGATCTCGGGGTTCGACCCTCGTGACATGCGGTAGGTGAATTTATGATGGCTTATATAGTTATGCGATGGGATGGTGGTGTTATGAACAATATAGACCCACCTATGTTTGATATAATGTGGATCATTATTAATGGAAAGATCGTTAATTATTGGAAAATGCATTTGGGTTGTAGGGTGGTGGGTTTGCGTGTTGGTGGCCAAGAGCACTCGCTAGGGCCATGGGAAACATGGCGTTATGCGGAGGGGCCTAGTATTTCTACATTGACTTCTCAGGTGGCCTTCTATGCCTTCATTTAGGACCCTAGAAAGAATGGATGCAACACTTCAAACCATCATTGTAATCCTTCCATTGTGTGGGGGAACCCTAGTTGTCATTGATGGTGTGGTGCTTCTTGGAGCTGGGAATGACATCCTTCAGGTAAATTGGTTCTCTTGGCTATGGTATTTTTAAGAAAGTTTGGTTTTTGGTGTGGCTGGTTCAGTGTTGTTGCCAATTTTCCCTCTGAGCGAGTGGTTTGGGACGTGGAAATTTCTCGTATGTGGGATTACAGTGGTAATATTTCTTCCGGGGGTCACCAAAGTCTATGGAGGATTCCTTTTCTGCAGAGAACCCTTGAAGGAAAACACCAGGCTTTTAGAAGAGTTGGTCGTTGTCTTGCCATAGAGACTCTTTCTAGCCTCAAGTTGTTATTATCTAATTTGGTGTTGGGTATATTATTTTGTCGTCTCAGCCTAATATTTGTAGTTGGTCTCCTCTAGTTCTGGTTGTGGGTTGTTGTTAGGAGTCAGTCAACATGGGGAGCTGGGATATTGCGGGTAGGGAAGACTCTCTGTGAGTCTAATCTTGGTCATCATCTGAAGGGCACTGTGATGTGGTTGTGGAGGGATCCTGGGTTGTTCTATCATTTTTTGGTGGGTAATTCCTCTTGGGTGGTTGGTTTCTCCACTATATTCTTGTTCAATGGTTTTCAGGTGTCGTCGACCATTCCTCGACAACAAGGTCATCCCTGCCATAGAGGCTGGAAGTAAGGCCCTGTTGGGCACCAAGCCAAAAAACAAAACTTAGATTCAAAGGATTCATAAAGTGGGGAATAGGTGGGAGAGGTGGCTCATTCCCACGGTTACTCACCAGGTTTAGTGGAGGCACCAACTACAATGGAATAGATTGCTGAACAACTTTGAGGAGTCCAAGCCAACTTGGGCATCCTAAGAGAGCATCATTACAAAGATGAAAACAAATTGGTGGCATACATGAATTATATTTGATTTAGACTCAGTGAAGTTCTAAAATAGTTGGAGAGCATTCATCGAATCCAACGATGCATCTACGATCGTCTACACAACTTGGAGGCTCGAGTGGAGCACATTGACTTCCACATGCATGAAATAAATGTCCTCCTTGTTGCACCTCTTCTACTTCCTCCTTAGACACCTTTGTAATATGATATCTTTAGATTCTCTGTCTATTTTTTTCTCTTTTTGTATGGCTATTTAGCCTATCGAAACTAATGGTTTTCTTGTTATATCTTTGACATTATCCATCTCTCCTCGCTAAAAACTCTAGTCTGAACGAAGCCAGGATATTCATGGAGAGAAATTTTGTGCTTTGGATTTCTATGATCAGAGTAAAAAATTCCACCTTTGAACCAAAAAAAAAAAAAACATGAAAATAATTTACTATCAAGTCCCACTAGCACAACTAGTTGAGGATGGGCCTTGTCATTAAGGCGACCTAGGATTAAACTTCACAGGGGGGTGGTTGTGCCCTATCCTAGTGGGAGGAAACATGATAACAAATCTAGTCAACTAAGGGATGGTGTGGTCAAGGATGTGTGCGATCCCCAAGTGACTTTGGTGGCTTATATGCCCTTGGGTCATGGCTCCTCAAGCCACTGGTCAAGCCTAGAGGATCACAGACAACTTAACAAACTAAAAAAGCATGAAAATATTTTACTTAATATGGCTTTGAAATATTTTATTTTTGGTCCATTTATGGACCAAATTTTCCATATTAAAATGTATTTCTATGAATAATATATTTTTATGGTTCATTAATTTTTTATTTTATTTTTGTCAATATTTTTTAAATGCATCATTAATTCAATATTAAAATTTGAATGAATTACACATCTCTTTCTTATTAAAATCTAATTGATCAGTATTAAAATATTTTATCGTAACTTTATCTCTTTATATGTGTGTGTGTGTGTGTTAGAGAGAAATAGATATTGAAATATAAATATTTTTAAAAATAATGAGAATTTTATATCTTTTTCTCGTATTCGAAAATGAAAATATAATATTTGTTTACTTCTAATTGTTTTTTCTCTTTTTATTGTTGATACACATAGAAATATTTTATTTATGACCGAGAGTGAGAGTGAAATATTTTCATCACATTTCCTTAATATTTAGGTGTACCAATAAAGTGATGTTATTTATCCTTTATAATGTTTTTAATTAATTAACCATATACATACATTAATTTAAAAAATAATAAGTGTCAACTCCATATTGAGCACGAATGTAGTCACACACCGTCATACTATATTTCTCTGTAAAATAAACATATTGACACAATCATGGATATATATTCATATCAACCTTACATTGTTGATGACAACTTCTCTTTAATAATATCACAACCAGATTAATAAAAATGGTGGATATAGGCGTCAGTGGATATGGATTTAATATTAATATTCACATTGATATATATTATTATTATAAATATAATTTAATAATACTTAATAATAATCATATTTTAAAATATTATTATAATTATATTATAAATATGATAATAATTAAATAATAACTATAATGACAATATATAATAATTATTATAATATTATAATAATATGATAATATTATTGATGTTGTGAATAATATAATATATATTCATATTATTAACGAAAGAGATTATTAATGTTATAAATCCAATGGATTATTATTAAAAACCCAAAGGATTAATATTGAGAACCCAAGAGATTAATATTATAAACCTAAGAGATTAATAAATGTAAGGAATTTATATTATAACCCCAAGGTATTTACTATTAAACCCTAGGATTAATATTATAAACCCTAAAATAAATATTATAAACCCTAAAATAAACGAGGTTGACCATGGCTTTCCATGACTGATTTTCATATGACACAATATTTTTCAAATGCGGCATTAGACCTTGTTTGACCATGATTTATTTTCATATTGAGATAGTGTTTGTCATAATGAGATATTGGACCATGGTTGACCACGATTTATTTTCATATTAAGACAACATTTGTCACAATGCGATGTTGGATAATGGTTGAGCAATGATGGCCATGGTTTCCAGAATGTGACATTCAACCAAGAGACAATGTTTGTCACAATGTGACCATGATTATTGACCCTGATTGACCATGGTTGACCATGGTTGATTTTCATATTGAGACAATATTTGTCACAATGCAACAATCGACCATGGTTAACCATATTTGACAATGGTTCATTTTCATATTGAGACAACAGGTGTCAAAATGTGATGTTGGACCATTGTTGACAATGGTTAACCATGATTCACCATAATTGACCATTTTCATATTGACACAATCTTTGTCACACATTGGACCATGTTCGACCATGGTTGAACCCTTAGATTAATAAACACAATGGATTGATATTATAAACCCAAGGGAATAATAAACTGAAGCGATTAATATTAAAGCATATTAAACCTAAGATATTACTATAATAAGCCGAAGGTATATAAACCCTAAGATAAATATTATAAACCAAAAAATAAACATGGATGACCATGGTTCATTTTCATAATGACACAATTCTTGTCACAATGTGACGCTGAACCATGGTTGGCCATGCTAAACCATGATTTTTTTTCATATGGTGACAATAATTGTCACAATGTGACGTTGGACTATGGTTGACCATGGTTGATTTTCATATTGAGACAATCTTTGTCACAATGCAATGTTGGACCATCGTTGACCATGATTGATTTTATAAAACATGGGTAACCATGGAACACCATGGTTGAGCATGATTGACATTGGTTGACAATGGTTGACCATGGTTGAACATGATTGATATTATAAATCCAACGGAATAATAAACCCTAAGGATTAATGCTAAAAACCAAAAGGATTATACACATAAGGGAATAATATTAAACTCTAGGAATTTGAAACTTTAAATTAATAAACCCAAGAAATTGATATTAAAACCTAAGGGAATAACAAACCCAATGGAATAATATTAAACCCTAGGAATATGAACCCCTAGATTAATAAATTAAATGGACTGATATTATAAAGCCAAGGGAATATTAAACCCAAGGGATTAATATTAAATTCTCAAGGGATTATGAGCCCAAGGTATTAATATTATAGACCCAAGGTATATAAACACTAAGATAAATATTATAAACCCTAAAATAAACATGGTTGACCATGGTTGATTTTCAGATTGAGAAAATCCTTTTTGTAATGAGTTGTCACAATGAAATGTTGGACCATGGTTAACTATGCTAGACCATGATTGTTTTTCATGTCGAGACAAATTTTGTCACAATGTGACATTGGACAATGGTTAACTATGCTAGACCATGATTGTTTTCCATGTCGAGACAAATTTTGTCGCAATGTGACATTGGACCATGGTTGACCATGGTTGATTTTCATATCGAGACAATCCTTTTCACAATTCAGGGTCGGATCATGGTTGACCATGATTGGCCATGGCTGACAATGATTCATTAGATAAAACATGGTTGATCATGACTCATCATGGTTAACCATGATTGATATAGTAAACCTAAGGGATTAATACTAAAAACCCACGGTATTATAAACCCAAGGGAATATTATTAAACCCTGAGAATTTGAAGCTTTAGATTAATAAAACCAACGAATTGATATTAAAAACCCAAGGGGATAATATCAAACCCTAGGAATATGAACCCTTAGGTTAATAAACTGAAGGGATTGATATTATAAACCCAAGGGATTAATACTAAAACCTCAATGGATTATGAACTCAAGTGAATAATATTAAACCCATGAGATTACTATTATAAACACAAGGTATATAAACTCTATGGTAAATGTTATAAACTCTAAGATAAACATGGTTGACCGTGATTGATTTTCATTTTGAGATAATCCTCGTCACAATGCGATGTCGGACTATGGTTGACCATGTTAGAGCATAATTGATTCATATGGAGACAATCTTCATCACAATGCGATGTTCAACTATGGTTAATTTTCATATTGAGACAATCTTTCTCACAATGTGACATTGGACCATGGTTAACCATAATTGATTTTATAAAACATGATTAATTTTATATATCTTTTTAGGGTAAAAAAATATATATGGTAATTATTATATTTTTTATAGTTTTTAATTAACAACCAATTAAATAATTTTTAGTTAATTAGTAAGTTTTTGTTATTTAAAATAAATTTTTTATTTTGTATATAAATTTAATACTCTCAAAAAGAAAATTCAAATTTGTAATCCAAATTTCCAACAATTTCCTACCAAATTCTGAAGCAATTAGACAATAAAATATAGAAGGCAAAATCCAAAACCTGTATTATATTATATAAACTCCCGAGTAGAAAAACACAACCCAGAGTACACCAAACAAATATTAAAAACCCGGGCCTTCTGGTTTCTTATTATTAATAATGTATGCCATTGTACCAATGATTGATATGACTTAGGTTCAAGGGTTTAGCTGCATACAGAATAGTGTGGCATGGTTTGTCACGTTGCACCCACATCCATATTGCTAATTTATTTCGTAACTCCTCACTTTTTCCATGCCAACTGTCATCCATTCCCTGGACTTCCACCGACAAAAGCACGGCCGGAGCCACCGGTGATTTTCGGTGAAACAATTTGCTTCCAAACGAAGGCTATGTTACCTCTTAGAAAACGAAGATGCTCATAAATTTTCTATTTTGAAGTTAACGCCAAATAAACTTAAACTAAGGACTGGCTAAGTTAATGAAAAAAAAATTGTTATTAATGGAAGCTTTTCGGTATCTTGATCATCATCATTACAACGCATCATCAATCGTTACGATGAACCGTCACAATCCCAATGACAATGAAAGGGGTAAAGCCAAAATCCCAACTCTTTATTTATTTTTTAACAATACTTCTTCAATGAACACAACCATACTGTACCAAGTATTAATTTATTTTTTCGGAAATTTTATACATTAATTTTTTTAATTTTTTTAATTTTTAATTGATTTGGTTTAATCATTAATTTTGGCCATAAGCATTTTTATATTAGAATTTAATTTTCATAGTTTTTATTTTGTTTTAAAAAGAAATTTCAGTTTTACTTGATATTTTTTTGTTAAAATAATTTAAAGTTAGCTTAAACTTTAATTTTCTACCATTTATATTTTATTTTAAATCTAATAAATTAAATATTATTATTTTTATTTATTTCAAAATAATTGCAAATTTTTTTTAATTTAATAAAATCAATTTTTTTTTTTGAAGAGATACCTAATACAAGATATTTTAAGATAATAATATAGTGTCATGTCAATGAAATTTGAATTTGGATGAGAAATTATCTTTCTAACCACTTAGAAATATATTTTATTAGCAATTAAAATTTAGTATTTATTTTCAATTTATGTTTTTTTATAAAAATGAGAAAGGAAATATTTCCATCGTATTACATTTCATTGTTATCTTTACAAGTTTGATTGACATTTTGGAATTGATATAGTTAAGCTATTTCCAGTTTCAACATTATCATATATCAAATGTGATAAGTATATAAACAATAAGGTTTTTCAAATTATTTCATTTGAAACATAAGTATTAAAATATTTGATTGCTAGTTATAAAAATATTTTGAAATTTTATTGAGCCGAGGAGCTTATTCTATAACCTAGTATAAGGGGAATGTGTAAGTTTTTCCATCTGTCTATCCCCTTTAAAATACAATTAAAACTAATATTCTAGAGAATCTATGTTAACTAATTGATGTCGATGTCAACTTCATATATATCTATATATAGAAAAATATTGTTAAAATAAAACAGTTTAATGTCATATATAAAAAATATTCAATGTGGGTTATCAATAAAATATTTTAATACTAATCAATACTCACATATACTTGAAAATATATTAATAATAATAACCCATTTTAATTTCATTCATAGAATGTCTCAATGTACATGTTATGTAAAGTATTTTAATGTCAATTACGTATATATTATGTATCATTTAAAAAAAATGTATGTATATATTATGAAAAAATATATATATAATTAAAATGTTTATTTGGTCTTATATATACACTATTTAACATTCAAAAATACAATTTAAAGAATGAAAAATAACACATTGTATTTTGCACTCTAAAAAAATTTGTATATGAAGAACTTTAATCCCTCTCGGTTCATGTTAGATTCGTACTTAAGATAGATCTCTACTAGTTGATAGCAATAAAATGAATTGTTAACTTTATTGTTATTCAATATTCCAAGATTTTACAATCAAAATAAATTCAACATTAATCAAACTCGAAATCATAAAACAATAATATTGTTTCCCTTTGTAATATTACTTTACTTCCAAGGATGAATTGTAGTTTGTTGTGTTATTGAAAAAAATGGAGCTTGGGATTGCAAATTGAAAATACAAAGATTAATGTTAAAGAGAATAGGTTGAGAGACAATGCATTAGCCTTCTTTCTTTTCTTTATTTCTTTTTCTTTTCTTTTCTTTTCTTCTTCTTCATCTTCTTTTCTTTCTTCTTCTTCTTCTTTTTATTATATATATATATATATATATATATTATTTTTATTTTTTATTTTTTTAAATTTTAAATTTTAAATTAATTAATTTATTTATTTCTTTTTTCGGGGGTCTAGTTTTATGGTGTACGAGATACTAATTACATTACAAAACAAGGTTTATTAACTATAAATTGCACCAAAAGGTGCAAAGGAACATCGATAGCAAGATTGGAGATTATTGAAGACCATAATCAAGGGAAATATATGTACAATAAAATCCAATCGAAATTTGGGTTTCTATATATGTTATAATGAATATAGCAGTAGGTTAAATTTAAGAAGAAAGTTGCACTAACATAAATGTCCCAAAACAATGGCAATCTTTGCACGGACAAGGTGCATAACAGAGGAATTCAATTTCTTCCAGGTTTTCTTTAAATAGCATAAAATAAATTTTGAACATGGGAATTATGAGGAATCTATGAGCTAAATATATCATTGTTACTTGGGAGAATGACTTCTATAAATACATTTTTGTGAAGATGATAAAAAATGAGATAAAATTGTTGTACTAATGAATGTTGTAAAAGTACTTGTGAAAAACCTTGTGATTGGAACATGGAAACCATCAACCACTTTAAGGATTTAAAACTTTGTCGACCTAACCCTTATGCAAATTAGCAAAGGAAAATTGCTCTTCCTTTACGAAAAGGATATTAATTCTAGATTATGTGAATACAAAATTACATCATCATGGAAAGTCCATAATACAGGTCAATATTGGACACACTTATGTGCTACTTCCTTTCTCATTTTTTGGTAGTGCTTGTTGGCACAAGGGTTGTAGTGGCCAATGAAAGCACAACTTGTATCAAAATGCATAGTTTTTCCATTTTGGAATTTGGTGTATAGAAATTTGCATAAAATTTGAAATTTGTTATATAATTCACATAACACACATATATCTAAATATTTTTAAATTTTAAAGTTTATAAAATTAATAAAATATTATTAAATATTAGAATTTAGATAAATATATCATTTATGATTCTGTTATAATTTAATAATAATTTAAATGTTATGGTCAATGAAAGCACAAATTGTATGAAAGGAATAGTTTATCCATTTTGGCATTTAATGTGTAGAAATTTGCATACAATTTGAGAATTGTTATATAATCCACATAACACATTTAAAAAAATATATTTTTAAATTTTATTTTTTTAAGATTAATAAAATATTATCACCCATTGAAATTTAGTTAAATATATCATTTATGATTATGTTATAATTTAATAATAATTTAAATATTATAATTTAAATGTTAATAACTTAAAATATTATTTATTAATAGTTGATAAAAACTGAAATATTTATGAAGTAAACAATAAAATTATGATTGGAATTTGGCATAATAATTGTGTAAATGATGTATTCAAGCACAAGCATTCAATCCCAACACTCTTATTACATCAAGTTTCCAAACACTTCGTTGTGCTAGTCATGGAGTCATGGGTTCGATATTGGAAAAGCCCAAACAAATGATTTCTGACTGCAGGATGGGCCTCAGCTTGCATCCAATGTATCAAATCTAGTCCTCCTTTGATTTGGTGAATGATAGCTAATTATCCATTTTACCAGCAAAGCAGTAAAAAGTGGTTGGGATGCCAATTTAAACTGTCAAATAATTAATGGAAATTATCTAATTCAACCAACCTTGCAATCTAAAAATAGGTTAGGAGGAAAATTGGAAATATGCTTTCCAACAAAATTCCATAAATGGTTAGGAGGAAACTAGACAGCGGTGTAGGTAATGTCGCTACATTTTTTTTACTTATATTTTTTGATGGGAAACACAATCCTCAATCCACACATGATTCATGTGGATGGAGATTTTTTTTTTCAACAGTGCAAATAATGGAAATCATACAATGCATCTGCGCATATTCCTTGTACTGTGTTGTTAGCCAAAATCACTCTATGCACAACGCAAGTGTTTCTTGTGGAATAATGGAAGTTGTTTCTGACTAGGAACGGTGGTGATGGTCTTATAAGGGTGCCCATTAAGGAAAAACATTATTTTCAGTCTAGACCATCATTTTCTTCCTACCATGTTTTGGTATGTGGAGACAAAGAAAATAATGGATTTATAATATAAACCCAAGGGATTTATATTAAACCATAGGATTTACATTATAAACTCTATTAATAATAGAAAGTATTAAGGGGTTTTCAAAGTGCATTATATTAGATATCTCTTTTTGGGATTCAATTGCATTAAGTAAGTCATTCATCTATGGCTATTTCCATTAGAGGTAGTCATAACTGACTAATTTCTCATGACTTTCGAATAGTCCACTTAGCACTCATTGCATCAGGTGATGCAATGAGTGCTAAGTGGACTATTCGAAAGTCATGAGAAATTAGTCAGTTATGACTACCTCTAATGGAAATAGTCATAGATGAATGACTTACTTAACGTAGTTGAAGCCAAAAAAATGATATCTAAAATAATATTTTACTTGGGAATATGAACGCTTAGATTAATAAACCAAATGGATTGATATTATAAATCCAAGAAACTAACGAAGCTAAGGGATTAATATTAAAAAGCCAAGAGAATCATATTAAACCCAAAGGATTAATATTATAAACCCAACGTATATAAACTCTAAGATAAATATTATAAACCCTAAAATAAACAAGGTTGACCATGACTGATTTTCATATTGACACAATCTTTGTCACAATGAGACGCTGGACCATGGTTGACCATGATCGATTTTGATATTGAGATAATTTTTGTCACAGTGTGACATTGGACCATGGTTGACCATGGTTGACTTTCATATTGACACAATCTTGGTCACAGTGCGACATTGGACCATGGTTGACCATGGTTGATTTTCATATTGAGACAATCTTTGTCACAATGTGACATTCGACCATGCTTGATTTTAATATTGAGACAATGGGTGTCATAATGTGACATTGGATCATTGTTGACCATGGTTATCCATGATTCACCATAATTGACCATGGTCGATTTTCATATTGAGACAATATTTATCACAATGCAACGTTGGTCCATGCTCAACCATGTTTGAACCCTCAGATTAATAAACACAATGGATTGATATTATAAACCCTGAGGGAATAATAAACCAAAGGTATTAATACTAGAACCCCAAGGGATTATGAATCCAAGGGAATAATAAACCAAAGGTATTAATACTAAAACCTCAAGGGATTATGAATCCAAGGGAATAATATTAAAGCTAAGGGATTAATATAATAAACCCAAGGTATATAAACCCTAAAATAAATATTATAAACCCAAAAATGAACCATGCTCAAATAAACATGGATGAACATGGTTGACCATGGTTCATTTTCATATTGAGACAATTATTGTCATAATGCGACATTGGACCATGGTTGACCATGATAAACCATGATTGATTTTCATATGGAGACAATATTTATCAAATGCAACATTGGACCATGGTTGACCATGATTGATTTTATAAAAAATCAATGACCATTGAACACCATGGTTGATCATGATTGACCTTGGTTGACCATGGTTGACCATGATTGATATTATAAAGCCAATTGGATAATAAACCCTGGGGATTAATACTAAAAACAAAAGGGATTATAAAGCTAAGGGGAAAATATTAAACACTAGGAAATTGAATATTTAGATTAATAAACCCAAACAATTGATATTAAAAACCCAAGGGAATAATATTAAACCCTAGGAATATGAACCCCTATATTTATAAACTGAAGGGACTGGTATTATAAACCCAAGGGATTAAGACTAAAACCCCAAGGGATTATGAATCCAAGGTATTAATATTATCGACCCAAGAAATATAAACATTCAAATAAATATTATAGACCCTAATGGTTGACCATGGTTGAATTTTATATTGATACAATCCTTGTCACATGCAACATTTGACCATGGTTAGCCATGCTAGACCATGATTGATTTTCATATGGAGACAATTTTTGTCAGAATGCGATGTTGGACCATAGTTGATTTTCATATTGAGATAATCTTTGTCACAATGTGACATTGGATCATGGTTGACCATGATTCATTTCTAAAACATGGTTGACCATGGTTCACCTTTGTTGACCATGATTGACCATAATTAATATTATAAACCCAAGGGAATAAAATTAAATCCTAGGAATTTGGACCTTTAGATTAATAAACTGAAGGAATTGATATTAGAAACACAAGGAAATACTATTAAACCCTTGGAATATGAACCCCTAGATTTATAAACCGAAGAGATTGATATTATAAACACAAGGGATTAATACTAAAACCCAAGGGATTATGAATCCAGGGTATCAATATTATAAAGCCAAGGTATATAAACCCTAAGATAAATATTATAAACCCTAAAATAAACATGGTTTACCATGGTTGATTTTCACATTGAGACAATCCTTGTCACAATGCAACGTTGGACCATGGCTAACCATGCTATATCATGATTTATTTTCATATGGAAACAACTTTTTTCACAATGTGACATTGGACCATGATTGATCTTCATATCGAGACAATCTTTGTCACATTATGACGTTAGATCATGGTTGACGATGATTCATTTTATAAAAAATGGCTGACCATTGTTCACCTTGGTTGACCATGGTTGACCATGATTGATATTATAAACCCAATGTATTTATACTAAAAACTCATGGGATTATAAACCCAAGGGATTAATACTAAAAACTCATGGGATTATAAACCCATGGGAATAATATTAAATCCTAGGAATTTGAACCTATAGATTAATGAACCTAAGGAATTGATATTAAAAATCCAAGGAAATAATGTTAAACCCTAGGAATATGAACCCCTCAGTTAATAAACCGAATGGATTGATATTATAAACCCAAGGGATTAATACTAAAACCCCAAGGGCTTATGAACCCAATGGAATAATATTAAACCCAAGGTATATAAACCGTAAGATAAATATTATAAACTCTAAAATAAACGTTGTTGACCATGGTTGACCGTGGTTGATTTTCATATTGAGGCAATCCTTGTCACAATGTGCCATTAGACAATGGTTGACCATGTTAGACAATGATTGATTGATATAGAGACACTCTTCATCATAATGCGGCATTGGACAAATAAAATTTTCATGTTGAGACAATATTTTTTGCAATGTGATGTTGAACCATGGTTAATCATGATTGATTATATATATATATATATATATATATATATATATATATATATTTGTAAGGTAGAAAAAAGGTATATTATGATTATTATATATTTTGTTTTGTAGAAATTATACAAAAAATATGTATATCAATGGGTTTGATCTGATCATGCAATCTACTAAATCAAGATACTAAATCCTTCTATAAATCAATTGCGGAAATTAAACACGATTTCCAATCAAAAGAAGTAGAGAAAGAAGCAAAACAAACCATAACATAGATATTTTCTCGGGGAAAGCTTACTGCTCAAAACCCCTCTATCTTCTATTGTATATTAACCACGTAATCATGACACAATTAAAATGCACTCTTCTCACAAGAGTCTCCTACACTCTCGCAGTTGTCTCACATTGACCCCGAAAAAATCGACCAACACTTAGCCAATTTCCCGCCTCTAGTCAACCTGCCTTGCTTGTGCAATTCATGTGGAATGAAATCCCTATTCTTTAGGAAATTTAGCCTTCCAAAACTGTGCAATGCTCATGGGAAATCCTATGGTTGTTTTGCTACATGCGAGTAGCCTGCTAATGATACAACTGATAGTTAACATCCCTTTAACCTTTGTCTCAACTTGGTCTCCACTGGAACTGACATACATGCAACTATTTCTAGTAAATCATCAGTTTCATGGAAGATCACTGCATGTGAATTAAATATAATTTAATTGACTTGATCTCTCACTAGTGAAAGAAATAGTTACATCTAGTTCAACTAACTTTAACTCAATAAATTTACTTAACTGATTTCTCATGCATTAAACTAATGTACTAATTGGAACTTGAACTCCATAACTAATAGAATCACTCTGCATGCCTCACCAACCACCCTCAACTCGAAATTCAGGAGCTAACTGAGTTTATCACACTCTGTTAACTATTACGAGTGATTACGAGATAAGATTACATTTTATTGTCCAATTTAATTAAGGGAAAATTAAATTAGACACACATTTCTTGTTGAATTTTCAACACTCCCTCTTAACAAGAAATGGATTATCTGCCAACCCGATCTTGCCTCCATGGTATTTGAATTTTCACCTGGCAAGCGCCTTCATCAGAATATCTACATCCTGATCTTTCGTGGGAATGTACTGAAGTAACATAATGTGCCTTCGAACACAATCTGTGAGATGGTGGTACCAGATGTCTATATTCTTGGACCTATCATGGAATACTGGATTAATCAAGAGTTTAATGCAACTCTACTTATCACAATGTATCACCTTCGGATCAATCTGAGAACCAAACAAACCAACCAAAATCTTCCTCGTCGACATGGCCTCACATGGAGCCTCACTGGCTCCCATGTACTCTGCCTCGGTTGAAATGAGTGCCACATATCGCTTCTTCTTGCGGTACCAAGAAACTGTTGTCGATCCTATGCTGAAGATCCCTCCTGATGTGCTCTTTCTGTCTGATGGACTACTTGCCCAATTTGCATTGGTGACGCCTTGAAGCTTCACTCCATATATCCGTATGTACCATAATCCATACTCTGTAGTGCCCTTGAGATATCTCAAGAAATGCTTCCTCACCTTCCAAAAGATCTTGGTCAGCTTAAACATAGGTTGACTCAGTTGGTTAACTGCATAGAAAATGTCTGGTCTGGTGTTCAAGAAGTACATCAGTTAACCCACAAGATTCCTGTAATTAGTAGCATCCACTACCTCACCTGAAGTAGCATCCTCCTTCCTCCAGTTTCCTGGAAGGGGAGTCTCCATGGGTTTACAGCTCTCCATGTGAAACTTACTCAGAATCTCTTTGGCATACTTGCCTTGAGAAACAAATAGCTCACCATCACACTGCCATATTTTCAAACCAAGGAAATAGTGAAGGAGTCCCATGTCCTTAATTGTAAACTTACTTATAAGATCCTCCTTGCAAGAGGTTATCAGCTACTCATCACCTGTCAAAATGAGATCATCAACATAAAGTACGATAATCAAGAGCTTACCATCAACCACAATCTGGTACAAGTTTGCATCCGCTTCACTTTTGGTGAAGCCCAACGTGGTGAAATAGCTGTCAATTCTAGTGTACCAAGCTCGAGGTGTTTGCTTCAGCCCATACAATGCTCTCTTGAGTTGGCACATATGTGACTCACTGTCAAAGATCTCAAAACCTTTTGGTTTCTCCATGTACACTTCTTCCTCAATAAATCCATTGAGAAACACAATTTTCACATCCATCTGATGTATCTACCACCCCATCTACGGTGAGAGTGCAATGATAGATCTAATCGATGAGTACCTCACAACCAGTGTGAAAGTCACCTCATAGTCAATCCCCTCAACTTGTGAGAATCGTCGGGCTCCAAATATAGCCTTTTACTTCTCCACACTCCCATCTACCGCCTGCTTCACGTTCTAGTCCATCTAGATCCAACCACTGATTTTTCGACCGGTCTTCGGACAACTTCCTATGCACTATTCTTGACGATGGAGTCATACTCCTCAACCACAGCATCAACCCAAATTATTTTCTACATTGCTTCCTCAAAGGATGATGGTTCTGTCACAATACGCTTGCTCATAAGAGCCATCCACATGAATAATGTGTGAATTGAGGATAGTGTTTCCCATCCAAAAGTATACGTAAAAAATTGTAGGGAAATTTCCCACACCACTTTCCAGTTTCCTCCTAACCACTTATGTGATTAGGAATTTTTTTGGAAAGCATATTTCCAAATTTCCTCCTAACATATTTTTAGATTGCAAGGTTGGTTGAATTACATATTTTCCATTAATTATTTGACAGTCTCAATTGGCATCCAAACCACTTTTTATTGCTTTGCTGGGAAAATGGATAATTTGCTATCATTCACCAAATCAAAGGCAGACTGGATTCGATACCTTGGATGAAATTTGAGGCCCATCCTGCAGTCGAAAATCATTTTTTTGGACTTTTCCAATATCGAACCCATGACTCCATGACTCGCGCAAGGAAGTGTTTGGAAACTCAATGTAATAAGGGCATTGGGATTGAATTCTTGTGTTTGAATATGAGTGTACATCATTTACATAGTCATTATGCTAAATTCCAATCATAATTCTATTTTTTACTTCATAAAAATTTCAATTGTTATCAACTATTAATAAATCATATTTTAAGTTATTAACATTTAAATTAAAAAATTTAAATTATTATTAAATTATGACAGAATCATAAATGATATATTTAACCAAATTTAATTTTTAATAACATTTTATTAATCTTTAAAAATTTAAAATTTAAAAAATATTTAAATGTATGTATGTTGTGTGTATTATACAACAAATTTCAAATTTTATGCAAATTTCCATACACCAAATGTTAAAATGGATACACTATGCCTTTTGATACAAGTTGTGCTTTCATTGGCCACTAGAACCCTTGTGCTAACAAGGACTACCAAAAAATGAAAAGAGAACTACCACATGGGTGTGTCCAATATTGACCTTTATTATTGACTTGCCATGAAGATGTAATTTTTTATTCACATAACCTAGAAATAATATCCTTTTGGTAAAGGAAGAACAATTTCCCTTACCTAATTTGCATCAATGGTTAGGTTGACAAGGTTTTAAATCCTTAAAGTGGTTGACTCTTTCCATGTTTCAATCACAAAAATTTTCACAAGTACTTTTACAACATTCATTAGTACAACAATTTGATCTATAATGCGGTTTTTTTATCATCTTGACAATAATTTTTTGATCGAATTCATTTCTCCCAAGTACCAATAATATATTATATGGTAGATTCCTCATAATTCCCATGTTCAGAATTTATTTTATACCATTTAAAGAAAACCCCAAAGAAATTGAACTCCTCTGCTATGCCCCTTGTGCTTGCAAAAATTTCCATTGTTCTGGTACATTTATGTTAGTGCAACTTTCTTTTTAAATTTAACCTAGTGCTATATTCATTATAAGATATATAAAAACTCAAATTTCGATTTCTTTTTATTGTACTTATATTTCCCTTGATTATTTCCTTCAATAATCCCTAATCTTGCTATCAGCGTTTCTTTGCACCTCTTGGTACAATTTCTAGTTGATAAACCTTGTTTCATAAAGTAATTAGTATCCCATACACCATAAAACTAGACCCCCGAAAAAAATTATTTTGCATGAAGAGTAACTCGTTGTCTCCCAACCTATTCTCTCGAACATTAATCTTTATATTTGCAATTTGCAATCCCGAGTCCCTTTTTTTCAATAACACAACAAAATACATAGCATCCTTTCCAGTAAAGTAATATTACAAAGGGAAATAATATTCTTGTTCTACGATTTTGAGTTTTCTAAGTGTTGAATTTATTTTGATTGTAAAATCTCGGAATATTGGATAGCAATAAAGTTAACAATTCATTTTATTAGTATCAACTGGTAGAGATCCATCTTAATTACGAAAATAACGTGAGTTGAGAGAGATCAAATTTCTTCATCTACAAACTTTTTTAGAGTGCAAAATACAATGTGTTATTTTTCATTCTTTAAATTGTATTTTTGAATGCTAAGTAGTGTATATATAAGAAAAAATAAATGTTTTAGTTATACAAACTTAAATTTTTCATGATATATACATAATTTCTTTTAAATTATGATACATAATATATATGTAATTGACATTAAAATACTTTACATATCATGTACATCGAGACATTTTATCAATGAAATTAAAATTTGTTTTTATTATTAATATATTTTCAAGTATATGTCAATATTAATTGGTATTAAAATATTATATTGATAACCCACATTGAATACTTTTTTATATACTACATTAAAATATTTTATTTTAACAATTAGTTTTCTATATGTATATATATGAAGTTGACATCAACTTCAATTAGTTAACATAGATTTTCTAAAACATTAGTTTTAATTTTTAATTTTATTTTAAAGGGGTCGGTCATACTGGGTTGTAGATTGTAAAAAGAGTCTTTCAGCTCAATAAAATTTCAAAATATTTTTGTAACTCGCAATCAAATATTTTGATGCCTATATTTCAAATGAAATAATTTGAAAAACCTTATTGTCTATATACTTCTTACATTTGATATATCATAACGTTAAAACTCGAAATAGCTTAACTATATCATTTCCAAAATTTCAGTCAAACTTTTAAAGTAAGCCATTAAATATATTACGATGGAATTACGTCTTTTCTCATCCTCAAGATGAAATTATGTCCTTTCTCATCTTTACAACAAAACGTAATTGAAAATAAATAGTAAATTTTAAAGGTCTATGGAATGTATTTCTAAATGGTTAGAAAGGTTTAATGATGATTTTTCATCCAATTTCAAATTTCATTAACATGATAATATATCGTTACATTGAAATGTTTTCTATTATGTATCTCTTCCAAGATAATTTATTAAATTGAAAATAATAAAAAATTTATAATTGTTTTGAAATAAATAAAAAATAAGAATATTTAATTTATTAAAATTAAATATAAATTGTAGAAAATTAAGTTTAAATTATTAAAAAAAAAACATTAAGTAAAACTGAAATTTCTTTTTAAAACAAAATAAAAATTATGAAAATCAAATTCTAATAAAAAAAAGCTTATCACCAACTAAAATTAATAATTAAACCAAACGATTTAAAAATTAAAAATTGAAATTTATAACAAAACAAAATGTGTGTATAAAATTTCGAAACAAATAAATTAAAACTCGGTGTAGCATGCATGTGTTCATTGCAGAAATATTGTTAAAAACTAAATAAATACTTGGAATTTTTGTTTTACTCCTTTTCATTGTCATTGGGATTGTGATGGTTCATCGAAACGATTGATGATACCTTGTCAAGAGACCTAAAAGATTCCATTAATACCTTAGTTTTAAGTTTATTAGGAGTTAACTTCAAAATAGAAAATCTAAAAGGTAAAATAATGTTTTCTCAACGGTAACATAACCTTCGTTTGGAAGCAAAACTGTTTCACCGAAAATCACCGGTGGCTCAGGCCTTGCGTTAGTCGGTGGAAGCCCACAGAATGCATGACAGTGAAGTAAAAGGAAACAAATATGGAGGTTGGTGCAACGAGACAAACTATGCCACGCTTTTCTGTTGGCAGCCAAACCCATGAACCTAAGTCATATCAATCATTGGTACAGTGTCATACATCATTAATAATAAACAAACCAGAAGGCCCAGTTTTTCAATATTTGTTTGGTGTACGCTGGGTTGTTTTTTTCTACTCCGTAGTTTATATAATATAGGTTTTGTATTTTTTCAGGTATTTTTTATAGTACAATTGGTTAAGAAGGAAATGGTTGGAAATTGAAATTATAAATTTGAATTTTCCAAAATTTAAGTATTGAGGTTTTTTTTTTAGAGTTTTAAATTTATATATATAATGAAAATGAGTTGTATTCAATGTGATTTTTTGAAAAGTTTACATTTATTTTTCTGATATAATTTGTCTAAAATTTGGCAAGAATTTATTGAAATCACAAGTTTGATGGGTAAACTATGCACAATCAAAGTTTTCTAGGGCTTTTAGGGTGATGAATTCATATATGTAGTAAAAAAACCAGTTTAAATAACACAAATCAAGATTTCACCTTAAATCATTATGTCGGATTCCAACTAGAAAATCTACCGAAAACTCCAAAACGTCGCATTAAAGGCAACTCCCAATCAAAAACTCATTTTAAATAACGAAAAATTACTAATTAACCAAAGATTATTTAACTGAATTTTAATTAAAAACTATAAAACATGTTGAAAATTCAACAAGAAATGAGTGTCTAATTTAATTTTCGCTTAATTAAATTGCATAATAAAATGAAATATTATCTCATAATCACTTGTAATAGTTAACTAAGTGTGATAAACTCAATTAGCTCATGAAATTTGAGTTGAAGGTGGCTAGTGAGATATGCAGAGTGATTCTATTTGTTATGGAGTTCGAGTTGCAGTTAGTGCATTAGTTTAATGCATGAGAAATCAGTTAAATCAATTTATTGAGTTAAAATCAGTTGAATTAGTTGTAACTGTTTGTTGCACTAGTGAGAGATGAAGTGAATTAAATTAGATTTAATTCAGATGAAGTGATCTTCCATGCAACTGATGATTTACTATTAATAGCTGCATGCATGTCAGTTCCAATGGAGACCCAATTGAGACAAAGGTTAAAGGGATGTTAAGTATCAGTTGTATCATTAGTAGGCTGCCCGCATGCATAAAGACAACCATAGGATTTCCAATGAGCATTGCACAGTTTTGGAAGGTTGAATTTCCTAAACAATAGGGATTTCATTCCACATGAATTGCGCAAGTAAGGAAGGTTGATTAGAGGCAAGAAATTGGCTAAGTGTTGGTCGATTTTGTCCTCGTCATAGTGAGACAGTTGTGAGAGTGCAGGAGACTCTTGTGAGAAGAGTGCATTGTAATTGTTCCCTGATCCCTTGGTGAATATACAATCGAAGATAGAGGGGTTTTGAGTAGTAAGCTTTCCCTACGAAAATATCTGTGTTGTGATTTGATTTTCTTCTTTCTTTACTTGTTGTGATTGTCGATCGTGTTTAATTTCTGCAATTGATTTGTAGAAGGATTCAATTTCTTTCTTTTGTAGATCGCATGATCGGATTGAATCCATTGATATAGATATTGTTTGTATAATTTCTACATGGTATCAAAGCACATGAAATCACTATAGTGGAGAATAAATTGAGCTTGTGACTGAATAGAATTCGAATTTGCAAAAGTATTCTTGGTGTGATAGGAATATCATGATCAAGATGGCTTTCAATGGCTTGAGATTGGAGTATGCACTCGAGGGAAGTTCCAATTATATTGCGTGTAAAGACAGGATGGAGGCAGTTCTAGAGGACAATCGGTTGAAAGAATTCACTGATAATGACATTCCCAAACCCATTGCAACAGATGTTGATCTTCTTGATGCTTGGAAAAAGAAGGTTGCAAAGGCGAGGAAGATCTTATTAGAGGGAGTACGAGACCACATTGTCTCATGTCTCCAAGGCAAAGCGACTCCATATGCAATGTGGAAGGCTTTGAAATTTTTGTTTCAGAGTAGCAGTGATATTAGAAAATTGGCATTGAAGGACAAGCTCAGGAAAATCAAAATGGAGAAAGGCATCACTATTCCGAAATATTTAACCAAGTTTGTCCAATGTCCATATGAGCTTGGGAGCATTGGATTTACTGTCACAGATGATGACTTGGTGAGCCTAGCTCTTCTAGGCCTTCCCAAGAGTTGGCATAGTTATTAGGACTCTGTCAATGGGAGGGAGAAGCTGCCAAATTGGAAATGACTTTTGTCGTATTTGGCGCAAGAAGAATTCAGGAGGAATACCAAGGATGGATCTTCATCTAAGACAAATGATGAAGAAAATTGTGCCTTGGCTGGTAAGGCGGAGAATGGGAAAAGAAAGAAATCCCATTCCAAATCTGAGTCTGGAGAAGAAGGAAAGAAGTGCGACATGTCCAGAGTGAAGTTTTTTCACTGTCACGAGCATGCACATTATGCCATTAATTGCCCATAAAAGAAGAAGAACAAGAATACTTCAGGATCTGCAGCTGCTGAGGCTTTGGCCTTTCAATTTTAGTTGGACTTCTCACTCATTGAATGCATGGTGTCAAGTGCAATGGGATCTGTGTGGTACTTGGACATTGGTGCATATTTCCACATGACGGGAGACAAAGAAATTTTTAGTAGCTTGGAGGAGAAGGACCTCCAGATGCATATCTAAATGGGTGATGATGGGCGGTACAATGCTACTGGTATTGGTACAGTTACCTTCCAGAGATAGTCAGCTAAACCCTTCTTATTAAAAGATTTAATGAATGTACCAGGCTTGAAAAAGAAGTTAGTTTCAATCAAAATGTTGGAGGATAGAGGCTATGATGTGGTTTTCAGTGAAGGGAAAGATTTCCTTTGACACAAAGCCATAGGAAAAGACAAGAAGGTTGGGATTCGTGTGAAGAATCTCTATAAAATTGATGTAGATGGCTATGCAGCATTGATGGGTAAGGTAGAAAAAGTGGTGAGTCGGGATGAGAGTGAGTTATGGCATAGGATATTGGGCCATCTACACCACGGAGCCTTGAAGGTCATGCACCAGATTTCTACGTGCCTTCCTGAGGGTACTCTTGCATAGATAGACACATCCAAGGGATTTACCATGGGGAAGTTGCAAAGGTCACTTTTCACGAGAAGGAGAACCGAGCAACACAAATCCTTGAGATATTTCGCTCAGACGTGTGTGGACCATTATCTACAGCTTCGACAGCAAAGCACGGGTATTATGTGATCTTTGTTGATGATTTTTCTAGAAAGTGTTGGATCTACTTCATGCAGAAGAAAGATCTAACATTCTCAAAATTTTGTGAGTTCAAAGCACTGGTAGATAAATACACAGGAAATCATGTGAAAACTCTTAGGAGAGACAATGGTGGTGAGTACATCTCCAAGGAATTCAGGAACTTCTGCAACAAAGAAGGGATTCTAAGAGAGTTTATTGCGCCTCATAACCCACAACAGAATCAGTTCGCAGAAAGAGAGAATAGAACAATTGTGGGTGCAGCACGAGAGATGTTGCATGATCAGGGCCTACCATTTCATATGTGGGCGGAGGCATGCAACACAGCTATATTTGTGCAAAATCGTAGTCCTCATCAGATACTTGCGATGAGTACACCAGAGGAGGCTTTTTCTGGTAAGAAACCTGGTGTGTCATATTTTAAAATTTTTGAATCATCTGTCTATTTCCATGTGACCAAAGATTCTAGGAAGAAGCTCGAAACAACAACTAAGATTGGGATATTTGTGGGCTACACTTATAATCCCCACAACTATCTGGTGTATTTTCCAAATAACAGAATGATTGTTGTGAGATAGGATATAAAATTTGATGAAGAGAAAACCATGCGATTGTCCCTTGAGATGGAGTTGGATTTTCATGCAGACGATTAACTCTTTGTTCCAAAGAATGAACCTCAGTATGTGGATCAGCCACATGTAGAGGATCATGGAGTTGAATAAAACACTCATGAAGAGCCATCCACCAGAAATGGTAGAAGGCACACCACAAGAGCTGATATATTGAGACTTGATGTGGCAGAGCATGTAGGAGCAATTACTTCACTACGTAGAGAGAGATAGTCTCTAGATAATTTTACTGGATACATGGCTCTTATGAGAAAGTTTATTGTGACAGAACCATCCTCCTTTGAGGAAGCAATGCAACAACCAATTTGGGTTGACACCATGGTTGAGGAGTATGACTCCATCATCCAGAAGAGTGCATGGGAAGTTGTCCCAAGACAAATCAGAAAATTAGTGTTTGGATCTAGATCGATCTATAAGGTGAATCAGGTGGCAGATGGGAGTGTGGAGAAGTACACGACTAGATTTTTAGCCAAGGGATTCTCACAAGTTGAGGGGATTGACTATGAGGATACTTTGACACTGGTTTCGAGGTACTCATCGATTAGATCTATCCTTGCACTCTCAACGCATAGGGGGTGGCAGATAAATCAAATGGATGAGAAAACTGTGTTTCTCAATGGAGTTGTTGAGGAAGAAGTCTACATAGAAAAACCAGAAGGTTTTGAGATATTTGACAGTGATTTGCATGTGTTCCGACACAAGAGAGCACTATACGGGTTGAAGAAAGCACCTCGTTCTTGGTACACTAGAATTGATAGCTATTTCACTGGGTTGGGCTTCACCAAAAGTGAAGCGGTTGCAATTTTGTACCAGATTGTGGTTGATGGTAAGATCTTGATTATCGTACTTTATGTTTATGATCTAATTTTGATAGGTAATGAGAAACTCATAACTTCTTGCAAGGAGGATATTGCAAGGGAGTTTGAAATGAAGGACATGGGAATCCTTCACTATTTCCTTCGTTTGAATACATGGCAGCGGGATAGTGAGATATTTGTTTCTGAAGGCAAGTATGCCAAAGATATTCTGAGTAAGTTTCACATTCAAAGTTGTAAAATGATGGATACTCCTCTTCCAGGAAACTAGAGGAAGGAGGATGCTACTTCAGGTGAGGTAGTGGAGGCTACTGTTTATAAGCAGCTTGTGCATTCACTGATGTACTTGGTGAACACAAAAATAGAAATTTGCTATGCAGTTAACTAGCTGATTCAAGCTATGGCTAAGCTGACCAAGCTCTTTTGGAAGGCAGGGAAGCATGTCTTGAGATATCTCTAGGACACTACATAGTATGGATTATGGTACAAACAGACAGAGGGAGTGAAGCTTCAAGGCTTCACCGATGCAGATTGGGTAGGCAGTCCACTAGAGAGAAAGATCACATCAGGAGTGATCTTCAACATAGGATCAACAACAATTTCTTGGTACAACAAGAAACAACGACCTATCGCACTCAGTTCAGTCGAGGCATAGTATATGGAAGCCAGTGAGGTTGGATGTGAGTCCATATGGATGAGGAAGATTCTGGTTAGTTTGTTTGGTTCTTAGATGGATTCAACGGTGATACATTGTGATAACTAGAGTTGAATTAAACTCTCGGTTAATCCGGTATTCCATGATAGGTCTAAGAATATAGACATTCAGTACCACCATCTCAGATATTGTGTTCGAAGGTGCATTATGTTACTTTAGTACATTCCCACCGAAGATCAGGATGCAGATATTCTGATGAAGGTGCTTTCCAGGAGAAAATTTGAATACCATAGAGGCAGGGTCGAGGTGGCATGTAATACCTTTCTTGTTGAGAGGGAGTGTTGAAAAATCAACAAGAAATGTGTGTCTAATTTAATTTTCCCTTAATTAAATGGGACAGTAAAATGTAATCTTATCTCATAATCACTCGTAATAGTTAACTGAGTGTGATAAACTCAGTTAGCTCATGAATTTCAGGTTGAGGGTGGTTGGTGAGGCATGCAGAGTGATTATATTAGTTATGGAGTTCGAGTTGCAGTTAGTACATTAGTTTAATGCATGAGAAATTAGTTAATTCAAATTATTGAGTTAAAGTCAGTTAAACTAATCGTAATTGTTTGTTGCACTAGTTAGAGATCAAGTGAATTAAATCAGATTTAATTCACACGCAGTGATATTCCATGCAACTGATGATTTACTATTAATAGCTGCATGCATGTCAGTTCCAGTGGAGACCAAGTTGAGACAAAGGTGAAAGGGATGTTAACTATCAGTTCTATCATTAGTAGGTTGCCCCGCATGTAGCAAAACAACCATAGGATTTCCCATGAGCATTGCACAATTTTGGAAGGTTGAATTTCCTAAAGAACAGGGATTGCATTCCACATGAATTGTGCAAGCAAGGCAGGTTGATTAGAGGCAGGAAATTGGCTAAGTGTTGTTCGATTTTGTGTGGGTTAGTGTGAGACAGTTGTGAGAGTGCAGGAGACCCTTGTGAGAAGACTGCATTGTAATTGTCTCATGATTCCTTGGTTAATATACAATAGAAGATAGAGGGGTTTTGAGCAGTAAGCTTTCCCTAGTAAAATATCTGTTTTGTGGTTTGATTTTCTTCTTTCTTTACTTGTTGTGATTGGATATTGTGTTTAATTTCTGCAATTGATTTGTAGAAGGATTCAGTATCTTTCTTTAGTAGATCGCATGATTGGATTGAATCCATTGATATACATATTGTTTTTATAATTTCTAGATGGTATCAGAGCACAATAAATCACTATAGTGGAGAATAAATTGAGTTTGTGACTGAATAACATTCAAATTTGCAAAAGTATTCTTGGTGCGATAGGAAAATCATGATCAAGATGGCTTTCAATGGCTTTAGATTGGAGTCTGCACTTGAGGGCAGTTCGAATTATATTGCATGGAAAGACATGATGGAGGCAGTTTTGGAGGAAAATGGGTTGAAATAATTCATTGATAATGGCATTCCCAAATTCGTTGCAGCAGATGTCGCTCTTCTTGATGCTTGGAAAAATAAGGTTGCAAAGGCAAGGAGAATATTATTGGATGGAGTACGAGACTAAATTGTATCATGTCTCCAAGACAAAGCAACTCCATATGTAATGTGGAAGGCTTTGACAGATTTGTTTCAGAGTAGCATTGATCATAGAAAGTTGGCATTGAAGGACAAGCTCAGAAAAATCAAAATGGAGAAAGGCGACACTATTTTGAAATATTTAACAAAGTTTTTCCAATGTCAATATGAGATTCGGAGTGTCAAAATTACTGTCACGGATGATGACTTGGTGAGCCTAGCTCTTCTAGGCCTTCCCAAGAGTTGGCATAGTTATCAGGAATTTGTCAATGGGAGGGAGAAGTTGCCAGATTGGGAGTGACTTTGGTCGTATTTGGTGCAAGAAGAATTTAGGAGGAATACCAGGGATGGATCTTCATCTAAGATAGATAATGAAGAAAATTGCGCCTTGGATGGTAAGGCGAAGAATGGGAAAGGAAAGAAATCCTATTCCAAATCTGAGTCTGGCAAAGAAGGCAATAAGCACAACATGTCCAGAGTGATGTGTTTTCACTCTCATGAGCATGGACATTATTGTTGGCTGTGGAGCCTGATTATATTATTTATTTTCTATCACAGCTTTATACCCCTATTCTTAATGGGGCGGCAACACCCCCCGTAATTGTACGCTTCCTGGGGGGTCCAGGGGGGTGGGGGGCGGCAGGGGGTTTCGGTGGTAGTGTCCCCGAAGCTAAAAAAAATGTAAATTGCCTTGTAAAAATATTTTAATTTCTAGTCAATCTACGCCATTCATTAGGAAGATGATCTAGCAGTAGAAGTTATGTTTAATCTAGTGTTTTTTGCCCTAGAAGGAAACCCCTCGTTCTGTATGAGGGTATTGTATTGCGACTATGTATTGTATGTGTATACTCTAGGCGAGAAATAGAGAGGGAGACTGGGAGAGAGAACAGAGGATATTATAGCAGATCTATTTTAGGTTGTGTCTCTTCATTTTGCTGGATAATAGAAAGGAAGAACTGGTTGTTCAGGGTGGACGTAGCCCAAGCTGGGTGAAACATGTATATTTGGTTCACTCAATTTGGGCTACGTCCACCTCGAACAACCAATCATTGACTTAAGGATCTGGAGTTGGTGAGGCTTTTGCCTCGCAATTTGAGTTGGAATTCTCGCTCATTGCATGCATGGTGTCAAGTGCAATGGGATAAATGTGGTACTTGGATAGTGGTGCATCTTTCCACATGATGGGAGACAAAGAAATTTTCAGTAGCTTGGAGGAGAGGGACCTCCACATGCATATCTAAATGGGTGATGATGGGTGGTACAATGCTACCGACATTGGTACAGTTACCTTCTAGAGACAGTCGGGTAAACCCTTCTTATTAGAAGATGTAATGCATGTACCAAGCTTTAAAAAGAATTTAGTTTCAGTCGCAATGTTGGAGGATAAAGGCTATGATGTGGTTTTCAGTGTTCAGGGAAATATTTCCTTCAACACAAAGCCATAGGAAAAGCCAAGAAGATTGGGATTCATGTGAAGAATCTCTATAAACTTGATGTATATGTTTGAACAACATTGATGGGAAAGGCAGACAAAGTGGTGAGTTGGGATGAGGGTGAATTAAGGCATAGGATATTGGGCCATCTACACCACGGATCCTTGAAGGTCATGCAGCATATTTCTATGGGTCTTCCCAAGGGTACTCTTGCGCAAATAGACACATGCAAGGAATTTACCATGGGGAAGTATGTAAAGGTCACCTTTCACGAGAAGGAGAACCAAGTAGTGGAAATCCTTGAGAGAGTTCACTCAGACATGTGTGGACCATTATCTACAGCTTCAACAAAAAATCACATGTATTATGTGATATTTATTGATGATTTTTATAGAAAGTGTTGGATCTACTTCATGAAGAAGAAATATCATACGTTCTGAAATTTTTTTGAGTTCAAAGGACTAGTGGATAAAGACACGGGGAAGCATGTGAAGCCTCTTAGGAGAGACAATGGAATTGAGTACATATCCAAGGAATTCAAGAACTTCTAGAACAAAGAAGGAATTCTGAGAGAGTTGATTGTGCCTCATAACCCACAATAGAATGGTGTTGCAGAAAGAAATAATAGAAAAATTGTGGGTGCAACACGAGCGATGTTGCATGATCAGGGACTATCGTTGCATCTGTGGGTGGAGGCATGCAACACAGTCGTATTTGTGCAAAATTGTAGTCCTTATCGGATAATTGGCATGAGTACACAAGAGCAGGGTTTTTCTCGTAAGAAACCTGGTGTTTCATATTTTAAAATTTTTGTCTCATTTGTCTATTTCCATGTGACCAAAGATTCTAGGAAGATGCTCAAAACAACAGCTGAGATTGGGATATTTTTTGGCTACACTAATACTCCCCACAATTATCAGGTGTATTTTCCAAACAACAAGATGACTCCAGACAAGTTTACTAGATACATGGCTCTTATGAGAAAATGTATTGTGACAAAACCATCCTCCTTTGAGGAAGCAGTGCAGCAACCAATTTGGGTTGATGCCACGGTTGAGGAGTATGACTCCATCATCAAGAATAGTGCATGGGCAGTTGTCCCAAGACCAGTCGGAAAATCAGTGGATGGATCTATAAGGTGAAGCAGGAAGAATATGGGAGTGTGGAGAAGTATAAGGCTATATTTGTAGCCCATGGATTCTCACAAGTTGAGGGGATTGACTATGAGGAGACTTTCACATCGGTTGCGAGGTACTCATCCATTAGATCTATCCTTGCACTCTCAACACAAATGGGGTGGTATATACATCATATGGATGTGAAAACTGTGTTTCTCAATGAAGTTATTGAGGAAGAAGTGTACATAGAGAAACAAGAAGGTTTTCAGATATTTGATAGTGATTCGCATGTGTGTCAACTCAAGAGAACATTGTATGGGCTGAAGCAAGCACCTCATGCTTGGTACACTAGAATTGACAACTATTTCACCCAGTTGGGCTTCACAAAAAGTGAGGCGAATGAAAACCTGTACCAAATTGTGGTTGATGGTAAGCTCTTGATTATCATACTTTATGTTGATGATCTAATTTTGACAAGTGATGAGTAGTTGATAACTTCTTGCAAGGGAGTTCGAAATGAAGGACATGTGACTCCTTCACTATTTCCTTGGTTTGAAAATATGGCAGCGGGATGGTGAGTTATTTTTTTCTCAAGGAAGGTATTCCAAAGAGATTCTGAGTAACTTTTACATGGAGAGTTGTAAACCCATCAAGACTCCTCTTCCAAGAAACTGGAGGAAGGAGGATGCTACTTTAGGTGATGCAGTGGACGCTATTGTTTGCAGGCATCTTGTGGGTTCACTGATGTACTTGGTGAACACCAAACCATACATTTTATATGTAGTTAACTGGTTGAGTCAAGCTATGGTTAATCTAACCAAGCTCTTTTGGAAGGCGGGGAACCATGTCTTCAGATATCTCAAGGGCACTACAGAGTATGGATTATAGTACATATGGACAAAGGAAGTGAAGCTTCAAGGCTTCACTGATGTAGATTGGGCAGGAAGTCCATCAGACAGAAAGAGCACATCAGGAGGGACCTTCAACATAGGATTGACAACAATGTCTTGGTACAACAGGACGTAGTGATCTCTAGCACTCAGTTCAGATGAGGCAGAGTACATGGTAGCTAGTGAGGCTGCATGTGAGGCCATCTGGATGAGGAAGATTCTAGTTGGTTTATTTCGTTCTCAGATTGATTCGACAGTGATACACTGTGATAACTAGAGTTGTATTAAAATTTTGGTTAATCTGGTATTCCATGATAGGTCCAAGCATATCGACATATGGTACCACCATCTCAGAGATTGTGTTTGGAGGTGCATTATGTTACTTCTGTACATTCCCATGGAAGATTAGGATGTAGATATTCTGATGAAGGTGCTTGCCAGGAGCAAATTCGAATACCATAGAGGTGGGATCAGGGTGGCAGATAATCCCTTTCTTTTTGAGAGGGAGTGTTGAAAAGTCAACAAGAAATGTGTGTCTAATTTAATTTTCCCTTAATTAAATTGAATAATAAAATGTAATCTTATCTCATAATCACTCGTAATAGTTAACTAAGTGTGATAAACTTAGTTAGCTCATGAATTTCGAGTTTAGGGTGGTTGGTGAGGCATGAAGGGTGATTCTATTAGTTATGGAGTTCGAGTTGTAGCTAGTACATTAGTTTAATGCATGAGAAATCAGTTAAGTCAATTTATTGAGTTAAAGTCACTTGAACTAGTTGTAACTGTTTGTTTCACTAGTGAGAGATCAAGTGAATTAAATCAGATTTAATTCACATGCAGTGATCTTCCATGCAACTAGTGATTTACTATTAATAGTTACATGCATGTCGGTTCCAGTGGAGACAAAGTTGAGAAAAAGGTTAAAGGGATGTTAACTATCAGTTGTATCATTAGTAGGATGCCCGCATGCAGCAAAACAACCATAGGATCGCCCATGAGAATTACGCAGTTTTGGAAGGCCGACTTTCCTAAAGAATAGGAATTGCATTGCACATGAATTTCACAAGGCAGGCATGCTAATTAGAGGTAAGAAATTGTCTAATTGTTGTCTATTTTGTCTGGATCAGTGTGGGATAGTGGCGAGAGTGCAAGAGACTCTTGTGAGAAGAGTTCATTGTAATTGTTTCATGATTCCTTGGTTAATATAAAATAGAGGATAGAGGGGTTTTGAGCAGTAAGCTTTCTCGGGGAAAATATCTGTGTTGTGGTTTGATTTTCTTTTTTATTTACTTGTTTTTGTTGGCGATCATGTTTAATTTCCACAATTAATTTATAAAAGGATTGATTACCTTGCTTTAATATATCACATGATCGGATTGAATCCATTGATATACATATTGTTTCTATAATTTCTACAAAACAAAACATATAATAATTATAATATAACTTTTTTCTACCCTAAAAAAATATGTAAAATCAATCATGGTTAACCATGGTCCAATGTCACATTATGAAAAATATTTTCTCAATATGAAAATTGTATTTGTCCAACACCGCATTGTGATTAAGATTGCCTTCATATCAGTCAATCATTGTCTAACATGGTCAACCATTGTCTAACGACTCATTGTTACAAGGATTACCTCAATATGAAAATCAACCACAGTCAACCATGGTCAACCATGTTTATTTTAGAGTTTATAATATTTATCTTAGGGTTTATATACCTTGGGTTTAGTATTATTCCCATGGGTTGAATATTATTCCATTGGGTTCATAAGCCCTTGGGGTTTTAGTATTAATCCCTTAGGTTTATAATATCAATCCCTTCAGTTTATTAACCTAGGGGTTCATATTCCTAGGGTTTAACATTATTCCCTTGGGTTTTTAATATCAATTCCTTAGGTTTATTAATATATACGTTCAAATTCCGAAGATTTAATATTATTCCCTTGGGTTTATAATCCCATGATTTTTTAGTATTAATCCCTTGGGTTTATAATACCATGAGTTTTTAGTATTAATACATTGGGTTTATAATATCAATCATGGTCAACCATGGTAAACCAAGGTGAACAATGGTCAACCATTTTTTTATAAAATGAATCATGGTCAACCATGATCCAATGTGACATTATGGCAAAGATTGTCTCGATATGAAGATCAACCATGGTCCAATGTCGCATTCCGACAAAATTTGTTTCCATATGAAAGTCAATCATGGGATAGCATGGTTAGCCATGGTCCACCATTGCATTTGTTGGAAATATTGTCATTGATGGAAAAATCACCAGAACTATCATTAAGGCAAAGGAGCAGATAAGCAACAACAATAAGGCAAAGGAGCAGAGAAGCAACAGCAATAAAGAAAAGAAACAGATAAGGTAATAATGCAGTAAGAAAACATAAAAGAGAGGCAGAGGAGAAACAGAGAGGCAAGGAGAAGTATTAGACCATCAGTAAAGGCAAATGATCATAGAGAAGCAACTTTAGAATCAAAGGAACAAAGGTAGAAAAGGAAGTTAAGGCAGAAAAGGAAGAAAGGAAGAAAAGGCAGCAAAGGAGCAAAGCTAGCAAAAAGGCAAAGGAAGCAAAGGAAACAAAGAAGAAAAGGCAACAAAGCAATTTAAGACAGAAAACGAGAAAAGGAAGCAAAACAATAAAGGTAGAGTCAGGAGTGTGCTGGGCAGAGTCGTGAATGGTAAGCGGGTCAAGTTGTGAACAGTAAGCGAGGCAAGTCGTGAACATGGGAAAAGTCGTGAACGAGTCAAGTGTTATATGAACAACAAGAAAGAGATGAGCGGGCACAACCAAAGAAGCAAAGTCGGAAAACCAGAGTAAAGATAAAGCGAGGACCATTGGATCTAGGCATAGATCAATAGCAGAGATTAAATCGTAAACCCAATGGTATTTTTCACTTCGGTGATTTTATTGTTTATGTTTAAATATGCCACATGGTAAGCTATTTTATTTGCGATGTGAAGCATATCAACAAAGGAGTAGTGAGGAACATTAGATCTGGGCGAGATAAATGGTGGAACATAAATTGCACCCGGTGGTATATTTCACATCGGCGATTTTTGTGTTTAGTGCTAAGACTTCACATGATAAGTTATTTAAGTTGAAATGCGAAGTGCAGGTGACAAAAATATGATATGGAAGTGACGTGGATATGATGTGGCAAAAGATGTGGCCTCGACCCCACAGATTGCAGGTAATTTATGATGACGTCGCATGATGACATGGAGATGATGTGGATCTGGCCCACATGCCACATATCTCATATCAAAAAAGGTAAGAGATACTTGTTATTTCTAAAAGCTAAATATTACGAAGTGTGATAAAGAGGAGCGGACACGTTGGAGCTTCAAAGCTAAATTCTAGAGAATTTAAAGTCCGGCGTGGGAATGAATCGCATACCGCACATCAAAATCAGTGATTCTTACAGCTATATGTTAATACTTCACAAGTTATATGTTTTAAGGTGTGATCTGCAATAAGGAGTTCGTTGCGATTTGCAAAATCGAACAATCACAAGTATTGCGAAATCTGTAAATTGGTAAAGTTGCGAAGTGCGATAAAGAATCCTGGCAGCGATTTAGTTTCAAAGGCGAAATTCAAAGGATTTAAAATCCGTATGTAAACCTTTTTCTGTGTTAAATCGAATTGGAGGATGAAAATGAGATTATAACATAAAATCTATGGAATGCTGAAGTGCGAAGTGCGATTTGTGAAGGAGACGCGATGCAGCTCAGAGGTGAAAATTAATATATTTTAGGTCCAAGGTTTAATGTATTTGTGTTTGTTTTATGATGAAAACCATGGAAGTAGAGGTCGACTTGGTTTACAAAGGAAAGGCCTAAATTCATGAAAAAGGACCCAGAGCTCATGCAAAACATTGTTATGTAGTTGTAGTTGTGAGTTAAATGGAAAGGCTAAACGCAAGAGAATGGACTCGGGTAGAGAGACCCGACAGTGCGTACAAAGAATGTTGAATGTTGCGAATAAATATAATAGGAAGAGCTGGGAAAAAGAAGGGTATAGTAGCACTGTTTGAAACGTAATAACTGGGTCAAGTTGGGCTAAGACAGTAATGCTACAACACAGTTGGAAATATAACAGCAGGCAAAGAAGACAAATAGACAACAGGCAGAGAATACAATATGAATAGAAAAGAAAGAAGTTGAAAGGGCTGAATTGAAATATTATTGTAACTGTAAATGTAAATCCATTGATTATTTTATATTGTTTGTGATGCATAGGAAAGTCTCTCTAGGCATAGGAAAAACTCCATGAGTGTTGTAATGATTATTTCTAATGTAATAACCTGAACTGAAATGTAAGGAATCAAATGGGTGGAAGGCAAAGAGTCATGCCTATTCACTTCATATTCCCATAGAGAATGCAAAAATTCATGAATTTATCTGTATAAAACAGGTAATATCCATGTGCAGAAGGTTACCAAAACAGAGAGAGAGAGAGAGAGAGTGCAAAATAATTTAAGAGAGTTGAAGATTGTTATAAAGCTGCAAAATGGAAGAGAGCAGAGGAATATAAGAAAGTTGCAGAAGGTTGGAGAGTGAAAGATTAAGAGACGAATGATAGAGATGTTGTGCATATCATGAGATGATATGAAGCAGATATGAAGGCTAAAAACGTAATAGTGAAGAGGGAGTAAAGCAGAGCTAATATTTAGGTAAATCAACATATGATTTTATTGTAGTGTGAGGAAGTTGGTACTTCCATATCAATTTGTAGCTTGATAGATGTCCAGTTGTAGCTGGTTGAGGTAGGAGCCTCGTGTGGGTTGTAGCCTGCAGAAATATACATGGAAGTTGGTGCTTCCGATTCAAATTGTAGCTTGATAGATGTTTAGTTGGATTTGGTTGAGGTAGGAGCCTCATGTGGGTTGTAGCCTGCAGAAAAATACATGGGAGTTGGTGCTTCCCTTTCAATTTGTAGCTTGATAGATGTCTAGTTGGAGTTGGTTCAGGTATGAGCCTCATGTGGGTTGCAGCCTGTAGAATATAGATGGGAGTTGGAGCTTCATTACAAGTTGTAGCTTGTAGAATTTGAGGTAGTAGCCTCCTGTAGGTTGGAGCCTACAGAAAATCAGTGGTGAGAGGGAGTTGGAGCTTTCCTTTGCATCTCAACAATAATAAGATGTGGTTTTCTCCCTTATGGGTTTCCACTTATATTTTTTGTCTATGTGCTTGATGATTATGTGTTGATGTGATATTTTAATCTACTTAATTACTTTCTCGTCACAGATTAAGTTTTTTTATTCATTATGTATTAAGTTGCTTATGAACTGTAGGTATAATTGAGTTGAATTAAAAGAGTTTTAAATGTCCATGAATGTACTAAACTGATTCACACCCCCCCCCCCCTCTCAGTTTAGCTAAGAGTTTATCAATTGGTATCAGAGCTGGTTCCTTTGGTGTAAGGCTAATAGCTTGAAGGAGATCTGGTTGAGTCATGGACTATGAAATGTACCCATGTTGAATACAACAAACTTTCCTGAATGGAGAGATAAGGTTAAAAAAGATTTAATGGCTTATGAACCTGAGGTATGGAGGCTTGTAAGTGATGGTTACTACACATACTCTCCCTCTCTGTAAGAAAAATAGTGGAATTCCAAGGAAAATTTTGTGATATATAATAGTCTTCATAACAAGGATCTTGATTCAATAATGGATTTAACTTCTGCAAAAGGAATCTGGAATAGATTCTGTCTCATGCATGAAGGAGACACTAGTGGATGCATTATCAAGAAGGAGAAGATAAACAAGAAGAAGAGGAAAAATTCCTTTCAAAAGGAAAAATGTTAATCAAATGAGATACCTACAAAGGTGAATGGATGTGAGTACCATGAAGAAATTACAGTTGAGGAAAAAGCCAAACTTGACACAGCCTTGATTGAAATAGAAATATTGAAGAATGAAAACAAAAAAATTAAGACACTGGTGCAAATATGTGATGAGAGAGAATATGAAGATAAGGAAGAAATTGTTGGCCTGAAGGTACAATTTGAAGAAGCAAGAAAATTAGAAGACACTCTTTGGTAGCAAATGAGAGAGAAAAGTCTGGAATGTGGAATATTGGAAGAAGAGGCGGTAAGCCTAAGGATGAAATGAGAGAAGGCCCAAATTGAACTAATTATGAATATTCCAAAAACGAAAAGCTCTGGACAGTTAGACTAGATTCTAAATGCTCAAAGGTCTCCTCTCATAAAGGCTGGGATAGGCTATGAAGGAGAAACTAGTAAGTCCAAGGTAGAAGATAACAATAATATCATTTTTGTAAAATCTTTGAAGGATAATGAAGCAGCTCAAAAGATTCCTATAGAAGTAGAAGCCAACAAGAACATGATTTGTAAAGAAAAAAATAGAAACAAGAAGCAACATGAAAGGTAAGAGAATGAGAGGAAGAAACAATCAACTGCTAAAGGCTCATATGCTCCTAAGGATGAATTGAGCAAATTCAGAAGATGTCAAAGGAGGTTCATTCCTCTTGTGATAAGTATCACTTGTTTTAACTGCCACAAACCTGGACATACAGAAGACTATTGTAAGACAAAGAAAATCCAGTCCTACCAACTAAAGATGAAACCAATGAAAAGACTTCCTCAAGAAAAAAAATGGAGAAGACAGTCTATCACCAGGTACACAAATCATTTCCATGGCTACTGTTACGCATGCAATGCTTTTGGACATAAACTTGTTGAGTTAAATTATGTTCAAAAGGGAGCACAAAATATTATACATCATCTCAAACATACCTTGGTAAAATAAGATGTTATGTATGCCACAAGCTTAGTCACAAAGAAAAAGACTGTAAGATGCCATATACATTAAAGAACTCTAGACATATGATGGAATCCAATAATATCACACAAAACTGTGAATAGAAAAGAAGTGCATACATTATGAAGAACCCCAATAAATTATGGAAGGAAAAGAGAAAGGGGGAGCCTGTTACTTGAATAACATAATGAATCTATCATAGTTTGAGGGGGAATTTCTCTAGGAAGCAACACAAATATCCAGCCAGTAATAGATAAGAAGCAACATCCCAGGGGGAGAGAAGTTCATAAAAAGTCCCCATAAAAGTATTCTAAGAAGAGCTCCTTGGAATAAGAACAACTAAAAGTTCAGGAAGGGAAAGGACAATTCCTCTAACAAAGAACTATAGAGGAAGAATTATACCTGAATCATTCAATAGCCAACAGGTTGATGGAAGGAGAGAAGGCATCAAGAAGCCATGGTGGTAGAGGGAACATCGGCCATGAACATGTAAGCTAAGAAGACAACAACACACTAAGTGATGAACAGTTAAAATAAAAAAAAAAATTATGTTTCGAGTTGTAGAACTTGAAATATCCATAGAGGATGATCATACTGTGCATCACACTACAAGTGTTAACAATGAAACAAGATTAAGAAGGACAAGTAAGAGAAATTTTTATCATCGTTGTATCATTACATCATTCATCAATATAAGGTCCCCTTGGAGGAAAGCAGTTAAATGAGTGATAAAAATATGAGTTGTCTGCCCTTTTAGATTCCAAGTAAAGAAATTGAAGATGTCGTCCTGAAGATGATTATGTTAGAACAGTTGAATTTTATATAGAGTAGAAATGATTCTGGAGAAGTCCTAGAAAGGAATATGTAGTGTCATTATTTTAAAAATAGAATGACAGAACAAGGAAAAGGTTAATGATGCCAGAATCGGATTATGTATATTGGTGATTGTTGTTTAGAACAATGAAGAGCTCAATAGTAGAAACTATTAAGGTTTTCTTAACTATGGGTGTATGTGTGAGCTTAAGTGAAACTATTGCATGGATTATCAATTGGTGTCAATTGGTATTTGGAAGAAGCAACCTGCCTATAAGTAGAATACCAAGTGTTATTAGTGGAGTAGTGGTATGGTACAGGTCCTCAGGATTAGAGTATTATGGAAGAAGTACATCAAGGTAGTATTCCCAATGATTATCGACATTATAGTATATGGGGATTAAGCACTGGCTGCTCTGATTATTAAAAAATATTTTTTGTTTGTAAATATTAGAGAGTGTCGATCTGCATTATTAAAGCATGGAAAGGTCAATGAAAATGACAAAGGATCATTATCTTGTTTGCATCTGAAGTGTGATATTGAACATTGAAGAAATATCTATTCTTGGATATAACTGCATGCCTTCCTCAAGTCAGTACAGATATATCTTCAAGGCCTTTTTCTTAAGATCATTCATAAAACTATGTGAAGTTTGTTTGCTGAGATTTCAATTAAACAACTTGAAGATGTTTTGTTGAATATCATTATGATAGAATAGTTGAAGTATCTGAAGTATGAAGAGCTAGTTGTGTTAATCTTACTATTGAAGCTCAAGAGTCTTTTATTGATTCATCTAAATCCTACTTCAACAGAAAGGAATTGTTGTTATTTCATCATTGCAGAGAGGTTGATCATTGACATGCATACCCCCTTAATTCATAAATAAAATTTCATAGTTGATAAGTGATACTGACCAATGCATTGAATGTATCTAGCCTCAAGGGTTTGATTTGAAAATACTTTGTACAATATTAAAGTCATTTGGTCTCTTAGATTGAAAGATATTGTCTAATATTATAGTAAGTTGTAAGTTCGGGTTTGATTCATTGTTCACATCAGCTTTAAGAACTTTTGTCTTGTAGTGATTATATCTTCAGAAGTCTAGCACATATCACTACTATCAAGCAGTAGGGGACAAAAATACAGAACATTCTATGGTGACATTCCTTCCAGTATTCTAATGAGTTTCGGATAGCATCATTTTTTTGTGTATATTCATGCAATCTCAATGATTTTGAAATTTTCCTCCCAAAAAGTATTATACACTAGTCTGGAGTAGCAAGGTATAAAGACAGAATGAAGAAGGCCTATACGCAACTCAGAGAGAAGTAATGCAAATACGGAAACTACATTGAAACAATGTTTAATGTTGGAAATTGGATATACCAATGCTCCCCATGTGTTTTGCGACATGGACTCACCACCTCTCATGGATCCTTATCTCTAGCAATATGATCATTGACTAACACCTGCAGGTTTTGGTATAATGGCAATCGTGATTCCCAGCATTTAAACCTTTGCCATTGATGTCAAAAGGGGGAGGAAAAGCAAGTAGAGGAAGAAAGAAAGTTCTCAAAATGAAAGGGGGAGGAAGTCTTGGAGGAAGTATTGGAGTGTTGGAGGAAGTGTTTCCATCAATGCCAAAGGGGGAGACTATTGGAAATATTGTCACTTATGGAAAAGAAGCACAAAGGAGCAGCACCAGAACTATCATTAAGGAAATGGATCAAAGAAGAAATAACAATAAGGCAAAGAAGCATATGAGGCAATAATGTAGTAAAAAATCATGAAAGAGAGGCAGAGGAGCAACAAAGAGGAAAGGAGCAACATTAGACCATAAGCAAAGGAAAAGGAGCAGAGAGGAGAAACTTTAGAATAAAAGGAGAAAAGGCAGAAAAGGAAGTTAAGGCAGAAAAGGAGAAAAGGTAGCAAAGGAAGAAAAAAGGAAAAGGCAGCAAAGGTAGCAAAGAAGCAAAGGCAATAAAGGAAGTTAAGGCAGAAAAGGAGAAAAGGAAACAAAACAACAAAGGCATAGTCGTGAATGTGTTGGGCAGAGACGTGAATGGTAAGCGAGTCAAGTTGTGAATGGTAAGCGGGGTAAGTCATGAATGTGGGCAAAGTCGTGAATGATCCAGGTGGATATCGGTGGCCACCCACTTATTCCATTTGCACCAGCACCATCAATTCTTGCAGCTTTTCACATTCAGCACAACTTACTATTTTTAGCAGGTTTTCGGGTCCTCCACTTTCAGAGCCGTTTTGGGGGCTTAATGATCCAGGTGGATATTGGTGGCCACCCACCTATTCCACTTGGCCCCCCACCATTGTCTCTTTCAGTTTTTCAGTTTCGGCATAACTTACGATTTTTAGCAGTTTTTCGGGTCCCGAACTTCCGGAGCCGTTTTGAGGCCCTAAACGACGTTTTTTGGGTAAAAACTATTTGTCCTAGAGCAGGTTTGTAGTCCTCGGATAGAGCTTTCTAATGATGTATCATGTCGTCGAACGGAGATAGTATGCCAAGTTGGGTCCTTAAAGAAATTCATGATTTACCCAAGCGGGGCCCATAGTTTTGGCGCTTCATCTCCCCAGGTTATGGAGTTTTTTGGGATGTTTAGGGTTCTCCATTGTTTCTCAATAATAAATAGGCCCATGCCTCATTATACAAAAAATATTCGGAGGGTCGGTAGCCACATCTCTTCTCAGAGATTCGCTACCAACACCCTAGCTATTTTATTTCCATTATGCCTGTAAGCATATTTCTATTATTTGATATTAATGAAATGAAGCATTATTTCCGCTGCATCTCTATGTTCATGGTTATTTATATATTTTGTTGCGTTCCTGCATAAAATCTGGATTAGTGGTATCAGAGGAGGTCTGCTCTTTCTTTGTTTTTCTTTGCATGTCCCCAACGCGGTCAGGGTATAAGGAGTTAGGGCTCGATCTGGTTGAACCCTTGCAAGATCAGCCTCGCAAACCCCGACGACCTCCCATGGCGGAAGAAAAGAAAGACGAGAGAGCAGGAGATCCTATCAAAATCTTTTGCTCAAGGAGGCCCTCGAGAAACAAATGAACGCGACGATGGATAACTTTGCTCAAATCCTTCAACGACTGCCCACATATGGTGCATCTGCATCCAACAGCCACCCTGGAGGCGCCACTCCCTTCAAGGTACAGGTAAACTTTGACATTCCTATATTTGAAGGAAAAATAGATGCGGACACCGTAGATAGATGGTTAAATTTGCTGGAAGGGTATTTCTTAGTCCATGACTTCTCTGACCAAGAAAAGATTATTTTTGCACTCCTCAAAGCCGCCCCCCATGTCAAATACTGGTGGGAAACCTAAGTGAGCAGAAGGCGAAGGGAACCCTCTCTTTGTTCTCGACCACACACACCGGAATTCGTTAGAGACGGCATCGAGACAATATTACCGTGGGGAGCTATGTGAGGACAAATACATCGATGGACCACTTATTTGGTAACAAAAGGATCAGATATTATTACATGACCCCGTGAATCTGTTCCATACCTGCGCACGAAAGTTGGGTATTAAAGATTCGAGAGAGACATTGGTGCTCGAGTACGCGTTGTCTGCCTGAGCACATTCGGGGAGGGGAAATGGAGTTCCTCGACATTACATCGCTTGGCACGGAATATCGCTATGCACTTGGTCGGCATTAAAGCGAAGCGAGACTTTGGATCTGCGAATCCGAAAGGTGCCCCCAAACCAAAGAACAAGGGGCAAGGCCAAAGCGGTGCGACTCAGAACAACACCACAAATCAAAAGAAGGACACAGGGAAGTGGTGTGAATTTCATAACAGCCCCACTCACAGCACAAACGAGTGTCGGGCCAAACAGTCTTTAGTGGCCGAACTAAAGGCACCCGAATCAGATGCATTTTCTGATCCTGAGTTAGAACTAGACAAAGGCAATGACAAAGGGAAGCAGATCATTGATGCGGATCCTAGTGCCATTGTTGCCACCACCAAGATCCAGAAGGAGGGTCCAGAGGATCCAGAGGAGGGGGAGCGCCTCTTCCAATCGCAGATGTGGGTGAAGGGTTCTCCGCTGCAGTTTCTCGTCGATAGCGGAAGCCAAAAGAACCTCATTTCAGCAGACGTCGTGAAGCGGCTCGGCCTACCAACCATAGCACACCCGCAGCCGTATACCATCGGATGGCTCCACCCAGGGAGAGATCTCCGCATCCGCCAGCAGTGCCGCCTTCCATACAGTATCAAGCCATTCACGGATGAGGTATTGTGTGATGTTGCTCCTCTTGATGTAGCCGATGTATTATTGGGCCAACCATACTTGTGGAGGCGACATGTTGTGTATGAGTCTAGGCCTCGTGCTGTTATTATTACTTTGGGAAATAACACTACGGGATGCGACGGCAAGATCGCACTCACGCCATCTCTTTGACTACGCAAAAACAACGCGATGGAGTTGTTTCCAGGACCGGAAATTAGCCTTCCTTACGACTCACTCACGGGGAAAGAAGAATATTGTGGCCACATCCTCGAAACAGGGTTCCCTTTCACGGCTGCAGCAGATGGACAAAGTCATGGAGGAATACGATGACAATTTCTCCTCACTCATAGAGGTTCCTCTACACTGTCAGGACAAGCACTCCATTGATCTGAATCCCAATGCACCACCACCTGATGTTTCCATACATCCTGCAACTACACATACAGAATCCAAACATGTACTGTATGAGGCTGATAAAGAAACCAAATTTACTAAACGCATCCGGCATGTCCACCCGCAGGTCCATGACATCTTCAACACATCTAATACTCAGTTCAACAGAATTTGCCTCATCTCATGGAGGATCTCAATGCAATGGGGACCATTGCTTCCTAAGGAGGAGGAATGATGGAGTGGATATTGGTGGCCACCCTTATTCCATTTGATCCATTTGGACCAACCATATCCAATTCTTGCGACTTTTTCACATTCGACACAACTTACTATTTTTAGCGAGGTTTCGGGTCCTCCACTTTCGGAGAGGCGTTTGGGGCTTAATGATCCAGGTGGATATTGGTGGCCACCCGCCTATTCCACTTGGGCCCCCACCATTGTCTTTTTCAGTTTTTCCGTTTTGGCATAACTTACTATTTTTAGCAGTTTTTCGGGTCCTGAACTTCCGGAGCCGTTTTGAGGCCCTAAACGACGTTTTTTGGGTACGAAAAGCGCCAGCGAATTTTTTTGATAAAATTCGTCCCGACAGCTGTAGTCCTCGGATAGAGCTTTCTAATGATGTATCATATGCGTCAAACGGAGATAGTATGCCAAAGTTACGTCCCTGGGAAGTTGAAACACCAATTTGCCCAAACGGGGCCCATAGTTTTGGCGCTTCATCTCCTAGGGTTAGGTTTTTGGGATGTTTAGGGTTCTCCATTGTTTCTCAATAATAAATAGGCCCTTGCGCCTCATTGTAAAGCAGTTTAGAGGTCTGTAGCCACCACATCTCTTCTCAGAGATTCGCTACCAGCACCCTAGCTATTTTATTTCCATTATGTCTGTAAGCATATTTCTGTTATTTGATATTAATGAAATGAAGCATTATTTCCGCTGCATCTCTATGTTCATGGTTATTTCTATATTTTGTTGCGTTCCTGCATAAAATCCGGATCAGTGAACGAGTCAAGTGTTCTACAAACGGAAAGAAAGAAATCAACGGGCACAAGAAAAGAAGCAAAGTCGGAAAACCATAGTAAAGATACAACCAGGACAGTTGGATCTGGGCATAGATCAATGAGGAAGATTAAATAGCAAACCCAGCGATATTTCACACTTCGGTGATTTTATTGTTTATGTTTAAAGACACCGCATGGTAAGGTATTTTATTTGTGATGCAAAGTATATCAGCAAAGGAGTAGTGAGGATCGTTAGATTTGGGCGAGATCAATGGTGGAACTTAAATCACACCTAGTGGTATATCGCACATCGACAAATTTTGTGTTTAGTGCTAATACTTCACATGGTAAACTATTTAAGTTGCGATGTGAAGTGCGGGCTACAACAAGATGACGTGGCAGTGACATGGATATGATGTGGCAGTGATGTGGCAAGTTGACGTGGCCTCGACCCAATAGATCGCAGATAATTTTTGATGACATGGCAAGGCGATGTGGTAGTGACATGGCAGGGTGATGTGGCATGATGACGTAGAGATGACATGGATATGGCCCACACACCACACATCGCATATCGCAAAAGGTAAGAGATACGTTTTATTGCTAAAAGCTAAAACTTGCGAAGTGCGATAAAGAGGAGATGACACGGTGGAGCTTCAAAGATAAAGTCTAGAGAATTTAAAGTCTGACATGGGACCCACTCGCATACTGCACATCGCAATCGGCGATTCTTATAGTTATACGTTTTAAGGTGAGACGTGCGATAAGGAGTTCGTTGTGATTTGTGAAATCGTAGAATTGCAAGTATTGCGAAATCTGTAAATTGGTAAAGTTGCGAAGTGAGATAAAGAGGCCCAGATGCGATGTAGTTTCAAAGGAGAAATCCAAAGGATTTCAAATCTATATGTAAACATTTTTTTTTGTTAAATTGCATCGGAGGAGGAAAAGGAGATTATAACATAAAATCTATGGAATGCTGAAGTGCGAAGTGAGATTTGTGAAGCGGACGCGATGCGGCTCAAAGGTGAATATTAATATGTTTCAGTTCCAAGGTTTAATGTGTTTGCATTGGTTTTATGAAGAAAACCACAGAAGCAGAGGTCGAATCAGGTTACAAAGGAAAGGCCTGAACGCATGAAAAAGGACTCGGAGCTCGTGCAGAACAGTGTTATGCGATTGTGGCTACGAGTTAAACGGAAAGGCTGAATGCAAGAGAATGGACTCAGGTAGAGAGACCCGATAGTGCGTAAAAAGAATGTTGAATGTTGCGGTTAAATATAATAGTGTATAGTAACACTTTTTGAAACATAATAACTGGCACAAGTTGGGCTAAGATAGCAATGTTGCAGCACAGTTGGAAATATAAAGAAAAAATTAAGGGGAAAAAGAAGGGTATAGTAGCACTGTTTGAAACATAATAACTCGGTCAAGTCGGGGTAAGATTGTAATGCTACAACACAGTTGGAAATATAACAACAGGTAGAGAAGACAAAGGGACAACAGACAAAGAAGACAAGATGAGTAGAAAAGAAAGAAGCTGAAAGGGCTAAATTGAAATATTATTGTAACTGTAAACGTAAATTCGTTGATAATTTTATATCGTTTGTGATGCAAAGGCAAGTCTCCGTAGGCATAGGAAAAACTCCGTGAGTGTTGTAATGATTATTTCTAATGTAATAACCTGAACTGAATTGTAAGGAATCGAATGGGTGGAAGGAAAAGAGGCATGCCTATTCACTTCATATTCCCATGGAGAATGAAAACAGTCATGAAGTTATCTGTATACAACAGGTAATATCCATGTGCAGAAGGTTATGAAAATAGAGAGAGAGAGAGAGAGAGAGAGAGAGAGAGAGAGAGAGTGCAGTAGAATTGAAGAGAGTTGAATATTGTTAGAAAGTTGTAGAATCGAAGAGAGCAAAAGAATATAAGAAAGTTGCATAAGGTTGGAGAGTGAAAGATTAAGAGAGGATTGGTAGAGATGTTGTGCATATTAGGAGATGATATGAAGCAGATATGAAGGATGAAAAGGCAACAGTGAAGAAGGAGTAAAATGGAGCTAATATCCATGTAAATCAGCATATGATTTTATTGTAGTGTGAGGGAGTTGGTGCTTCCATATCAAGTTGTAGCTTGATAGATGTCCAGTTGTAGTTGGTTGAGGTAGGACCTTCCTGTGTGTTGTAGTGCTAGGATATTCTGACACATAGGAAATAGTTAAGAATAACTTAGTCTAGTGTAGAGTTAGGTAAAGTGTGTTTCTTTACCATGTACATTTGTAACTTATAATCCGACGGTCATGATTTGTAGTGATTTGATGGTTATCTCTCACCTCAGTATTAACGACACTTGATCCATGTCTTAGCACATGATTGGTCCATGATCTCTATTTAAAGAGCATGGAGGGTCATTTTTCCAGTAACTGTTTATGAGAGAAACATATGTAACTTTTCTTTTTATATCAATAAATTTCCTGAAGTGGCCGAGTTGGCTCAGGTCATGTACTGTTTCCCTCTTTGAGGGTTTTAACCATGTGATTATACTGGTGTTCTGATTTGTGATCTAGTTGTGAGCAGTGACCTTTGGTTCTTGATCTAAGAAACTTACCCTGTAAATTCCTACATGGTATCAGAGCTATTTTGAGGGCCGCATTCATTGTTGATCAAAATCCGAAGCTGGTTTGACTGCATGCGAATGTCGGTTTCTAGATCTACTATTTATGAACATTTTGGGGCTTTGAGAACTACTCGGTTGTGTCTATAACATCTGTTATAGTGAGGAACGCCTTTAATTTCATGCGAAAAGGTTTCCGGCTACCCAAGTTATGACAGTTTAGATCTGAAGGTATAAAGCATCTGTTTTGCAGTTATATTTGTTAATAGTTCTGCTTATTTCGATTCTCTTTTTTTATTTTCGGTTTTTAGGTTTTATTTATTTGCTGGATCTATACCCTCTTCTCTATGTATGCTCTTTGTTGTGCGCTGCGTGCGATCTCGGCAAATCAGAAGCAGGAAAAATGGTTTTTTTTTGCTACGTATGCTCTTTCCCCGCGTCTTTGTGCGATCTCGAGAAATTAGAAATAGTGAAAAAAGTGATAGTTGCCGGTAAGGCTAACCAAAAATCCAACATTTTTTCCATAAGGCTTTGCATTTCATTTATTTTTCTCGGTTTTTTGTGTTTTTTGCGCAGGAAAAGGCACGCACACAGAAGAGTAAAAAATAAATAAATAAATAAATAACCACCCCTTCCTCCTTTCATACAATAACGTGATCCTTTTACTATCTCACTTGGTGAGGGGTTAGTTTATGAGTATAGAGGTCTTGGGTTGAAGTCTCATTCTCAAGATTCTTTTGTAAAAAGGGGTGGATTTTTTTTTTTTTTTTTTAATAAAACTGCACTTCATCCCGTTCCCGTAACTATTCGACATCTACAACTCAGATTTTTAAAAAGGCATAACTTCTTCATCCGTAAGCCGTTTTTCAAGCCTTTTTTTTTTAAACGGCCTAATTGTTCGAGATATTTCCATTGAAGCAGTTAGTTTCATCTTTTCTCAGCGTTAGGTTTTTAAAAGAAATGCAAATTTCATGCCTGGTTATTCCTAACAGCACCAATTATTTCCAATGGCTACCTCACATGGTAGATATACTTAGAAGTAAAGGGCTTTATAGAATAGCCACAGGACAAGAAGCTAAACCTTCCGATGATGATAAAGCTGCTAAATGGGAAAATAAACAAGATCAAGCATGAGGGTTGATAAGAATGTCCATTTCTCAAGATCTTCGATTTCATATCCTTGACATTGACACCCCTGATGAAGCCCTGGAAAAGCTAAAAACTATTTTTGGCATTTAAAATCAAATCAGGGCCCACCATCTTGAAAATGAGTTCCTTGCTTTGTACCCCAACAATTTCTCCTCCATTGAAGATTTTTTGTCCAAATTTAAGACCCTCAAAATTCTTTTAGAAGGTTGTAAGATAAAAAAGGATGATGGTATCCTCATCTATTTCATTCTTTCTAAGCTTGGCCCTGCATACTCTATATTTGTTTCCACCTTCCATTCCGCTAGAGAAGCCATCATTTCTTCAGGAACCACCTACAATAATCCCCCTTTTGATGCCTTTTGTGATTCCTTGATAAGAGAACAAGAAAAAATTTTACACCTTGGTCTTATCACTACTAGAAATGCTTCTAAGAAAGCCTTAGCATCCCAGTAGCAACCATATCAAAAGAATCCCAAGAAGCAGTATCCTAAAAAATATGGTCCTAAACCAAACAAGGGCCCTATGTAATTTCAGCTGTAAACTGAAAAATCAAATCACCAAAATAATAAGGCAAATGAAAACAAAGGGAAGAAGACAGATAGACATTGCAAATTTTGCAATCAGGATGGCCATATAGAGTCCAAATGTTTTAAGAATATGGAAGCCTTAGAAGCAGTAATGAAGAAGCACAACATCAATTTGGAGCACTCTTCACCTTCATCTTCAGGCATGGCACTTTCTGCTTGTGGTTGTCAAGCATCAAGATCTAGTTATGGATTAAATGTGTCTTCTTCTTCTCCTTCTCATGAATGGATCATTTATTCTAGAGCTTCTTACCACATGGCTAAAAATAAATCCATGTTTTCTTCTTTAATTGATTGTAACACCAAACATATTTAGGTTGGTGATGATAGATCTCTTAGTGTTGTAGGCTTTGGAACCATTCATCTAGATAATGGTCAGTTTAATGACGTACTATGTGTTCCTACCTTGTCATGCAACCTTCTATCTGTTTAGTAGATAACTCATTCAGGTGAAGGGAAAATAGTAGAATTCTCACCTCATGATGTTGTAATCAAGGACCTCAAAGATCCTAAACATATTTTAGCTACTGGAATTTTTGATGATTCCACAAGGTTGTATAAGTTTGACAACTTTGGGTCATCATTCCTTCCCTCTGTTTTTGTTGCTCATAATGAAGATGTGAGCAAAATTTGGCATGATCGATTTGGTCACTTAAACTATCGCTCTCTTCAAACTCTATGTAAGGAAAATATGGTGACGGGTCTTCCTATGGTATCTTGCCGAGAATGTAAATGAAAGACCACAACCTCCCAACCTCAAGAATGTAAATGATGCCTGTTTCTCTCCCCTTTTCCTTCTAATATTAGAACAATTCTTTTCTCATTCACCCCTTAGGGCAGTTCAAGGAAATGATACCCCTCCAAGGTACAAACCATAAATTATTTAGTCATAAAAAAACTTAGAGTTCTATTGGCCCCATGTTTGGCTCAAGAACATCCCAGGGTAGCATCCTTCCTCACCCCATAATGTCCCGTGTAGGTGTTTAGTTTTTGTTTCTTTCCAGCTGGTCTCGCTTTCCTTGGCTATGTACTCTTTGAGATAGTCTATGTCTTTGAGGAAAATAAAGGTGGCCAACTACTTAATTATCTGATAAAATAATTTTCAATGAGATTATCTCTAATGAATTTCCAAGATTTATCTTTTGATAATATTAAAAAAAATTAACCTTAAACATCAATTCCTGTTAGGATTTTCCATGCAGCCTATATATTTTTTCAAGTCCTTAAACAACAAGGTAAATATTATTAACTGACCAGATATTTACATTACCCTATGGTGTTACATCTTTCCCCCCTGCAGAGTAACACCATCCTCACTGTTACTTGGTCCATCAAATAGGGCAAGATAATATTCCTGCATAAAACTTTCATCTTCTAAGGTGGCCTCCTTTGGGCTAACTTGTCTCCACTACAATTTAACCTCGGTGATGGCTCGCCTCTGTAGCATTATTTCTCTTTGGTCAAGAATATGTTTCGACTCTTGATCTAGATCTTTTCACTACAAAGATGCATATAGAATTGCATTTAAAAGAGGATTTAACCATATGAATCATACACATAAAATAAGTGGAAATAAAAAGAAACCAAGAGAATAAAGACACAGAAACAAGTTGATAATGGAGTTCACCTAGTGTGGGTTACATATTTGGGCCTGATGTTAAGAGTGGGGAGGCTAATTCATTAAATTTTGCAAGATGATGATGAGTACATAATGCGTTCTTTGTCAATATAAGGAAGAAAACCCTTAATTAGAGTGGCATGTCTCACCACGAGAAATCCTTCTATAATAACTCTCACTCATATAATCTCTCCTTCAACATAAAAAAACATCAAAGTCTCACATGAAGCGGCATATAAGGATCCTCCAAAAAAATGACAAATAATTATCTAAAAAATAATAATCATCTCAAAAAAATCAAATTAAAATATGGAAACAATACATCTTATACCTCCACTTCCAGTGATTGCTTGAAAACTCACACCTCTGCTTGAGAAATAGATTTCGCCATTGAAATCATTGAAAAATATTGTTAATATTGACTGTAAACTCGAACCCTGTTGCTTCGGGAAAACATGAACCCCAATGAATCTCAAGGATTTCCCAAAGATTCCTTGATGGATATGGGAGAAAAAAATTGTTGCTTGGATGAAAAATTTGACCTCACCACTGCACTCCTTGTGAAAAGTTGATAAAAATGAGTATAAATTCGATATGGTTCTTCCACTATTAAAATCTGGTAGGGAATATTTTAGATTCCTCATGATTCTGCTGAGGAATATTTTGTGGAATATTTCAGGGAATATTTCCCTGGAATATACTAATTTCAAAATTCATTCCCACTCATGGGTATGGTCCTTCTCTTGATTCAACACTGCTCGGTCTCTATTCTGTTGTTTTGGGCGAACGAGAAATTGTCCCTTAATTAAATCTCGTCATCAGATTTTCCAAAGCCAAGGCCGTTGGAAAGTGGAAACGTTTGAAGGGGTAAGGTCCTGGGATGAACGCTGAAGACCTTCCTACATGTGATGTTGGTTATGGTGTGTTGTAATTTGTATTAGTGGGTTGTATATTTTAGACCGTCGGTGCACACCGGCCAACTGGCCAGTGTGGCTTCGACTCTCATCGGTCCATGTTAACAATGATATGTTATATATTTATAGTACAGAAACTATGGGGTGGAACCCCCACCACCCTTTTTTATATATATATTTTTTAAAGAAATTTGTTAAAAACCATCCACAAATTCTGAGGGATCACTAGTAATTTTAATTAGGTGACAATTTTTCCAGTTCTGGTTTTCGGAAACCATCATTGCAAAGTTCCAAATTATTTCCTCGTTATTTTCCACCAAATTTACCAGATCCTCTAGATTTAGTCAAGCTCCAAATTTAATTGGCGCTCTTGATAACTTTAGCCAAGGGGCATGTTGACCAAAACTTTGACTGGCCATAAATTTCACATACGATGTCGGATTGGTATATTTTTTGCGTCATTATAAAGCTTGAAATGAGACCTTCAATATAACCATAGGTTTTTTGCAATCAAAGGAATTTTATTTTTGAGCCTTTCCTAAGCCATCTTTGATCTCTGAGTGTTTCTGGAGCCACTGGATCATTCCTCCACACTAAGGAGCTTTTTTTCCTCCAAAAGCATGAACAAATCTACAATTTTTTGTACTCCCTTCCATACACAACAAGTTCCCTGACATGCCATACTTCCTTCTCCTTTACCTTTTTTCTTCGGATCCATAAGTGATGAACTAACACATGTGTCCTCTGCAAGCCTGTAGTACATATTTTCAAAATACATGTTCTTTTACAAGTCCAAACATAACCCAAACAACCCCATCTTTTCCAAGAGTTTATAACACACTCTTTGTTCAAGTTTACATCATAATCATAATAGAAATCAATACCCCAGCTATGAGCAATAGGAGGCAATAAAACATCATCATGTTTCTTTCATAAGTGATGGAAAACACATCATCACCTTTACATTCATTTTTCAACATATGATTTTAAAAAATGAGGCCATATTCAATTACTTAAAAATTCTATCCATAATTTACCCAAAAAGAAGAATGGGTTCTCTTCGTGTAGTTGGATTTCTTCATTGACTAGTCCTTCCTCCTTCATAGATTCCTTCTGGTCATGGAGTAACTACCATGTGGCCTCCTGATGTCCATCCTTTTTGCAGTGACTGCAATGATTCTTCCTCCCCCAAAATTTCCTACCTCCTTTGAACGCTTGCTCATGATGAGTCCTTGATGAGGAGAAGTTCTTGTGGAATTCTCATCATCACTAGTATGTTGTGATGTGCTCCCATCATTCATCATTGATTGGTCACTAGTTGTTTAGGATCATTCTCCAAACTCCTTTATGACATAATCAAGTTCTTCATAGCAAGGAAATACGTACACTTTTATTGGATTCAAAATGTCCTAGCCATTAATACCAAGGCCCTTTCCTTGATATCCCATTTTTATCATCAATTTTGAACCAATTCCTGTAGTATGTTTTTCAAAAGCAATGAAATCAACATCATAAAGAGAACATGAAATTGAAGAATCACTTTTTACATCAGGCTTGTTATGTTGCAATTTTCCAATGCCTCTTCCTTGGATCGTAATTTGTATCGTAACATGTTTTTTTCCTCTTCTAATTCTTGTAGGAATGTCCTTAGTTCAAATTTTTTATTTGATCTCCTCTAGTTATTGGAGCCATTCCGTTTTTGGTGCCCTTATCATATTTTAAGAAACATCTGTTGAAGTCTTTGTCTCATTGCCTGAATAAGAACCCAAGTCAATAGGTCCATATTATGAAATCCCAAGAGCCACAATATTCATCTCATCATCTAAGTGATATTCCAGGTCATTTGGCCTAACACTTGCAAATCATGTAGTCGTGCTCTTCTCCTTATCCTCTGATTTATATTCTTGGTCTTGTTGCATGATAGTGACCACCTTCTAATTCACTTTTCTACCATTCCTCATTGGCCTCAACTCTCGATGAAATTTTTAATAATGCTCCTCATCATTCCCTTATTTCTCACAATGAGTACAAGAGGGCTTTTTTTCTTTTCTCTTAGTTTTTTCTTCCCTCTTTGTGTGGTCATCTTGCTCACCCCCTCCTACTTTCAAGATGTAAAACCTCCACACTAGCTTCATCAAGAGTTTTAGGTTGAACAAATAATAAAAATATATGAAAAAAATAACCATCCAATGAGCCAATGTATTTCATCAACGTTTTAGGAGAGTCTAATGAAACATTCAATGCTAATGCTTATTTCCTAAATTCCTCTGTAAAATTTTGAACATTTTAACCTTTACTCTGTTTCAAATGTTTCCATTACATCATACAGTTTTTTTGTATCACAATGGGTAAAATTTTCCTCTTATAGCATAAACAAACTTTTACCAAGAAGAAAGAAGTTTACGAATACTCTTACCACCTTTCTACAGCTTGTGTAACAACTCCACTTCCCAAAAAAAAAATCTATTTATATCATAAATTCTACTTTTTCATCAGTGACTTTAATACCTTTCACAATGTTGCAATGTTTCTAGTTAAGAGTACTTTATGTTGTTAAGTTTTCTCTAACAACTTCTTGTTTGATGAAAAAAATAAAATTATGTGATTAATGATCCTATGAAAATTTTAAATTATTTCCCATTTCACTTTCAGCATCAACTGTCATTGATGAAAATTCTTCAAATGCTTACTTCTGTTATAATAGTAATTTTATTTTACCATTTATTTATTTCCCCAGAATCTTATTCTTATTCTAGCATTGTTGTTAAAATACGAACTTCCATTTGTTTTCTTATAATATTTACCTATATTCTAAGGTTTTAATTATATTCAATTCTCTATATACTCCTCATCCTTTATTCCACTTATACCATATGGTTTAACCCTTAGTAAACAACGAGAGTTAACATTAAAGTTACTTATCCATACATGGAATTATAGTATTGAATTCAGCCTTTAATTAAATCATAAAATTAATATGATGAAGTATGTATAAGGTTGATGATAGATATCATATGGCCTTCCCATACATTACTAACTCCACTTTAGAGAATTATTAAAATGCTATCTCTCATTCTCAACTTAGCCTAAGTTCAAGGAATGTTATAGGTATACAAATTTTAATTATGATATAGCTTTGAACTTAATTCAAATTTCTCGTTGTCATGATTGTGGATATGTTTATGAGGTTCTCATCCTACATATCACACATTACCCTATACCTGCTTATGAAATTAATTCAAATTAATACGCTATACTTTTCATATTTCTTTCGATACCTTTGCTGGGATATTATGTTGGTGCTGATATGGGTTTGTCAACATTTAATAAGTAATATATTCACCCAAATTGTAATGTATTTTTTCAATAGTTATTGGGATTCGGTTATATCGTATTCATAACATGAGGACATATTATTTTTGACATTTCTCTGTCCGAAAAATTCACTTATTAATGAGGGAACTTCGTTAATTATCTCAATCACATGGCCTCTGTGATATTTTTGATCCGCTTGTGAGAAGGATTGTTGACACGTTTACGGTGAGGATTGATTTGTATACTTTATCTCCACCTATGTGTTTGGTTGGCGAAGGCAGGTTAGGGTTTCGGTTTCATTTTCGTTCAGTCTACCGCTGGAGGTCTTGGCTCTGGCTCTCCAGAAATTCATGTTTTTTTACAACTCCTCTTTCCTGGCTTACAAAAACTGACTCCCTCTCGTAATATTTTACTCAGGGTTTACTTTTCCTCATGCCACTGCTCTACGTTTTTTATTTCCAGATTTTAATTATGTTCTGTTAACTAATTTCTTTTTAGTTTTTTGATTGCAGAGGTAACTTCTTTCCTCATCCTTCTAAGGAAATTTCATTTTACAAATTTCAGGTAATAAAATTTAGAAGCCTTTGTTTTATCAAGAGAAGATTATGCCTCTATGGATTTTGTCAATACGACATTCAAGTCATTTTTCATTTCATGCTTAGTAGTTCTGTGATGAATTCTTGAAGTTAATTGTCATTTAGAATAGAGAAAATCTATCATTCGAATACCTCGGTTCTTTGACACGTCTCTCTCCCTATCTGTCAACACAATTAATTCGAGGCACGAAATTTGTTTCAATTTGGTTATTCAATCCCCTCTTTTTTGTAGTGATAGGGTTTTAATTACAATTGTGTTTCATTGGGATTATGAAATCGATTTCCCCAAATTGATTTATGTTCTACCACCGAGACATGTTTTAACGTATTTTATGATGAATGAATTTGATTTATATGTTGGGTTTTTCTTATATAAGCAATCTCTTTCACCTCATATTATTATTTTTCTATTCTTGGTTTTCTAATATTTTAACAGAGAACAAATATGGTTAACACCATAGTTGACTTATTCAATTATATTTATTTTCCTCTACTATGAATACATTATTCTTAATTTAAATCATTCGTTGAATAGTATAACACAGTGTGTTATATCTCTGCAATCGTTTTTCCTCAACGATATTCAAATGGTTACTTGTCATTGTATCCCTATTGTAGGAAACAAATTTGCAATTAGAGGTAAAATTTATTATATTCCATAAAATATAGACTTTCACATCAGTTAGTATAGTCTCTTTGATTTTCATCATACTATACTTTTGTCAGGTATGAATTCAACTTTTAGCTTAGATTTTATACACTACAAGAAAAAAACACATTGGTGAGGGGCGAAAATGGTCACCATAAGCTCATTGGTGAGGGTCAAAAGAGCCTTCGTCACCAAAAACTGAACGTCACCAAAGGTGGCGCCGTCGAAAGTATAGGTGTTGTGGTGACATTCAAGGTCCGTCACCAATAATTATTTATAGTGACGGATAGTGATCGTCACCATTTCATATGAGCAACGGTGACAGACAATAGCCTCCGTCACCAAAAAACTGAACATCACCAAAGGTGGCGTCACCGAAAGTGTGTGTTGTGGTGACATTCAAGGTCCGTCAAAAATATTAATTATAATGATGGATAGTGACCATCACCATTTCATATGAACAACAAAGATTTTTGTGATGGACCTTTCATGGCCATCACTATTGGTGCATATATATGGTATCGTTCATTGACCGTCACCATAAACTCATTGGTGACATCAAGTTCCGTCATGAATAATGACTATAATGAAAAAAAGTGACCCTCACCATTTCATATCAACAACAATGATTTATGGTGACGCAACTCTAATGGTCATCACTATTGATGCATATATATGGTGGCGTTCATTGACAATCACCATTTCATATTTTGGTGAGGGTCAATGTCACCATAAGATCATTGGTGATGGTCAAAAGAGCATCCGTCACCAAAAACTGATCTTCGTCATTCGCTATGAATATTAGGGCACGATGGAATCAAACCACCAACCTCCTGATTGTAAAGCAGGCGCTCTTCCATTGAGCTAGCACCCTTTAAAGAATTATACTTTAAACTAGAAATTTCCCCTAAAGGTGCAAAGATACACCAAAGGAATAAGAACCAAGAAAACTAAAAGAATTTAGTGTCCTCAACTCATTCAAAGTTCAAATTGAAGTAGATTTTAAATGGAAAGCCTAAAACCAGCTAAGTAGTTTACAAGTTAACATTTTGGATATAACTTCTGTTCAATTTATATGACAAGTTATGCCATAACATTGAAAATATTTTCTTAGGCTAAAGACTTTCTTAAGTCAACAATGACAAAGAAAGATAGTCATGGCAAGAAAAATTCTCTTGTTTTTTCTAATGAGGGTGCATGTAACTTGATAAAGGTTTTATGAGAGTATCAAACCATAAACAATTTCACTAAACATGGAAATAATATATGAAAAACATTGAGCTAAACGATATAATTAAACTAAAAGTAACTGTAAAAAAAATAAAATTGCCATCATATACCATCTGGTTTGGTTAGTTCTTCAAGAAGAGAAAGTGCAATTGCATGATCCAACTCCTCATATTGATTCTGTAATGGACCATCCTGAACAAAAATTTCCACATACAACAATCAATGTTATCGTATTGGTAAGACTTTTGATATAGTCTATCAAAGCATGTACTATTTAGGAGAATAACTGGAAACCACAACTAGAAATTTGAATCACAACATAACAATATAAAAGAACATGCAACAGGAAAGGAACAACTGCACAATTTGAGAAATATGAAAAATCCATGAACCTGTTCTTATATATTGATATAGATAATGAAATAGAAAACTAGATTTATGAAATTCAAGTATCACACAACAATGTCTTGAACAAATATCAATATGTAAAATAGTATTTTTTTCATTTGGATTTACCTTGCAGAACCTGAGGAAAACGTTTCCACAGAAACAACCAATAAACATAACAACATGGACCTCAAAAGAAATTGTGCAGGGGATAAAATATGAAGGTAAAGCACTAGAGAAGTATTCAAAGCAAATGATCAAAAGAGTATCTAGAAATAACCGAGAACCCTCTAAAGTAAACCACACATTTATCATCATGACTAGTACACTTGCAAAAAAAGATCAAAATAAATTATGAACTATTCCACCAAAAAACAGTGAATTTTTCCACTAAAATATAGTTTCAAATTAATCACTAGCATGACGCTAAATTTGTTAGAGATAAAAAATAGAATATTGAAGTTTAAAATACAATACATGCTGATGAATTAGGGATTACCGTGGCATTAGAGGCCACATGCCAAATTACATTATCACTTCCAAATGCACCCTTACGTAGTGTCCATCTGACACTTTGTGACTTGAACCTTTAAAAGGCTTGCTCAGCCACTTCATCATTCGAGATTTATTGTGAGTATAATGTTACAATGTGACCTGCATGTCCCAAATAATATGAGCCAACAATGAAAACTGTAATTAGATTATTAATGCCTTACTAATTTAATCCTTGAAAAGACGAAAAACATGAATCCAAAAAAGAAAATGATAAGGTTCTCATTAACTAGCTATTATATTTAGAGATATGGAAGAATTTTTTATCAGTTTATTCAGAATTTAAAGCATTTTACTTATTCTCTTAAACATATGAAAAGACACTAAAATTACCAAGGTAATATTTCAACAAAAATCTTGCAGAAAATCAGATTGCAACTATTAAGATATTATTGCAAAAATCTTGCAGAAAATCAGATTGCAACTATGAAGATATTATTACAAAATCTTGCAGAAAATTAGATTGCAACTATGAAGATATTATTACAAAAATCTTGCAGAAAATCAGATTGCAACTATGAAGATATTGTTGTACTTTTTAAAAATTATAGTACTAAAATCCATCTTCAACATGACTTAACATTTTATATCATATTAGACAAATTTTGAGTCAGGGAACAAGTACAAGGTTTGGAGTTAAAATATTTGCGTCAAGGACAAGGAGATATCATATAAAACTTTATGATTTGAGGTGTATCACTAGAGAACATAGTATTGAGTCTTAAACTAGTACTTAATGAGGGACATCTGGAAATAAATGGGCACAAAATGTGAATTCATCCCTCATGAGTCATGGCAACCCTCAAACAACTCCTGAGGCTTTACAAACACTGCAGCGACACCCATCACACTACCTTTTTAGGTTGAATTGTCCACACCTAAGGCTTTGCAAGCTGCAACCACTGCAGCTGCACCCATCACACCAGCTTTATAGGTTGAATTGTCCACATTTCCTAATCCACATAAGATGTAGTTGAATAGTCTATTGTACTGAATTGCACATATTTTGTGCACAACTGACCTTAAGTCCTTGCATGTGATGAGTGCACCAAACATGTATCATGGGAGCCAAAAAACCTGTAAACACAATTATCCATGAAGTCTAGAATGGGGAGGATGTAACTAGAAAGAACAAAGTTGGGACAAATGCTCCCTTGCAATGAAATTCCATATGTGACTCCTCATGAACAAAGAACCATTCTTATCAAAATATTCTAAGAGAAACATGTTTTAAATCTAAATGGATACAATTCATTAACCGCCCTGCCATCCTACCATGTCATATCACCTTGAGCACCCCCCAACATAGTTACTCCCTTGATAGAAAAGGCGAAATAGCTAAATATTTTTTCTCAAAAATGTAAAAACAAAATCCAGATATGGGAAGAATACACCAATGCCCAACAGGCTTGGGACTAGTAGTTAGTGGTGAGGAGTTTCACACCTTTGGTTAAGATTCCATTCTCACAAGCTTCACCCATGGGGGTTAGGAAGGGATTGAACTTAGGGCATTGGGAGGTGATGAACCATGTGCATATATTGCAAACCCAGGCTTACCCTCATTCTCCTTAAGGCAAACACTATTGAGCAAGTTCCATTCACATAGCCTTTAACCAGCATGTGGAGGTAGTCATTGAACTTACGCCATCAAGAAATGATTACAGTTGTCTACATGTTATGAACCCAGAGCTACCTCGTGTTCTCCTTAAGGCCTGCCAAAATATGTTTGTCAAGCATGTTGTGATCAAGTGGTAAATCAAATGTGCTATCATTATGGAGACTCAAGTGTAATCTCCCCTTAAGAACATGATGTCGTGATTTAATGTTGTCATTTTGTGTTATCGTCTGATATCTCATAAATAACTAAGCTTAGGCACTTGGTCCTAGGCAATGTCCTTCATAATTTTGATGAAATAGATACACCTTAGTCATGGCATTTAGGCCAAAGGTAGGCCCACTTTGTTAACAAATGCTTATTTACTAACCAAAATTAAAGGGGATGAATATGTCAATGAATAAATGAATATGAGATGGGATAATAACATTTGAAGAAGGTTCAAATTTGGCACATATTGCAAATTATATTTTTTAGGCCTAAAATCATGCAATCCATGCATAGAATGGTGTACCAAAAAAATCACTGGAATAGAATGTACATCATACCATGTTTAAACCTAGGCAAGTGCAGAATCCTTCCTGTTCTACTCTAATCAAGAGAGTCCACATCTTAAAGAGATCCCCATTGATTTGTCAGACAATGTTATTCTAATGGGAGTGGATGTGAAGAAACTGCCTTTACAAGCATTCCAATGAGAAGGCATACATGTGGCACAAAAAACCATAGAATTTGGTCAAATGAGCACATTTCATGGAAAAAATTTGGCTAGGAGGATGACAAAAGGCATAACGTAAAATCTCTCTCCATTGTATCGGCATGGATGGATTAATGGGAAATTCCCCTGTGAGCCTAATTGAATATCTACTGGAGAAAGAAAGTTCAAGGATTTCTTTTGTAATATGAGGTTCATGATTTCATCCATATTGTTCTTTGTATATTGCTGGAAATTCATTAAAATTTTCCCACAAAAGTGTACTAACATAGAAAAATGGAGAAATTAACCATATACATGGGTGCACACCTTGATTGTTTTTTATATAATGATAGTTTTTCTCCTTAATTTCCATTCATCCTCCCCCTTATGGACTGTATCATATTCTTTGAGTTTAGATTGGATCAAATTATTTGTAGCCATGTTGTTTAAGGTGATGTCCTTATGAAGAATGAGCTTCTAGAATGCAAAGCCATGACCATATTGTTTAAGGCAATGTCCTTACTAAGGCAATGTACTCTCATCCATTGGTAATCAAGGAAGTAATTTGCAGTCCTCAACATTAATCTCTTTTAAAATTTTAAAGGTGACAATCCTCCTCATGGGCATTAATCATTAAAAGACAAGTTCCAAAACTGTTAAGTATGCTACCGTGCAATATGTCATCTTTGAGTTTAGCAAAGTCAAACTTGATCACCAATACCGTGCTTGTAGGTCTTTAGAATGGGAAAATTTTCAGGTTAGCCTCTATGATCATTTTTTTCATGCCATTTTTGAGGGGACACCTGGTGATATTGCTCACCAACACCATCTCCTACCTTGATTTATTTTCCCATGGGCCAAAATATGCTTTTTGTAAGACCAACTTTGTTTTCTACCTATTATTTTCATAGTGCCAAAATGTCCACTTGCATGAAAAAATGCATGCCATGTACATTAATTACAAACTTGATGGATGATAAGGCAAAGGGGTTATCCTATATGCCATGAAACATCATGTTCCATACTTATAATGCACCCCAAAGTGTCAAAATTTCATGCCAGGTGGAAAATTTGCATTCCTCACGTTAAAATTTGTGTTATAGCCTGACCTGATTGCACTAAACCACCTGCAAATGTACCTAAGGAGAAGCCATAAAATATAGTGCTATATTATTTATCCTTGTGCATCTTCCTACACTTCCATAATTCTAATTTACACCTTCAAGTGATGGTACTAAGTCTACCAAAATGATTTCACTATCTTATGCTAAGTGCAAGTTGTCCTTGGTAACATGCATGTTCAGGGCTCAGTAAAGATCAAAATTACGATTTTCAATTTTTTGTGAAGTTCTTAGAAAATTATTTATCTTTTTACATCATTAGAGTTTCACTTCCAATCTGAGAAGCCACTACCATGCAGAAATATTGTGAAACTGCCAAATTACACAACATGACAAATCAAGCTAGGGTGCCTTCAGAATTCTATATGTTAGAAGATACATGAGCACATATGGTGAAATATAGAGGTTGATAGATAGAGTATTCCATGGTATTCAACCCTACAAAATCAACTTCCCAAGAAAAATATCCAATTGTTAGTTATTAAGCATCAGCCATAGCAATTTGTTTGGTTTGGTGCTTTTGTCTAACTCTAGAATCACATGCAGGCTTAAAATAAATTTCATAGCATGTCCTCATTATAAATCCAAACGCCAATTCTTGAAGTCTATGGTCTGCTGAAGCAACTAAACACAAATAAAAGAGACAACTTTACATGGAATCAAAGGTCTAATAATTAATTACCTTATTTTCAACCATGGCATTACCTTATCAACAAAGCGACCCATATCTTGTCACTGCGAGCTTCCATGAATTCCTTTAAAATCATAAGCCCCAAGCCTCGAATGATGTTAGATATTTCAAGGAAGAGGCCCCGCTCCTCATAAAACATCTACAATATTGGTGAAAACCAACACAAGATAATGTTAAACCATGTCTCAAAATAACAAAAATAAGTTACTAAGAGCATATAAAAAGCCTGTTAATCTAAGAATTTAATTGACCTCTATGGACTACTTATGTGAAATTGAACTCTCTCTCTCTCTCTCTCTCTCTCTCTCTCTCTCTCTCTCTATATATATATATATATCAACTAACATATACAATTATATGTGTGTGTGCACTATGTATGTCAACTAATATATAAAATCGGAATAATATAGTCTTTTATTAGATGCAATATATTTATTTATGTTTTTTTAAATTATACATCTAAGCTATATAATAATAGAGATAAAGTATCCCATTAATATCCACTTAACACAAGTCTAACTTCTGCTAAGGCCCTTTGTTGACGAAGCGAAGCCAACTCTGGAAGGTCAAACAACTTCCCTCACACATGCACATAAGGGCTCTACACTAGTCGATGTTTGAACCTGGGTTGTTTTCATGTTGCCCTCCCATCCCTCATACTAAACCACATCCTGTTGCAAGTATTAGGATGATGTTAATTTGTATTAATATGTTTTTTTATATAGTATAAATCTATCTCAGCTGGCTAATGTATGCTAAAGAATATCAATAAGTGAAGCATATGTTGACAAGCATCAGTTTACTACATAACACCATCACGACAAGCACCATTCAATGAAACTTCAACAAGAGTGGGGAAATGATCCACATGCATGGGAGGTGATGGGAAGAACAAATTCCACAATTAAATTTTATGTTTGATAGTGCCGACAAAGTTGAACACGTAATAAGAATCCAACTTCCAAACCTTGTGAAATTAAAATAAATGGAAAACATGAATGGTAATATAACCAAAAAAAATTATTCATCCCTTGTCTTGGAAGGATTTTGTGTGATGTAGAGTATGCACAGAGAGCTTGGAATTGCTTCCGAAAATGATTTTCTCCATCTTTTTTAAGAGATGTTTGCACAGAGTAATGAATGCCAACATCCTGGGAAAAAGATTAAGTATATACAGTTGAGGGTGGATGGGGTAAAAGATAAAATATAACACCTTACATTGCATTGGATTTTGTGCATCATCTTCCTGCACTTCATTAGAGTTGATCTCTACTCCTGTAGGAAAACTGCATCATGTGCATCAGATCTTCACAATGTTTAAATGTGCATTGATGTGGATGAGCTTGAGAATCAGATGTGGAAGGATCGCATCTGGCTTAGGTGCATTAAGGAGCAACGAAAGGGAAAATATCACAGTGACACAACAAAATAGAGACAGTCACAAGAACAATCCCAAAGGAAAAATATGTCTCAGGCAGAGGATTGTATACTGAAGTACATGTTGAAAATGATGGAAGTTTGCAAAGCACAAGGTTTTGTATATGGCATCATTCCTGAAAAGGGAAGCCTGTAAGTGGAGCCTCTGACAATATTAGAGCATGGTGGAAGGAGAAGGTCAGATTTGACAGAAATGGCCTTGCTGCAATCACCAAATATCAAGCAGAACATGCAGCACCTGGAGAGAATGAGAGTAACATGGTTCTGGCTCCTACCCCTCATACTCTTCAAGAAATTTAGGGCACCACTTTGGGTTTTCTTCCTTCTACCCTTATGCAGCACTATGATCTGCCTCAGCAGAGGTATCCTTTAGAAAATGGTATTTCTCCTCCTTGGTGGCCTACTACTAGTGAGGATTGGTGGCCACAATTAGGCTTGACAAAAGGACAAGGGCCTCTGCCTTATAAAAATCATCATGATCTGAAAAAGGCTTGGAAGGTGGGGGTTCTTACTGCTGTTATCACATGTCACCTAATATAGCCAAAATTCGCAAACTTGTTAGGCAATCAAAGTGCTTGTGAGAGAAGATGATAGCTAAATAAAGTGCAACTTGGCTAGAAATTGTTAACCAAGAGGAAGCATTGGCTCACTAGAAAAACCCTAATTCTTGTCCGCCAACCAGTGCTGCAATGAATACACATGCTGGGTCTCTGACATTAACCAGCAGCAGCGAGTATGATGTTGAAGGCTTTGAAGATGATCCGAACTCTATTTATACAAATACTGATTTGCAAGATTGCAAACTAAAAGACTTGGATATCTTAAGTTCCAAGGTACAGGAATGAAAACCACAAGACTTTGACCATTTCAATGTAGGTATTTCAAATGAGGGAGTTTCAACTTTTCATGTAGGAGATAATGCAGATTTTATCAGAAAAAGAAAGTTACCACAGGAATCTCCATTGGAAGATCAAAAGGTATATACATGTCCACATGAACAGTGCCCATATCATGAGCACCAACTTGAATTTTCATATCAAATATTAAGAAATGCCCATCAGTCTACTTGTGCATATAGAACATATTTGCAAGGCATGGGATATCAGAGACTAGAACCTCAAGAGATTAAATCCTTATTTTGTATATCTACAGGGTAGCCTAACCAGCTACAAGTTCAAGGAAAGGTGGGTATTTTTCCATCTGAGAAGGAAGGACAGATGAAATCCAATGGTAATGTGAATCTTAATCCTTTTGGGACTACAAGTTCAACAATTTCAACTAGTAATCAACAGCCTATCAATGAATTACTTGCTTATATGATGGTTTGCATTAGAATAAGACATTAATTCTAGGGAACCTTAAGATGATGAATTATCACAATCGGCTTGAAGTGAAAATACACCCTGCTTCACAAGGTGGGGAAATTTTCAAAATTACGCCTGATGATAAATTCTTTGTGCAAGGAATCATTGCTGGAAACAATGATTACAATTTTGGTTCAAACATCCATTAGGTAATGAGAGAGGGATTAAACCTTGATCAAAGAAGGGTCTACGATCAAAATTTTATACATCATTTCCAGGAAATGAATGGAGACATGAAATTTGTCTCTGAATATAACAATATTCCAATTGACTATGCAGTCCCAGAGATGGTTTCTAAATATGATAATTCAATATGGTATTTTGGAGCATGACAAGAGTTATTATGAATATCTCATCATGGTACTTTTGAAACTATATTCTACAAGGACCTCTAATCCTATTATAGTTCCTGAATCATAGCATTATAGGACCACTCTTACAAATAACTACCTGGAATCATTTTTATTAGATAGAAACCTATAAAGGGCAACCGTCATCTGTATGGGCACTTTTATGTAGAGAAATGGCGATTCAAGAAGATGACCATCCATCAGCGGTATGATTTTTGCATGATGATTTAGGTTTTTGCTGTGTATTTGGTTTGGAACTTGTGAAAGAATCCTTAATTTATTATGTATGTTACTGTGTAGTTGGTCACAATTTTGTCTTCTATAGTCAAAGAATGTAGACACATGAAGGTGAATCAAATGGAATTGTGTTTGATCATTTATTTATTCTATGTGCATGAATTTATTTCATTATGATATGACACTTGATTATCTGAACTGATGTGCTAGATAAAATTTTTGGTTTTCTGAATCTACTTCTTTTGGAAAGCAGCCAAAGAAAACAAAAAAAAATTCTCTCCTTTTGGGCTGTGGAGGCTAAGGGAGATTTAATTCAGGCTCAATTGTCTAGTGCATCCCTTTAATCAACATGTTTATTGGAGGACCCTTAATACTCTTCTAAAACTTATTTGAAGGAGCTACTATAATTTATATGTAGGTAAAATTTATAATTGTTAGTACCCGTGTCATACAAAAATGTATTCAAATTATAATACAGGAATTGACCTTGTACATTGATAAAGTTGCTTAATGGTGATGTTAAATTTTTATAATTCACTTGTCTAGTTGCTTTCGTTGTCTATTCAACAATAGGGTCTTTACTATAATTTATTTTAAATTTACTGGCTACTTTCCATGTATGTTCAACAATAGGGTCTTTACTAATCAACATACATAAAATAGCACCAACACAAGATGATATTCCAATGCTACCAAAGGATGCATACTTCTGTATCTATATTTGATATTCCTGATAGTGTTTACAACCATAAGAAGTGTTTTTGATGATTTGTTATAATTTGCTAGCATATTTTGACATTTATGTAGATATTTGGCTCAGATTCATACACCATATACACATTGGTTAGAGAGGATATAATCAACCCTTGATCCACCAAAGTGCCACTTCTATGATCCCATATTGATGGTCATCATCTGTCCCTAGGGTTGCAGAAAAGACAAATGAGAAACGATGTACTCATTTCTAGGGAAAACAGACTGCACAGTCTGCCCGCTAACATCAGTGAAATTTACTGGAACCACAGTATCTAAAGATAAAGAGTTAATAGTAGCAATGGTCAAATGAACAGGAGAAGTAAAAGCAGCTGGTTTTCTTTTGTGATTCTTGCAAGAAAGTAGTTTAGAAATTTGCAACTGAGTATTCATGATAATATCAGGTCGTCTAAGATCTAATTCTGCTCTCTTTTCCTCAGATTCAACACGCAACCTTTCAGCATCTTTATAAATATCCATCTTTGTGTGTTGCAACTTTAATATGGAGTCTGCAAATGATTTAATACTTGAAGCAACAAAATCACGACTCCTATTTCCAAATTTTCCCTTATTTGGACGAGTTTCTTTTGGTCTAAGGTTGGGTCTAGGACAATGATTAGGGATACCGCTAGCTACAAGTCTGCATCTAGGGGCACTGGAATCACTTTTAGGAATTATACTAGGACAATTATCATTTTTTTGCAATAACTGGCTTGAGACGTCCTTCTCATGCTAGCAGATAGATATAGGGCATCGATCCAGTCAGTGGTGTAATTGGAAACATCAATGCAACTCTTGTTACTCCAACATCAATAAAATTGTGACCGCATCCGCTGAATCTGCATACATATCGATCAATCGGAAGGTACAAGGTTTAATATTAAATCCATTATACATTCCTATTTCCCTGAATTGTATCCTATCATGGTGTTCTTAGGCTAGCCCTAGATATTTCCTTTAGCTTAAAGCGGTGGTGGAATTGGAACTTCAATGGCGGGCCAAACATCAAAGCAACTCCGGTTACTCTAGCATCAATAGTATTGCATCTACCAGAATTGCAGAGCCATCGATAACCCCCTCTACTAGACACAGACCGTCAGAGTCTAGGCAGGCAGCACGTGTGATCAAATTTTCTCAGCTTTAGTGTTTCTTAAGGCCTATGAAAGGAAAAGGAAGGGAGCCACAGAAGTGGGGAGCGGAGTAAAAGGAGCAGCGACCTGAGAAATAGATTTGGGTTTTATCTTTGACTGTAAGGTTCGATTCTTGGTCACTCATATCTTTCGCCAATGCTTCTTTATCTCTCCAAACAGTGGATAATCGACGTAGCACAGCAAGTCTTTAGTTTGACTCTACAAAGATCTGTCCCCCATCTGCCACTCATTCACGTGATTGGATATTTTTCGCCAGCTGCCGCTCATTCACGCATGGAATCTTGCTGTGAAAGCACATGGACAAGAGTTGTGGGTTTACAGGTAAAGTGTTTGTCATAACTCCCTAGCGAGTACCGATTATCATGTCTGCTTTAGGCCTTGGCCTGTGTTGTTGGCACTAGTACGTCTCTCTAGTTTTTTTTCTCTTCGATGATGAGAGATTATTAAAGAGCTTTTGTGGAAGTGCAGGGATCAATCTTCAGTAGTGTTATTCCGCTTTCAAGATGCAGATCTTCGTTAATGATGTCAACACCATGATGCTTGGATCCCCGGGCACCCAACCATAGCAACAAGATCAACCGCAGGTGACTATGCCGTCACAACCTCCTACTGACATAGACATAGGTTTCGAAGACTTATTTCAAATCTTGTTGGAACCGTCACCTTACTTGATTATGGATTTCGATGCGATAACAGGGCTTTTCAAGAACTATTTAGGAGATTGGAAACCCTTGAATCCTCTAACGAGTCACTAAAAAGAGAGGTTGACGAACTCAGGAACAGAGTAGTTGTAATAGAAAGTGATAATGGTTCACTAAAGTAGTTGTTGATGGACAAGAAGGAGCAAGTAGTTCACCACCACCACTCTAATGACACTCTACATGCTAAACTTCTCAATCTGAAAAGAAAATAGTAGGATATCAAAGCTCAGCAAGAGGCCTTTAAACAAGAAACAGAAACACACATCAACTCATGGGCACAGGTTTCTAGAGGAAGGGATACCCCCCTCGCTCCCCCTTTAGCCGTAGTTGAGGAGGTGGTACAATCTAAACTCATGGAAGAACACAATAGACAAGCACAAGGATTGATCCTCAAAGTGAGAGGGCTTCCTTTTCCTCTCACATCCTCAGACCCCATGGTGGTTGGGACCCTATTCCTCAATGAAAAACTAGATCTCCAAGATGTGACCCTTGATAGGGCTTGGCTTGAGTACGATTCCATTCTCTTTCTCCAGTTCAGGTCAGCAGTTGATCGCCTTCGGGCTCTTAGAGCTAAGCGAAAACTATTCTCACTTCCTAGTAAGATCTTCCTTGATGAAGATCTCACTAAAACACAGGTTGTTGAGCTCAAACGCTCGAGGGAGTTGGTTACAACAACACGCCAGGCAGGGAAATGGACATTTATCAGGAACCTCAAAGCAGTGATTTGGGTCACTTTTCCACCTGGGTTGAAGCCCTGTTTCAAGTCCTCCAAATGATTTGCTCATTAGGGGAGGAAACAAGGGGCATCCATTTCCGTCAGTTGTTGGAATGGGAATGGGTATTTTTGGGCATCGCCAGGTCTATTATATGATGCTCTTCGACTGTCGGGTATTTTATTCATCATCGAGATGCATGAGAGCCATGTTCAACCTCTACTAGACATTACAAGTTTCCATAAGTTCTCATCTTGTAGGCAGGAGACGAGGAGTTCCGATGGTATCAAAGGTTCTGGAGGAGTTTCCTGCTTCATCAGAGGTTCATTTTAGAGCAGGATTTCTTTGGTGGTTGCGGATTAGTTTGCGAGGTTTACTTGGGTTCGGGTTCGGGTTTGAGGGGTCTCTCCTCTCCCCAGGGACACTTACGTTTTTGTTTGTTACTTCCCTCTTACTTCTCCATCATATGACATTCATAATGGGCCTGGCAGGGACCGCTTTGTCAATTTGTATGTCACCATAGCCCAGTATTCAGCATTTGGGGAGGTTATTCTTCTAGGTGACTTCAACTCCTGCACTAGAGCCCTCCAGATCCCTCTTCACAATCGGTTTGAGGATGTTTATTGCATCTAGGAGATCAACCTAGAGTCAGTGGGATTTCACAAGATTTTTGATGACGCATTTGGGCCCCTTACCACCTATGGTCGCATCTTTTACACTTGGGCGAATCTCAAGAGCTGTTGATTCTTAATGGCCTCCCGCATTTTCCAAACTCCCGCTTTTTCACATGTCTACCTCATGGTGGAGGAGAAAGCATTGTTGATTAAGTTCTCTCTAGCCAGAACCTCCTCCCCTTCATTCATTAATTTTTTGTTTCCCCCATCCCCTTAGTTGACCATGCTCTTCTTTCCTTCTCTCTTCGTGCTGACAACCCCACCTCCCCTCAATGGCTCACCACGTACTACTTTTCATTTTGATGAGGGTGACCCAGACATATTCTCTTCCCACCTTCACCAGATGCTCCCCTCCATGGAAAAATTCTCACTATTTGACTCTGAATCGACCAAGTACAACTGTCTCTCATCCATCATTTTGGATGTTTCCCTTAAGTCCTACCCCCACTCTCGTCATCCCACTTCCACCTCTCATAAACCCTATTTCCATATGAATCAATGGTATGATGAGGAATGCAAAGCTCTCCACCACCAACTTCGAGATGCATTCATCCATACTCACCCCTCCTACCCTAATGTCAAAGCCTCATATTGTCACCTCCTCCGTCGCAAGAAACATCTCTTTGTCTCCCAAAGAAGACATGACTTGTGTACCTCTCTTGCTCACTCCCCTAAAAACTTCTGGCATATTGTCCTCCCCCACCACTCTCCCCTCCCCTCCGACCTTAACCCCCAACCCATTTTCTCCCATGTGTACACCCTCTATGACATCCCAGGGCAACCCCAGATTCAGGTGACCTCTCCGCCCTCTTCAGGTTTCATATTCTATGATAGTGACATCATAGAGGCCATTTGGGTGATGAACAACAAAAAAAAAGCAAATGAGGATGGTTTCAAGGCAGAGTTCCTTAAACACAGTCTTCATGATCTGGCTCCCTACTTGGTTGATCTCTTCAACTATGTGGTGTGTATAGGTTTCCCATCAACATGGTCTCAGCACATCATTCACCCGATACACAAATTGATGCCCAACTTAGATCCCAACAATTATAGGACTATCATGGTGGGCCACACATTCTCCAAACTATATGCTACATCCCTCCACCTCCAAATATCCAAGGATCTTGAGCGGAAACAACTTATAGCTAGAGGACAAGTTGGATTTCGACCTGAGCACTAGACTATTGACCACATCCTTACACTTAGGGCCATCATTGAGGAGGCACAACATCACTCTTCGAAAGTCTATTATTGTTTTGTAGACTTTCGAAAAGAGATGTTGTGCCTCCTCAATGATGGCCCTAAGTAAAAGCTTTTGACTCGGTGTCTAGAGAAGCATTATTCCAAAGACTCAGAGATATTGGCATCTCAGATGCCCTCTTATCAACCATCATGCACTTATATGATTTGGTCCTTGGTCGTCTACACATAGTACATGGGCTATCAGATTTTATTTGGAGCACTATTGGAGTAAAAAAAGGTTTTCCCTTGTCCCCCACACTATTTGGGATCTATATTGACGAGCTGGAGTCCTTCTTGCGTGAACACATCCAAGATGGTGATGGTTTCCTTCTACATCATGTCTTGATTTCTATCTTGTTGTTTGCAAATGATGTGGTCCTTATAGCCCCATCCCCTGACGGATTGCAGAGGCAGTTGGATGCCCTGACCCTTTTCAGCGATATTCAACAGTTGATGGTTAACCTAGGTAAAACCAAGGTTATTATCTTCAACACTTTGAAGAAGTTCCTTTATGACCTCCATTTCTTTTTCAGAGGAGAGGAGATTGAGATCACCAGCTCATACACCTATCTGGAGGTACTATTCACAGGACCTCACTTTAGCTTGCGGCTTGCACTCTAGCCTCGAATCAACAAGGGCTATGGATCCTTGGCCCTTCTCTAGAGACAATGTTTTCGGAATCATTTTGAGGACATATCAGCCAAGATGTCACTAATGGACAATTTTGTTTGACCCACAGTTCTATATGGTTCAGAGGTTTGGGGTCCTAGCTTACTAGAGTCTGATTGGCCTACTACAGAGAGAGTGCAGATCACCCTTCTTCATTGCATCATTCAATGTAAGCAGACAGTGCCTCAGCCCATCATTCTTGTAGATTTTGGAGCTCACCCCTTTTGCCTTGAGACAATGTTTGGTATCATCTCTCTTCTTCACCCTATTCGAGGTTTTGCGGATACAACGAACGGGTGGGATCGATATCCATACTTGGAATACCTTTCATTAGAGTGAATTTTAGTAGCGAGTCCTTTGGCTCAATCCTAATGTTGGTGTTATTGCCTAAATCTACCTTAGGCTGAAGGAAGGCAGAGTTCAGGGTAACATCAAACCACGCTCAGTCTGGTAGCTAGCCCTACCAGATCAGGAGAGGGCTCTCTCCGGGTCAATCTCAGCAAAAATAATCAATAGGGCTTGAGATGACTTGAAATAAAGGCTAATTTTAGGCTAGGTATATAAGTGAAGGAGTTTGATTGTGTTTTTGGGGGTTTTTGTTGGATCAAAGGGAAAGGCAGTTTTGGGTGCGGGGATTAGGCCTAGTTTTTGCAGAGTTCTGATTGGGGCAAGGAAGGAAATTGTTTTGATGCTTTAGATTGAATGAATGGATGGATCAGACCGGTGAGGAGCTGAAGAGGGAAAGAGGGTCTCAAGATTCCTCCTCAAACAGATGAAAACATGGAAAATTAAACAAAATTGAAGGTAGAGCAAAGCAAGCTAATGAATTCCACCTTTAAACACTGATTTGTTTAATTTAAGAAGAAGATAGAAGGGAAAATGATACACATAAACATCAATGAACTTAAAGTTACATAGAGAAACACACCATCAAAACACAGAGCCACATGGATCCCAAAGAGTGCTGCAAACCCTGGTCTATTCCTTTGCCAAAAGTGCAGAGATGAAATGTACAATGAAGTGCCAAGCAATCCCAAGTGTCCAACCCTGAAAATGACTGATGAATTACATGATATAGACAAGCCTAACTCATCCCCATGCCTCTAGGGGTCGAGCTCACCATTCTAGGAGCTGTTTCAACCATATCTAAACTAAGAACTGGAAAATAGGCAATGAAACAACTTGCCTCTATATGATAGGAAACTGATTCATTCACTTACATTTCACTTTTTGGTGAATGAATCTACTTGGATGAGTAAAAATGTGCCAAAATTACATCATAGTCATGAAATTACAACAAGTTACATCAAGAGTTACATGAAAAATTCAAACTAGCCAAAACTAGGCAAAAAACTGAGCTGCTGAGTGAAAAATAGGCCAAATTTCCCAATGCGCCGTGTCTGAAATCTCTATGCGTAGCGCCACTTTGAGGCTGATTTTGAGGGCCTTCCCGAAGTCCAAATTGAGTGTAGGATAGCGCGTTGGAAATATCTTCCTGTATAGTTTCCAACCCAAGTGGAATTTCTTAATTTGGTTGCCATTTGCCCCTCCAAAAATCCAATCTCCCAACACTGCTTCCTGTGTGTCCAAAAAGTGGCAGAAAGGCCATTTTTTAGGTGTTTTTTACCCTTTAGGAAACCCAAAACTTGTCAAAATTCTTAGGTAATGGGTAGAAATTCATAAATTTTGATGAAAAATTCAAAAATACAAATTTTTCCTCCAAAGGAGCTGCCAATTATAAGCGCGCGCCAAGTGGCGCTACGCATCGGGCAAGAAAATCTGTGTTTAGGCCAAAAAATTCAAAATTGAAAAAAAGTTTCCCAAATTTCTTGAAATTTGGGCTGAATGTCCACCATCAAGCACTATGCTAGGCCAAAGAAGCTTTGGCCAAAATTTGGATTCTATCATGCCTTTTGCGACGCTTTAGTGCCTTCTTTAGTTTTTCTTTCAGGATCTTGATCCTCGCTTTGCAAACATGATTGCGCTCCCAATAATGTTTCTTCATGTGCCTGAGCATGTTATTTTCCTTGTTTTCCTTCTCCAACAGCTTCTCAAGATGAATATTGACCCTCTCAAGCCAAGTCTCTCTATCAGCCTCAATCTCCCGCTCAATGGGTGTCATCTCTATTTGGCTTCTTTGGGCAGCTTGCCGGTTTTCACGGATGTTTTGCAACTCCATGATTGTTTGTTGATATTCCAACTGTTTGTTCTACTGCTCTAGGTAATTTATGACCCATTGGGCTCTTTGCAACTTGACAGTCAATGTGTCAATCTCCGCCTTCTGCTCCTGAATAGTCTCTCTCAACTTTGAGCTTGGAGAGCTCAAATCCTCATCAATGAGTATAAAATCAGTATCCTGGCCTCCTGAAGGGCCCTCATCCTACATAGGCCTCTTACCTCTGTCCTGTACCTGTACCTATGCTACTGATGATGGCGACGAGACCCTTCCACCCCGGGTGGAGATAGTACTCATCGGGCAACTGCAAATAATCCTCAAGTGCCTCTCTGATATGTGACATATGTCGGCACACTAGTAGTCTCTACCTCCTGACCTCCAGACTGATGTGAAGGTTCACCTGCATCATGGAAAACCTCCGAAGGAACTTGAGGAGCTGTGAAGAAATCACGGGAAATGAAATCCTCCCATGAAATACCCTGCAATCCAAGCTGATGTACAACCACGATCTTGATGAGTGCATAGTGATAAATATTGTTGTACTGCTGCTCGGGAGTTTTCTTCTGCACAAGAGTGGTCATTCTCTCGATGTTCCGACACATGAAATAAGGTATGTTCATCATCCTCACTCTGGTGAAATGCATCAATAACCTGATGTGGTAGGCATAGAGGCGTGAAAACCGGCCCTCACAACTGAAATATCTGATAATGAGTTTCATCAGAGGCGCATAGGATTCCTTTAGGAACCGGAATGGGAACACCCTGCTGAGTTGCCTCACAAAGCTAGGCCTGATGTATGGTTCATAATGCACTCTGTCCACCTGTTGTCTTTTGTTCCACTGTTCACCCACATTCGGTATTCTGGTTGCTTGAGAAATAGTTTCCGGTGTCAAAGTGAAATTTACACCAGCAAGAGTTACCTGACCATCATGTAAATGCAATACAAACAAACGAGCCAACTCCTGATGATAATGAATCCTAGCAATCATTTCACAAAACTGATAGCATGACTGCTCTCGAAAACATGCCATGGCAAGTGGGCAAGCCTGCAATTGAGTCAATGAGGTGGGCTCTTCTCTCACATGTCTGCCACCTTTACGAGGCCTTCTAGGTGCATGTAGCTCAGTGGTAGAATCACTATCTTGGTCATATGATGTGTCAGTATCTGTCTCCATGATGTCCATGCAAGGTGTATGTTGGCTTGTATGAGATGAAAATGAGAATTTGGTGCTTTGTTTCAATTACCAAATATATGGCGGTAAGAGAGGGACTGTGGAGAAATAGGGCAGTAGGAACAATGGACCTCAATCAAGTGATAACTCAAGTGTAGGGATAGCCAATTAACTATTTGGGAAAGTTGGGGTTTGGGAATTTTTACAAGTGAGATGGGAAAGTGTAAATGATAGGAAATGAAATGACTTGGGATAGGGAAATGGGGCTTAGGAATGAGTGACTTGGGATATAAGGGAATAGGGGAGGGACTGTAATGATAGTATAACAGTGAGAGAGAGGAATAAACAAGTGAGGAATGAAGTATTTGGCACCAAAATCAATTTTGAAACTCCAATTTCAAAAACCTAAGGAGGCACTTCAACAAGATGATAGGGTTTATAGTTTTGGCATTCAAACTCTCATATTCAAACTCAAACAACACCAAACATGGGTTAATGGAAATTACAAAGTCACTTCAACTTACTTGGAGTGAGAAGGACCGAGTCGATTTGGATTTTTGTGAAGTAATGAAAAAAACTTAGTTGTTTGCCCTGTGCGCCGTGATAGTGGCCCAGTGCATCGCGACCCTTGTATGCGCCACGCTGGTTCAAAAATACACAGTGCAGAGTGGTCCTATGCGCCGCGCCAGTTGCCGAGTGCGCTGTGCTCTGCAAATGACACACAATCTGCCCTCCAAACGACTGCTTCGCTCCTCCATGATTTTTATTGGCTTCACTCTTGTCTCTTGGCATGTAAATGGGGTTTGAATATGAAAATATCTTATATATATCAAAGAATTTGATTTTTCATTTGGGCAAAACGACTTTCTAATGTTGTAGACTTTGACACTTTTAAATAAACTCTGTTTTGTTTCCTTTGTGCTTTTGACTGATGAAGAACTTCTTGTCTGTCTTTGCAGGGATAGCTGGCATAGGGTTTTGGCAAAGGTAACCAGGGCTACGCATGGTGTACTTTACAACTAAAGAACTTAAAAATTACATTGCATTTATTACAAACGGATAAAATAGACAATTTTTCTTCAAAACAGAGTTTTGAAGAAAAATCACTATCAAGCATTATGACGATGAAATTTTTGCACTGATACCTTATTTGAGGCTTCCTCATGTGCCTACTGGCCATTATTATGCATCTTGAGATCTAACTGAAAAAAACCTAGACCTAATGAACCTAAAACCTTAAAATGACTCTTTGCTAACCAGGAGACCAAAAATGACTGTAAATGATTTTGATGAATAGACGCGGACCAGAAGGTACATGACATGAGGAAATATCCGCCACAACCACATCCATCAAAACATTATTAGTCGGAATCTGATCTAAGCTAACCACCAAATCTTTGATAAGCCCAATGCATCTTACTCCACTGGAATCGAAAGAGTGATATTTCCTAGTGATGTCCAATCCCAATTTCTCCATGATTGCTCTCAGCATGAGATTATGAGATGCTCCAGAATCAAACATGGCATTATGTAACACAAAATCATGCAATCTAAGGCTGATATAAAAAGGAGGCACATCACTATCTAGAGACTCACCATCCAATGCTGGTCCAAATATCAACTCAGGTTGATCATCTTCCACATTCACCATATCAGACATCAGATCTAAATTCAAACCCACTTTCTAATGTTGCAAACTTTGAAACTTTTAAATAAACTCTATTTTGTTTCCTTTGTGATTTTGACTGATGAAAAACTTCTTGTCTGTCTTTGTAGGGATAGCTGGCATCGGGTTTTGGCAAAGGTGACCAGGGCTGTGCATGGAGTACTTTACAACTAAAGAACTTAAAAATTACATTGCATTTATTATAAACGGATAAAATAGACATTTTTCTTCAAAACAGAGTTTTGAAGAAAAATCACTATCAAGCATTATGACGATGAAATTTTTGCACTGATACCTTATTTGAGGCTTCCTCATGTGCCTGCTGGCCATTATTATGCATCTTGAGACCTAATTGAAAAAACCCTAGACCTAATGAACCTAAAACCCTAAAATGACTCTTTGCTAACCAGGAGACCTAAAATGACTGTAAATTATTTTGATGAATAAACACGGACCAGCAGGTACATGACATGAGATATATGAGTGACAAGACCCTTCCGTTAGATGATCCATGCTCCTAATGGAATGCAGCTGACTGAACTGAGTGAGATAGCTAAAATGAAATGCAACAAGAGAAATTTGATCTCTGACAGAGGGATGAAGATACCGACTCTAACATTGGCTCCAATGGGGATGGTAGCTCCTTGGAGGTGCCAAGAACTACAGATTTCTGGGAGAGTAGGCAGTGCCTTCGTCCATTGGGCTATGGAGTCCATAACTTTGAAAAATCAACACAAGACTCTTGACTGATTTTATTGACTGAAAATTGACTCAAATTGACTCATTCTTGAAACCAAAATGACTGAAAAACATGACTGGACAAACTCAAACCAAAGCTGAAATCAATCTTCAAAGTTATAGCCTTCACCTCGGGCCCCAAACTGAAGAAAATATCACAACACACACTTGCAATGAAACTGAAATAAACTGGTATGTACTGTGAGAATGTAAAATAGCAGAAAACATTTCAGAAATGATACCGCTTGAGCAGCCGACCATTGACTAACCCTCCTGGACAATCTTCCCCGTTCATCTCTTTCAGAAGAAAATCATTCTAACCCCGATATGTAGCAATTTTAAAGGGTCCTTTCCAAATATTTTCGAACTTACCATGCTTACCCTTTTCCTCGTTTCTTGCATCCCATTTCAACACCACTTCTTCCAATTGAAATTTGTCCACCTTTGATTTTCTGTCATATATTTTCTTAATTCTCTCTTGCAGCTTGAACGTGTTTTGAAAAAATTCTTCTCTAGTCTGTTGCAAATGGATCATTTGATTTATTCTCCTTTGCATATGATCATCTTCACTGCCAGCTTCCTACAGAAGTTTGACCACTGGAACTGCGAGAGAGGTAGGAAATACCGTGTCAACTCCATATACTAGCTCAAAATGGGACATACCAATGGATTTCTTCTGACTCACTCTGTCTACCCAAAGTGCATTGACTAACTTCTTATGCCAACTTTTCTTATTTATTTCCAGCAACTTTTTAATAATGTTAACCAAAGATTTGTTCGAAGACTCTGCCAATCTACTACCTCATGGATGATAAGCAGTTGAGTGTCCTGAAATGATGTGATACTTGTTACAAAACTCAACCATTCTTTTTGATTTGAAAGCTACTGCGTTATCAGTAATTAACTTATTCGGGCAACCAAAGTGAGACAAAATATTATTCTCAAGAAACGAAATTATTACCGAATCTGTAGCTTGCCTGGTGGGAATTGCTTCAATCCATTTCATGAAATAATCTGTCATTGTGAGGATCCACCTATGCTGAGATGAAGAAGCAGGATGGATCTCGCCAATGAAATCCAAACCCCACTGTTGAAAAGGAGCACTTACCTCAATGGGCTTAAGCGGAAAAGGCTGCAATTTCTTCCTCCCTTCAAAAATCTGACATTCATGACAACTTTTGACAGTCTTATACACATCAGCAAAAAGTGTCGGCCAATAATATCCCGCTCTCAAAATCTTGTTGGCCGTTGTTTTCTAGAAAAGGTGACCTTCGCAATCTCCCTTATGAAAATCCTCCATAACCTGCTTTGCTTCTTCTTCAACCAAATAATTCAGCAAAACACCACCAGGATCTTTCCAATAGAGTGAATTATTCAAAATACAAAACTTAGCAGCCTTCAATTTCAGAGTTCTACTTTTGTTTCTAGCCATGGCGGGCAGTGTTGACAAATTTTGAAGCACATATACAATATCTGAAAACCAAGAAGAAAGCACAAAGATTTCTGATACCTAAACTAATGAAATTTCCTCATTCTCCTCGGACATAGCAGCAATGAGATTGATGTCCAAGGCATGTAAATTTGATTCAGCCATTAAATTAGCCAGCCCTTGTCCTTTTATAAGTTTTGTAGGCTTTATCCCCACATCATACTCCAACAAGGCAGCAATCCATTTGCCTCGTCTCCCTTCCGGATCTGTTTGTACTAAAACATCCTTAACAGCAACATTAGGAACATAAGAAAGAATATGAGAATGAAGAATATATACCCGAAAATATTTCAACACTTTCACTAAAGCAAGAGCTTGCTTTTCAATGATTTTATATTTTAAGGCTGCATCTCTTATGGTTCGGCTGAAAAAAGAAATTGGTTTTTCATGCTGATCTCTTTTTTGCATCAATACTGTTGCCACAGTATGCTCCGAGGAAAATGAAAACAAAATAAAATCCTGAGTATAATCTGGGCTGATCAAAATCGGAGCTGAAGAAAGAACCAACTTCACTAAATTGAAAGACTTTACAGCCTCCTCAGTCCACTTCACTACGTTATCTTTCTTAAGCATGTTTTTAATCTCTCTTAGATGTTCGACAAGATTAGGCACAAAGCGGCGTAAGAAATTCATCTTACCATTGAATGATTGAATCTCTTTTTTGTTCCGGGGAAGATCAATTTGCTGAATAGCTTCTACTCGAGCTTGGTCAATGCGAATGCCATCCTTTTATATTATGTGACCAAGAAGTTTGCCCTCATCCATGGCAAACAAACTCTTCTTCAGATTGAGTGACACACCATACTTTCTACATCGCTGAAAAACAATCTTCAAATGGTAAAGGTGCTCTTCGTTAGAATTAGAAAAGACTGTCAAATCATCAAGATACACAACTAGAAAAACATCTTTCTCATTTGCAAATGCCATATCCATTGCCCGCTGAAATGTCGCACCAGCATTCTTTAAACCGAAAGGCATTTTAGCATAATGGAAATTTCCCCACAGAGTGGTGAACGCGGTTTTGTCTCTATCATCCTCATGGACTAGAATTTGGTTATACCCGGAATAACCATCGAGTAGCGACATACGAGATTCTCCAACTACTCGCTGAAGTATGTGATCCATTTTGGGCAACGGATAATTATCTTTCAAAGAAACCTTATTCAGATTCCTAAAATCAATGCATAAGAGAATCTCACCTGTCTTCTTGCGTACGGGCACCAAATTAGAAATACAATCTGAAAACCTTATGGGAACGATGATACCAGCCTTGTAAAATCAATTTACTTCCTTCTCAATTGAGGGCAACAACTTTGGATTTATTCTTCTCAATTTCTTCCTGAAGGGCTTTTGATTTGGCTTAATCGGAATGGTGTGCTGAATTATATTGGTATCATATGTCTTCAAATTTGAATAGTCCCAAGAAAATACATCAGAAAATGAAGACAATAAACTAACATATTTTGCTTTTACCTCTGGTGGCAATGCTTTGGACAATTTCACCATCTTTGGATTTTCAACTGATCCAATGTTCACATCTTCAACTCCCTTTTCGGTTGGCCGCAAGGTTGGTTTTCTAGCTACATAATCTTGATCGAAAAGCTCCTCTAAAGGTATCAAACCTTTAGGAATGACATTATCCTTTAGCTACAATACTTACATCTGATTTATTTGTACATCAGCCTCACCATCATCATACTCCATATCAATTGAAGTGTCTTTGAATTTGCCTTCATTTTGCAGAAATTCATCGATCTCATCATCATTTTGGAATACTTGCCAATACCTTTGATTGTCCGAGACAGTCGGACGATGTTTCACATGAATTTCAAATTTGTTACTTGAGTTCATCAAAATTTTCAAATTACTTTCTACCTTTGCAAGTGCATCTGCAATACCATTCTGAATACGAGGGACACAAGTCAAAGTATAGTCTGAAAACAATTTCAAGATATCAAGAATAGCATTTCGGTAAGCCCACATTCGAGGATGCTTAGCTTGGTATTCACCTTTCACTTTCTTAATTACCAACTCGGAGTTGCCATACACTGCAATCCTCTTAGCATTCAACTTTCTAAGAATTTTCAGACCAACAATTAAAGCTTCGTATTCTTCCTCATTATTTGAACAATCAAAAGCTAATTTATAAGAACAGACCCTTACATTACTTGGTACCTTGTTTGGGGTAGAAAAATGGTTGCGTACCCAAATTCCAATTCCAGCACCATCACTCCCTACTGCACCATCAAAATCCATGGTCCATAAACCATCTTCATCCTCTTCTATGTGCTGAAATTCTATTTGCTCTGTTATTTCTGCTTGTTGTCCATCAACTTTTTGCTGCTGTCGGAAGGCCGATTGCTCAGCAAAACTTTCAAGCTTTTGTCTCTCTTTCTTTATGACCTCTCTGAGATTCTCGGTGATTTCCAGAATGTCTTCTACTTCAACTAATTGACTATTTACATCATTGAAACTATCTGAATACAAAAAAAATGACTCTAAATCTGTATGTACATAGTTAATTGGATGATTTACCGATTTCTCCTTGCTGGTGATCATATAATTCATATTTTGTTCCTAGTACAGTTTTCTCATCTGACCAAACACAAGAATGGTAGCATAGGAGAAATCAAGCTGCAATGTTCCCTTCAATTTCGCTCCCCAAGATTTGGAAAGAAGCATGCCAAATCTAGGAGGAATATCCGCCACAACCACATCCATCAAAACATTCTTAGTCGGAATCTGATCTAAACTAACCACCAAATATTTGATAAGTCCAATGCATCTTACTCTACTGGAATCAAAAGAGTAAAGATCATGATATTTCCTAGTGATGTCGAATCCCAATTTCTCCATGATTGCTCTCGGCATGAGATTATGAGATGCTTCGGAATCAAACATGGCATTATGTAACACAAAATCATGCAGTCTAAGGCTGATATAAGAAGGAGGCACATCACTATCTAGAGACTCACCATCCAATGCTGGTCCAAATATCAACTCAAGTTGATCATCTTCCACATTCACCATTCAGACATCGGATCTAAATTCAAAATTTTAGAAACCTGACCCTTATAGCTGCTATTCTTCATCAATTCAGTCAAAGGAATGGAAAATTTTAACTTAGAAATTTCATTCTCTAAGCTAAAAACTAAAACTTTCTCTACCTCCTTGACTGGAACATCATTATTTTCAGCTTTCTCCCTCGATACAATTGGCTGATTGGATCTTTCATTTGCTGATGTGGATTTGCTAGTAGTGGGATCAACTATGTCTTTTCCCTTCTTTTGTGCAACGGGTGCATCATTCTTTGGTGCTGAAACTTCCTTTCTCTTTTGGATTGGATTGATAGGTACATCTCTATTTCTAAGTGAATATTGAAGTTTTTTGGTGGACAAAGCATTCATATAACCTCTCTGATATTCATCCGACTCTTCTTCAAGAGCTTTCTCATTTGCCAAGATGAAATCCTCGTCTTTGTGTATAGCTGAGTTTTCTGCATACTCCTCATCTTCACTGATAAAAGTTGGCAAATAATCAGGTGTAAAGAAGTGATTCTCTTCCCCTATTACATTCTCTTCATCATCTAATTCCGTACCAACAAAATTCTGCTGTAAAGGTGTCTTTACCTGCTGTTGTACTGCTAGTTCTTGTGCTCGCTGCTCTCGTTGTTTGATCCTAAATTGTGGTTTCTGCTGACCATGGAAGTTAGGATTTCTGATCTGCGGTTCAGGCTTATCAAGTGTTAATCTTTCAATCATCTTTTCCACCTTGCGGAGTACTTGATCTGAAGTAGAAGCCTCTTCCTTAATTGCTACTTTCTTTTCAGCTTTCAATCTAGCTCTCTTGTCATTTAAATTAGCTTCAACACTCACTGCAATTTTCTGCATGTCTTCCAAAGTGGCCAGATATATCTCTCTTAATTGATAGGCCATGTCCAGATCAAAACCATCCGGAAACTTAAGCAAATCCGACCTCCTAGACGGCTTTAAATCATCAGGAATTGCATTGTAAACCGCATTGAATCTAATACAGTAATCTTGAACAAACTCACCAACATTCCACTTGATTTTGATATATTCAGAAGTGATCTAAAGAGGATATTTCTTTACTTCCTTTTGATCCAAGAATTGTATCTGAAGCTCAGCCAATGTAGCAGTACTTCTAGGTGGCAAAGCTCTGAACCACTTTCTCACTTCACCTCCAAAGGTTTGCACAAATAATCTCATGGTCACGTTTTCTGCATCAATCTCATGAAGATCAAAGAAATCTGCCATTCTATCCACATGTTGCTGAGCAGGAACTCTTTGAGGAGTACCATCAAACAATGGAATTTTTCTTTGATAATCAACGGGCTTGTCATCCAAGTTTTGAGGCAACACAAGGGGTGCAAATCGAGCAGCCATTGCTCTTGGTGGATTTACAATTGAATTTGGAAATATAGGTGGAGTAGGAGAAGTAGATGTATGAGGTGTGGATGGAGGTGAAACTACTGTAGAATTTTGATCAGAAAGAGATGGTTGCACGGGAATGGTAGGAATGAAAGGAGGCTCAGTATGAATTTTTGAACCGGATGTAACTGCTGATGGCCCAAGAGTTTTAGATGCAGATTCTATAAACTCAAGAATATTTGTTGCCACAATAGAATTCTGAATATTCAAAATATAAATGTCAATGGATCTATTAGCCTGTTTAATTTCAAGATACTTGATAAAATCTGGATTTATGATAGTAGAACCAATAGCACTTTCAGACTTCGTCTCAAACAACGACAACTCAAATTGTTCATCAAATTCAAGATCTTCAAGGTACTCAAAAACAGTTGGACATGAATGAGATTTGAATAGAGGAATCACATGACTTTCTCGATGAAGGATTCCTGAAATCAGATTAGGATTTTCATACACTGGAGGTGGATCGGGATCCGGATTTGCTCTAGTATGTCTTCTGGAAGCCAACGTGTTGAATTATTTTCAAAAATCAAAGGGACAAAACCAACTTGTTCAGCCTAACAAATTATAAACTCATCATCCAAAGTCTAGAATGATCTAATGTACTGGGGGAAATTTACAAGTCAAGTGTCATGTTTACAAACTAGACTGGAGATTGACTGAAGCAACGTTTATCTACTTTCGCTAATGCAAAGCAAAAGCGTTTCGAAGGCTACCTGGCATAACTTCAGGCTCCGTCAGTAGCTTATAAAATGAAGAACACTAACAAGAAAATTATTTTCTCCCCAGTATGGTCGCCACTATGTTATTTCCTAAATCTACCTCAGGCTGAAGGAAGGCAGAGTTCAGGGTAACATCAAACCACACTCAGTCTGGTAGCTAGCCCTACCAGATCAGGAGAGGGCTCTCTCTAGGTCAATCTCAGAAAAGATAATCAATAAGGCTTGAGATGACTTTAAATAAATGATAATTTTAGGCTAGGTATATAAGTTAAATATTTTGATTTAATTTTGAGGGTTTTTGTTGGAATCAAAGGGAAAGGCAGTTTTGGGTCCAGGGATGAGGCCTAGTTTTTGCAGAGTTTTGAATGGGGAAAGGAAGGCAATTGTTTTGATGCTTTGGATTGAATGAATGGATATTTCAGACTGGTGAGGAGCTGAAGAGGGTGATAGGCTTTCAAGAATCCTCTTCAAACAGATGAAAACATGGAAAATTAAACAAAAATGAAGGCAGAGCAAAGCAATCTAATGAATTCCACCCTTATTACTCATTTGTTTAATTTAAGAAGAAAGGATAAGGAAAATGATACACATAAAACATCAGTGAACTTAAAATCACAGAGAAAAATACACCATCAAAACACAGAGCCACATGGATCCCAAAGAGTGCTGCAAACCCTGGTCTATTCCTTTGCCAAAATTGCAGAGATAAAATGTACAATGAAGTGCCAAGCAATCCCAAGTGTCCAACCCTAAAAATGACTGAAGAAATACAAGATATAGACAAGCCTAAATCATCCCCATACCTTTAGGGGTCGAGCTCACCATTCTAGGAGCTGTTTCAACCATATCTAAACTAAGAACTCGAAAATAGGCAATGAAGCAACTTGCCTCTATATGATAGGAAACTGATTCATTCACTTACATTTCACTTTTTGGTGAATGAATCTACTTGGATGAGTAAAAATGTGCCAAAATTACATCATATTCATGAAATTACATCAAGTTACATCAAGAGTTACATGAACAAGTAAAACTAGCCAAAACTAGGCGAAAAATTGAGTTGCTGAGTGAAAAAAAGGCCAAATTTCCCAATGCGTCGCGCCTGAAATCTCTATGCATAGTGCCACTTTGAGACTGATTTTGAGGGCCTTCCCAGAGTCCAAATTGAGTGTTGGATAGCTCGTTGGAAATATCTACCTGCCTACTTTCCAACCCAAGTGGAATTTCTGAATTTGGTTGCCATTTTCCCCTCCAAAAAAAAACTCTCCCAACACTGCTTCCTGTGTGTCCAAAAAGTGGCAGAAAGGCCATTTTTTAGGTGTTTTTGACCCTTTAGGCAACCCAAAACTTGTCAAAATCCTTAGGTAATAGGTAGGCATGCATAAATTTTGATGAAAAATCCAGAAGTGCAAATTTTTCCTCAAAAGGAGCTGCCAATTATAAGCGCGCGCCAAGTGGCGCTATGCGTCGGGCGGAAAAATCTGTGTTAAGGCCAAAAAATTCAAAATTGAAATTTTTTTTCCAAAATTTCTTGAAATTTGGGCTGAATTTCCACCATCAAGCACTATGCTGGGCCAAAGAAGCTTCGGCCAAAATTTGGAGTCTATCATGCCTTTTGCGACGCTTTAGTGCCTTCTTTAGTCTTGCTTTCAGGATCTCGATCCTCGCTTTGCAAACATGATTTCACGCCCAATAATGGTTCTTCATGTGCCTGAACATGTTATTTTCCTTTTTTTCCTTTTCCAACAGCTTATCAAGATGAATATTGACCCGCTCAAGCCAATTATCTCTATCAGCCTCAATCTCCCGCTCAATGGGTGTCATCTCTATTTGGCTTCTTTGGGCAGCTTGCCGGTTTTCACGGATGTTTTGCAACTCCATGATTTTTTGCTGATCTTCCAATAGTTTGTTTCGCTGCTCTAGGTAATTTATGATCCATTGGGCTCTCTGCAATTTTATGGTCAATGTGTCAATCTCCGCCTTCTTCTCCTGAATAGTCTCTCTCAACTTTGAGCTTGGAGAGCTCAAATACTCATCAATGAGTACAAAATCAGTATCCTGGCCTCTTGAAGGGCCCTCATCCTGCATAGGCCTCTTACCTATGTCCTGTACCTATACCTTTGTTGTCGATGACGGCAACGAGACCCCTTCCACCCCAGGTGGAGATAGTACTCGCCGGGCTGCTGCAAATAATTTTCTAGTGCCTCTTTGATATGTGACATATGTCGGCACACTAGTAGTCTCTGCCTCCTAACCTCCATACTGATGTGAAGGTTCACCTGCATCATGGAAAACCTATGGAGGAACCTGAGGAGCTGTGAAGAAATCATGGGAAATGAAATCCTCCCATGAAATACCCTGCAATCCAAGCTGATGTACAACCACGATCTTGATGAGTGCATAGTGATAAATATTGTTGTACTGCTGCTTGGGAGTTTTCTTCTGCACAAGAGTGGTCATTCTCTCGATTTTCCAGCACATAAAATAAGGTATGTTCATCATCCTCACTCTGGTGAAATGCATCAATAACCTGATGTGGTAAGCATAGAGGCGTGAAAACCGGCTGTCACAACTGAAATATCTGATAATGAGTTTCATCAGAGGCGCATAGGATTCCTTTAGGAACCGGAATGGAAACACCCTGCTGAGTTGCCTCACAAAGCTAGGCCTGATGTAAGGTTCATAATGCAATCTATCCACCTTCTGTCTTTTGTTCCACTTTTCACCCACATTCGGTATTCTGGTTGCTTGAGAAATAGTTTTCGGTGTCAAAGTGAAATTTACACCAGAAATAGTTACCTGACCATCATGTAAATGCAATAAAAACAAATGAGCCAAATCCTTATGATGATGGATCCTAGCAATCATTTCACAAAACTGATAGCATGAATGTTCTCGAAAACATGCCATGGCAAGTGGACAAGCCTGTAATTCAGTCAATGAGGTGGGCTCCTCTCTCACATGTCTGCCACCTTTACGAGGCCTTCTAGGTGCATGTAGCTCAGTGGTAGAATCACTATCTCAGTCATATGATGTGTCAGTATCTATCTCCATGATGTCCATACAAGGTGTATGTTGGCTTGTATGAGATGAAAATGAGAATTTGGTGCTTTGTTTCAATTACCAAATATATGGCAGTAAGAGAGGGACTGTGGAGAAATAGTGTAGTAGGAACAACGAACCTCAATCAAGTGATAACTCAAGTGTAGGGAAAGCCAATTAACTGTTTGGGAAAGTTGGGGTTTGGGAATTTTTACTTGTGAGATGGGAAAGTGTAAATGATAGGAAATGAAATGACTTGGGATAGGGAAATGGGGCTTAGGAATGAGTGACTTGGGATATAATGGAATAGGGGAGGGACTTTAATGATAGTATAACAGTGAGAGAGAGGAATAAACAAGTGAGGAATGAAGTATTTGGCACCAAAATCAATTTTAAAACTCCAATTTCAAAACCCTCAGGAGGAACTTCAACAAGATGATAGGGTTTATAGTTTTGGCATTCAAACTCTCATATTCAAACTCAAACAACACCAAACATGGGTTAATGGCAATTACAAAGTCACTTGAACTTACTTGGAGTGAGAAGGACCGAGTCAATTTGGATTTTTGTGAAGTAATGACAAAAACTTAGCTGTCTGCCCTGTGCACCGCGACTGTGGCCCAGTGCATTTCGACCCTTGTAGGTGCCGCGCTAGTTCAAAAATACACAGTGAAAAGTGGCCCTATGCGCCGCACCAGTTGCCCAGTGCGCTGTGCTCTGAAAATGACACACAATCTACCCTCCAAATGACTGCTTCGCTCCTCCACGATTTTTATTGGCTTCACTCTTGTCTCTTGGCATGTAAATGGGGTTTGAATATGAAAATATCTTATATATATCAAATAATTTGATTTTTCATTTTGGCAAACCCACTTTCTAATGTTGCAGACTTTGACACTTTTAAATAAACTCTGTTTTGTTTCCTTTGTGCTTTTGACTGATGAAGAAATTCTTGTATGTCTTTGCAGGGATAGCTGGCATGGGGTTTTGGAAAAGGTGACCAGGGCTGTGCATGGAGTACTTTATAACTGAAGAAATTAAAAATTACATTGCATTTATTACAAACGGATAAAATAATTTTTCTTCAAAACAGAGTTTCGAAGAAAAGTCACTATCAAGCATTATGACGATGAAATTTTTGCACTGATACCTTATTTGAGGCTTCCTCATGTGCCTACTGGCCATTATTATGCATCTTGAGAGCTAATTGAAAAAACCCTAGACCTAATGAACCTAAAACCCTAAAATGACTCTTTTCTAACCAGGAGACCAAAAATGACTGTAAATGATTTTGATGAACAGACACGGACCAGCAGGTACATGACATGAGGGAATATCCGCCACAACCACATCCATCAAAACATTCTTAGTCAGAATCTGATCTAAAATAACCACCAAATCTTTGATAAGCCCAATGCATCTTACTCTACTGGAATCGAAAGAGTAAAGATCATGATATTTGCTAGTGATGTCCAATCCAAATTTCTCCATGATTTCTCTCGGCATGAGATTATGAGATGCTCCAGAATCAAACATGGCATTAGGTAACACAAAATCATGCAATCTCAGGCTAATATAAAAAGGAGGCACATCACTATCTGGAGACTCACCATCCAATTCTAGTGCAAATATCAACTCAGGTTGACCATCTTCCACATTCACCATATCAGACATCGGATCTAAATTCAAACCCACTTTCTAATGTTGCAGACTTTGACACTTTTAAATAAACTCTTTTTTGTTTCCTTTGTGATTTTCACTGATGAAAAACTTCTTGTCTAGTTTTGTAGGGATAGCTAGCATGGGGTTTTGGCAAAGGTGACCAGGGTTGCGCATGGAGTACTTTACAACTGAAGAACTTAAAAATTACATTGCATTTATTACAAACGGATAAAATAGACAATTTTTCCTCAAAATAGAGTTTTGAAGAAAAATCACTATCAAGCATTATGACGATGAAATTTTTGCACTGATACCTTATTTGAGGCTTCCTCATGTGCCTGCTGGCCATTATTATGCATCTTGAGACCAAATTGAAAAAACCCTAGACCTAATGAACCTAAAACCCTAAAATGACTCTTTGCTAACCAGGAGACCAAAAATGACTGTAAATGATTTTGATGAACAGACACGGACCAACAGGTACATGACATGAGGGATATGAGTGACAAGACCCTTCCATTAAATGATCCATGCTCCTAATGGAATGCAGCTGACTGAACTGAGTGCGACACCTAAAATGAAATGCAACAAGAGAAATTTGATCTCTGACGGAGGGATGAGGATACCGACTCTAACAGTTGGTATGTTGAAGTCTCAGATCTCCCTGCTTCAGTTGGTATCAAGATAAACCAACTCCCTCCATTCAAGTATTCTTTGTGTGAACAGGATCACCTCCTACCAACCAAAAAAGAGATGAATAAAATCATCCAAGAGGATATTTACAGAAAATATGTACATGTTATTTGGATAAACCCTTAGTATGGGTTACGTTCAAAGATGGCTTTCTCTGTTGAGAACTTCATGATGTTGAGATATGGACTCATTATTCAGCCTCATTACATGCTTCGCCATTAGATGCACACACTTTGGATTCCCTTGGGTCTGATCAAAGTAGGTTCTCATAAACTGCGGATTGAGGCTAACCATCATATTGCATGGTTAGACATGATTTGCTAGTTGTGCCACCTATGAGAGACTAAGTTGGATGAGCACTTCATCTTCCACTGCCCCATTTAATATGATTTGTGGCAGATTCCATTGCTTGTTCAGAGGGATACTGAACTTATCTAGCTTCTTTCAATACACGGACCAAAGATGCCTAGCCTTGTACATACAGGAGGCCACGAGACTTCACACACAAATTCTCCAGCCTCCTAGAGCATATCTCGTACAACTAATTACGTCATTTTTTACAGTGCTCTTGTCAACAAGAGGCATGAAGCAACAAGTTAATAACATTGTTTCCTCATACTCTAGGTTAGTGCGGGCTAGAGGGGCCATCCCCCTGGCACATGGACCCCTGAGTCATTACCGAACCAGATCTCTTACTAGCATGCAGTTGAGATTGCCCAGTCATCAACAGCATATCACTTCTTCTCGAAAACGGAGTTATAGAGGCTCCAAATCCTCCCCTAGCCTTCCCTTGAGACAAGCATTCGACCTCAAGTATTAGGAGAGAGATTTAGTGGACCATTATCTTGTGCCCTTTGCACTTGGAGTCCAGGGCTCTCTTCATTTTGGTTTTCGGGCATTATGTATTTCTTGCTTTATTTCTTATTTCTTGTTCTTTATATAGGAGACCTTTTGGTACTCCTTGTATCGACATCATTGTACTCTACAGTCCCATTGACCTACTTTTTTGGTCATTCGTTGGACATTAATATAGTTATCTTATATTATCTTATCTACTTGTACTTAATATTGGTTGATTTACTTCATTCTTTTAGAAATGAGAAAGATTTTAGTACTTCTTAGTTGTTGTTGCTATTTTGTATCCCTATATATTCTTCCCATCATTCAGAGACAATGAATTTACAGTATTCTGTTTGTTGGCAGGGAAGAATTCTATTTATTATGATATTTTGTTTAGATTTTTTTTCATTCTTATGTTTTGTTTAGATTATTTTATAAGTTTACTCGCTTTCTGTTATTTTCTAATTCTATACCAAATATTGTTTAGTTCTCAAATTATTCAACATAGGTATGGGTTTCAAACCTGTTATTTCCCATGACCTTGTATATAAATCAAATAGAGTTGGCTTGAAAGCTCAATTAACTATCCCAATCTTCAATTAGAAGCTATATGGAGGTCTCAGTAAAGGAGCTGGATTGTCTCCTAACTCTTCTTGTTGAGAAGAAGCATAAGATGGAACAAGAGGATTAAAATGGAGATACTCTTGGGATTATTGCAACAATCGAGGTAGCAGAAGCATGCAACATTGAATGAGGTACAAGTTGATCTCCATTATATAAAGGTTCATGTATTAGAAAACAAAGACTGGAATTGTCTAGAGCTAAAGAACGATATTATAGGAAACTACATATGCTTTTAGATGAGCCAATAGACACTACATTAGGTAATGCTGCAATTGATGATGGAAATTATGTTCGCAAGGCTTTTGTACGTGGTGGCCAAGGTGATGCTATGCCAGGCAAATTTCAGCAAAAAAAAGGCTAAAATCAAAGCACCAGCTCGATCTCAAGGGATGAAAAAGAGAGCTAATTTTTGTCATTTTGATTCCTAGGTTTTTCCTACTTTGTTAACACTAACAATGCAAGGAAAAGAAGAGTCTGTGCAGAGTTTGATGATTTACAAGAATGTTTGCAAAAAAGGAAATGTTGTAATTATGAAAACAATGTGATTACGGTTTGTGAAAAGAAAGGAATGGGAATAGCATTAGTAAAGAAGGCTATCGTGGAGGCCTCAAGGAATTTCAATCTATTATCACAACATATACAACCATTTGTGACCCAGTTTCCATTAAATCCAAATTTTTCTTGAATATAAAATCTCAAATGAGTCAAATGTCATGTAAATGTCGTTGGGTTTTTAAGCAAGTGAATAAAGAAAGAGGCGGTCTCACCTTAGCAATTTCTTTAGTACCCACGAGGGTTTCAATAGATCGAGAAATGGAAGAAGGATAACGAGGGAAATTTACAACAAAATATTTGGTGTCTAGTATCGCTTCCAACATGCTTTCGACCTCAATTACTCCCATCTCTGCACCATTCACAAACCGTTGTGATGCTTAGAACGCCACATAAACCCTCTTCAAACCCTTTTCAAGAAACATTGGCCTTGGATTTAGCTTGCAGTTCGCTCTTTTTCAAATTCCTTTTACTTGCATGGCCTCTAGAATTCCTGTGTTTTTCATATGACTATCAAACATCCACAAAATAGCGCTTAAATCGATGTTAGGGTGTTTTTTTTTGCGTTTTTCATATGATTATCAAGCATCCACAAAATAGCGCTAAAATCGATGTTAGGGTGCTTTTTTAAATTTTTTATTAAGGTGACATTTTTTTTTTAATGTTGGACTGTGGTCTTATTCCTTTAACGTCATCACAAAAAGCTTAAAATGTTATTATATGGAATCAAACATAGGTGGTGAGGGAATTAATAGCCTGCCTCAACCATCCAATCTACTCTTATTTGAGGTTGATGTTATGGTGCTTTTACATGAATGTTAGATTGCTTTTCCAAGTGCACTCATATTATCGTTAATGGGCTCTTCCTTTGTTCAAAATTTGTGGATGTTTTTGTATTTAATTTTTTTATAACGTAAGGGATAACTCTTCCAATTTAATTTGTATTGGATTTTCAAAGCTTTTTCATCAATGAACCTTTTGTCGATTTAAACTAAGTATGACATTAATTATTTCTAATAATTAGTTGTAACTTTTTATCATTGATATCCACAAAATTTACACTACTAAAAGCCTAGATAAATGAGAATCAATCTTGTTAAAATATTTTGGAAATAAATTGTGTAGATGTTTACCCTATTCAACATTTCGGGTGAACACGCCACCCATCGTAAGGAAATAGAAAGTAAACATATGATACTTTATCTTGTCCATACTTTATCGATTTTAATTCATGGCATGCTTCCTTTTTGTATGTCCATTTGAGGAATGAAATATTGAATGACAATAGCTTAGTAAATATTTACCTTCACATTTTTACTAGGTAGAAATCATGTTATTGGCCAGAAAAAATTAACATTTTCAAGAGAATGATTAATTCTCAATGGTTTTTCAATCACCTAAGTTCTCTTTCTTATCACCCCCTACTGTATTAAGAATAATGAGACTAGTAGAAAATACTGATGGATGCATCAGAGATTGCTATAGTCTCTATCTAGGATCCAACCACTTGATCTGGGATCAAGTCTAGTGAGGTTTCAGACCTCCTACTGACTTCAGGTCAGATAAACCAACTTTGGGTTGGTATGTGACTCTTTGAGTCCATGTGAGGTTTCGGACCTCCAACTGACCTCGGGTCAGGTAAACCAACTTTGGGTTGGTATGAGACTCTTTGTGAGTCCTATAGAGGTTTCGAACCTCTGGGTTGAATCTGTCAGCCGAGAATGATTTCTTTGTGACTGACCCACTTCTATTCTAAAATAAAGAGGCCAACAAAGCAAGTTACAGCGGGATGACACATGATGTTTGATTGCACAGGTAGATGGATTTCTCCCTAGTTGAGAGGGAGTGTTAAAAATGGACAACTAGATCCAAACTCCATGTTGTGATGCTCAGATGAAGACACCAATATTTTATTGGGTTCCTCTTTTGGAGAGGTGCAAGATTGATATAAAGATCATCTTGATCCGATGAGTAGAACATTTATTTTGAATTTTTTTTTAATACTTTCAAAATATGTGCAGGTCGGCCTTAAGGTTTTACACCCCCAGAAAACGTGTCACACACCCTCAGTGATTGGTATAAATAGAGTCAATGTTGGAGGAAATTTCACTCATCTCATCCTCACAAATCATCTCTCCTCTTCTGATTGGTTCGAGCTCCTTGGAGGCAGTTTTTGGTTCACACGTGGGAAAGAAGGATGAAGATAATTCTTTTGTTGTTGCTCCTGTTGGTGCTGGTGCTATTGTTGTTGTTGTTGTTGCTGCTGTTGATGTTGTTTTTGTTGGTGTTGCTGCTATTGTTGTTGGCGTTGTTGCTATTGTTGTTGGTGTTTCTGCTATTGTTGTCGTTGTTGCTGCTTGCTGCTATTTTACATTGACTTTTCTGGGCAGCATTGAATTTTCTGGGGTTGACTTTGAGTTGATCATGTGGCTATTTTGAGGGTTGTTGTGACACATGATAGGTTGGCTGACCAAGGAGACTTTGTTGGTTGAAGCATCCTGTTGACCGCCGTAACGCACCAACACATTTATTTGTTTATGGTTTGTCTTCTGTTGATCTACTGGTATGTTCTATTAGCACTTTACTTGATTGTGTGATTTTTGTAGTGAAAGTAAATTTTCATCAAGCATAGAACATCTAAATAAATTTACAAGGTCAAATATGAAGATGGCTTGAAGTCCTGAAGGAAGAAGTTTATCTACTGAAGACGAATTTGTGAAATTCTCTATGTGTTGATGATATATTTCTCACAAAGGATGAGAACCTCTTTAGTGTAAGAGGAAGTTGATTGAAAGTGTTACATGAACCTGATAAAATACTTTTTGAGAATGTGGCATGATGGATTGTGAGCCCATGGCTACTTCCTTGATGAAGAAAGTTGCAAGAATATGTTTTTGAGCAAAGAAATAGCATTGATAGGTTGTTGGTGTTCACGTTTGTTCAAAGCTTTGGTTAAAGCTGGATGAATATATAGCTAGATGTTACTAATAAAACAAGTATTGAAATCCACCATGGCTACCTTTCTTCTTTTGAGTAGGTTGAAGATTATGTAAGAAGCCTAGAATGGCTAAGGATCCCTTTGAGAGGGAGCATTGGTTTGATAGCATCATCGGGTTACCGTAAGACCTATGTGGTCAGGGAATTTGGTTCTGAGGCTTGCAATCATGAGGTACAAATTTCATCTCTCCTTGAGAGGATATTGACGGTGTACAAATTTAATCTCTCCCTAAGAAGAGATTAATGGTGTACAAATTTCATCTCTCCCTAAGAGGAGATTTATGGTGTACTATTTTCATATCTCTTCATAGGAGATTGATGGTGCACTATGGTAATCTCTCCTGAGAGGAGATTGATGGTGCATTGTTTTCATCTCTTCTAAGAGTAAATTGATGGTGTATTATTTTTTTTTCATATTTCCTCTTATGAGCCCTATGGTGTATGGTGTAATGGTGTAATGGAGATGGTGCATCGTGATATCCTCATCTAATACCTTTATATGCTCTAGACATAGTGGTTCTATTGGAAATATTATATCAGACATTTTCTCATCGAGTGACAGGTACTCTTAAGAGCGAAAAGTGGTCCATATGGCCTAAGTTTCCTATGAGGATCAGATACTATGTATTTGATCGCACCAGCCAAGCCATGAAAGAGGCCAGTGAAATTGAATCATATAATTTTGGAGAGATAAGATTCAGGAAACATGATCCTGAAGCTTTTGTTATTAGTCATTGTGTTGATGTCAACAAGATGTGGTCTTATACCCATGAGAGGGATACTAATAATGAAATATTCAAGAGACTTATTTATCCATTGAGGTTAAAGAAAATATAAATCAAGGACCTCAGAAGAAGGCTAAATAGACCCATGCTTCACCTATTTTCAACCTGCAAGAAGAAGTTGAAAAGCTCCAGAGGGTGCTGGAACAGGTGAAAGATATGAAGGAACTATTGGAGAAAGAAGCATATAGAATCAAGAGGAGAATTGAAGAAGAGCAAGCAATGAAGGAGGTAGAAGAATCGAGAAGGAAAGAAAAACAAGATGACCTGGTGAAATAATTGGATTTGGAAAATGAACAAAGAATCAAGTAGCAGGAAAAAAAAAGGAAAAGAGATGAAGAGCTTTGGAGGAAAATAGATGAGGAACTTCAAAATAAGAAGGAATAAGCTATGTGGAAAGATAAAAGGATTGAAAACCTTGGCATTCCATCATATCTGAAGATAAATCCCACTCCTTAGTCTCCATATGTAAGATTGAAGAAATGGAGAAGGAGAAATTTTTCCCCATGACCATGGTTAACCCAATAATAATATTGAAAACATTCAATTATGAATACAAGAAGAACAAAGTCAGCAAGAGAGTTTCCAAAATGATAAGGTTGGGGGAGAAATTTTCACTGAGGAGGTTCTCATTCATGAAACAACAGTTGATTCAGAGATGACTGCAGCTACCAATATTACCATGGCCCAAGCAACAGGTGATAATGTTTCCATGTTGAAGATAAAGGTCTATGTTTATCAGTTGGAACTCAGTGTTTCTAAGCAAAGAATTACATAGCTAGAATTCCAGCAGCAAGGTGAACTAGGCTCAGTTAAAGAGTTCAAAGGGAAATCACTTGAGATCCAAGAGGAATTGAGTATGGTTCAGACATAATTCTACAGGAGCATTCATGGCATCAAAGATAAAAATCCTAAGTTTGATGATTATATAAAGAGAATGGTGCCTGTCATGGAAGAATTGGAGAATATTATAAATATGCTAGATGACATAATTCAATGGAAAATACAGTATCCTGATGAGGGGTAGACATTCCTCAGCTCCGTGACTTGAAGAAAATAATATGTTTTTCTAAATCTTGTAAATGTCTCGACAAGGCTAGAGCCTTAGAGGAAAAGGCTGAGGAAGCTTTCAAAATTTGCTTCAAGTTTGGAGGAGATGTTGATGTAGTCTTAAATAACTTCAAGTTAACATTGTTCCAGTAAAACTTTGGTCATGTACCTGTGGAGAAGTGCATAGGATAAAAGGAGTGATAGATAGCTGCAAGCAAGAGATCTAGGCATTAAAAGTTATCACGAGGGACAACACAATTTATATGAAGATTTGCAGAATACAATGCTAATCCAAATTAAAAGGAAGGTGTCTCTGTTTCTAACAAGGATTGCATAGGTACAAGGCTATGGTAGTAAGTGAAGAATGTTGAGTAGTTAATCTAGGACTTGGGTTAATCTAAAAAAAAAAATTCCCTTTATCTCATATAATTTTATAAAAAAATTGGCCAGATGAGAAGTTTCTATTTCACTCAAAGCCTAAAAGATATTAAATTTTTGGCATTGTGCTCAAATGGGTTTAAAATTCATAAGGTCACAACTCCACTAAAATTTACAAGCAACCTCATAACATAAATAAGCAAAGAGAGACAGAATCAAAGAAAACCATCATATACATACTTAAGTGTCTTGTCCCAGCTTCCAGTTGCAAGCAAGTTCATTACTGGAATCCATGCAATTTCCTTAATAGGTACATCATGCATAGCCATAGTCACTAGCTGGCCCCTAGTCAGCAATGGCCACATTTTAGCTTGTTTATCACAACCAACAGAGAAAATAGCAGTGCCATCGTCCTTCCATGTCGAGCTTCCATGTCGAGAAGAGAACCTGCATACGAAGCATTACATAATAAAAAAACTTAGAAGCACACTCCGAAACTTTAGTAATGGTTCTTTCCATACGTAATACAACGCTGGTTCCTGCAAGCATATTACAACTTTTGGATAAAATTGACAAGAAAAAAGAACAGGTACTATAATTCCAACCAAAATTTGAAGCACCTCACCGGTTGGTCATGTGACATTGCTTCTTGTGGCATGCCAGCCCCAGTTTGAAGGACCTTCCAGCATCTAACATGGAAATATACGTTCCAAAATATAACAGAATATCAAAACAAAACACCAGTCAAAATCATTACAAGAATATCACTATCCCCAAAATCTCAGATGAACGAGTTTTCATTTCAGTAAATGGAGATAGTTGAGAACACGATGAAGCACAGTAGAATGCCTAAATTCACACTTACGGTGGCCTAAAATCCCTCCTTTCTGCCTGTTTAAAGGTCCCCGGAAACCATCATTGCACAGAATCTCTAAAAGCTTTGTTTTCACAAAAATGTTTAACGGCCAAAACTGTTGAAACCTCAAATCTGTAGTAACCTTGTGCTCGTGCCTTAGCTTTCCCTCCAATTGATAAGTCACCAAAGTTCAAATGGTTAACACACCATCAAAGTTCAAATGTTATAATATTTTGACATATGTTTTGTCATTTTAAAAATAAATAAAGCAAGTTGTAAAATTTTATTACTTAAAAATGTTAGAGAATTACTCTATAATTTTTAAGCATATTTTTTTTCTCATTAAAAAATATAGCTATCGAGGTTAATCTAGGCTAAATAGAGCTAATATTTTTAATATAGTAGTAATAATATATTTTTAAGATCTTAGTGAGACCTCATTGTGATCTTATTGTTTGTAGGATTTTTATTGTGATCTTACCTTATTGTGATCTCATTGTTTGTAAGACAAAGGACTTGAGTCCACTAAAATCTACAAAGGTGTACATACTCTACCCCTTTAGATTTGAACCTATGACATCTTATGATGAAGCACATGTTCTTAACCATTGTAAAGGTATAAAAAAGTTGACAATTTGCTCCAATATTCAAAATATTCAAATATTATGACCCATGGTCATCCAAAGGTAGAAGCTTCTACTAAAAAAAGAATCCATAGGTAGACCTGAGGTTTGAAGGGGATTTTATTATGAAAAAATATAAATGGAAACATAGAAAATATATTTCAAAGAGTACAATAGTAGAAAAAAATCCAAATTCTATTAATGGATGAAATAGAAAATAACTATAAATTGCAAAATGATACAAACTAAGCGGAATGGAGGTAGCTTCTTTATGAAGAGAGATGTGTCAACTACTCTTAATCACAAGAAAACATTACAAGATGTCAAAACTACCTTTGAACATAAAGTATGATGTCCTAAGATCCAAAAACTCTAAAATCCAAAACCCTAGCCCTAGGAAATGGCATGCCAAAAATAACGCGGGCCCAAAGAGGCTAATCGATATATCAACTTCCTGGGGCAACAATGTTTGCATGCAAACTCCATGTAGGAAATTTCTTGGACCAATACAATCCAGATTATGTGTCTTTAGCCTATGACAAATGCCAAAAATGCAAGGGAAATGCCCAAAAAAGGCACCATAAGTTTGAGACCTAAAACACTATAATATAACTACCAAGACATGGAATAATGTTGAATCAATGTAACAAGTGGGTGGTCACTAGTATTCTATTGAATCAATTGTCCCCCCTTATGAATAAGTGGTCCATTTAGTGTTAAGTTGCTTTGTCGAGTGGGGAAATTTTTGTTGAATATGGCTCCTAGCGAGACATGTGCGCCAAAATAGGAACATGAGGTGCCTATGAGAGGCGGAAAATATGGTTGAAGTAGCTCCACATTAAGTATAAGGTTGAATCCAAAGAAAAGGGATTTTTTTATTTAGAAGCATCTTCACCCACAACCTTTGTGTTGGTGTAAGTCCTATATCGGAATGGAGAGTCGGGGGGAACTTCCAATGGGATCTTAAGAGGTGTTTTTTATACAAATGCAACCATACCTTATCTCCTGCCCTAAACTTATGTGGCACTCTAATCCAGGTGGATATTTGGTGGCAACCCATATCTTCCACTAACTCAATGGTTCTTTATCTTCTTATCAAATTTTCTATGGTTTTTTGGGTCCTGAACTTCTACGGTCATTTCTAGGCCCTAAATGATGTTTTTTGGCCATTTATGGGTCCAGACATTTATGTCATTCCATACGGTTAATCAAAATTTGTAATCCTAAATATAGTTCTTTCAGATGGACTAATTGTGTTCCCCAAACAGATATTTTATGCAAAAGTTGCACCACTAGGAAGTTGATTCTAGGGTTACGGTTTTAAACCTCTGGGGTTATTTCTTTTATGTTAAAACATGTGATGAAACTAACATAAACAATGAAAAAAATATGCATTCATGACCTACAAGCATATTGATCACAACATGTTTGTAAAACTGAACAACCTGTATCGGGAAAGCTTGAGCAAGATTAGAGCTTAGAAACAAAGCATGAAGAATGAGGAACCATGTTTTCGTCTTCAGGGAAAATGTAGATGCGAGCAGGGAGGTAACCCTTGCTCTCTCTGGCAGGAAAAGGTAAATGTTAGTGTTGGATTTTTTTTAAAAGAAATCTTAGCCTTTGCCTCTCATTCTATGGAAGGGACTCTACTATTTCAAGTGTATAATTTTTATTAATATTGTATCACCATATTTTATGGAAAGTTATTTGAAAAAGGTCATTTTTTAGTAATCATTTTTATTGTATTCTATAATCAAAATAGAGTGAGAGCTAATTCATTAATTTTATTGAAGTAAAATTAAATTATTTGAAATGATTCATTGGCAGGCCATTAAGGGGTGGACTTTCACTATTGCGAGATATTTTTTTTAATTGCTTCGTTAACTTATTTCCTTGTGTATAAGGAAAACAAGCTTTTAGTCAATCAGAAACAATTCTAAATCTTATTATATGACTAAATTCAATTCTTTATTGCCAAAACATGTTCTCGACAAGGTTTCAATATGGTTATGCTTAATGTCAATTCAATTTATCTATTTTAAAGACAACCCACACTATCACCAAATTTAATTCTTTAATGCCAAAACATGTTCTCGATGATGTTTCAATATGGTTATGATTAATGTCAATTCAATTTATCTATTTTAAAGACAATTCACGCTATCCAAATTTAAATGGAGCTCGAGGTATAAGTTTTTATAAATAGAAAAAAAATATTCATTTCAATTTCATATATATGAAGCATTAGAAATGGATAAAAAGGAAATTAGGATGTCAATTAGGTTTAGCTTGGGTGGTTAAGAGGAGTTGTTATCATCATTGTCTAAGGTAAATATTACTTGTGATGTGTTTATTCCTTATGTAGGGTTTGCATTATCTTTTGAATTTCCAACTCAACCTTTTGAATTCATCCATTCTACCATGACTCATTTCCATTTAGTTTGCATTCAAATCATTCTTATGTTATTATCAATTTTAACTTAAGCAAATATGGAATGTGTTGGTTGCATCTTGGTGCTACAAATCATGGTCTTATGGGTGTATTTATTATATGGTGATTAATAGATTATATTTTTTGTGTATGGAAATAATTTTGTTTCTTACAGTTCTTAGTATGTTAAACTATGTTTGGTTGTTCTTAGGTGCGATAAAAATGAATTTAGACACCACCTCTATTTTAGAATACAAGTTTTCTAATATAAAAAATCCCTCGATTCTCCAACATGGTATTAAAGCTAATGGTTTAAGATGTAGCATGTTTCCTACAAGTCTCATGCAAGTTGTAGATGCTCTTAAGAAGTCATATTTGTTTAGTGGATTGGTTCAAGGTTTCTAATTGCAAACTAAATCTAGGATCAAACCAGTGGGTCAAAATAATGAGTTTCAAGCTAGATCTTATAAATTTTAATGGAAATAATTATGGAATTTTGGCACAAGATATGGGAACATTGTTGAAGAGTGAAGAGTTATAATACTTTACGAAAATGGTGGTTCTTATCCAAGGGATAACTAATAGAATTTTTTCATCAAAAGGAAAGAGGATGAGGCTCTAGGAGTCATAATGTGGAAGAATGTAACTAGGTTCGGTCTTCATTATTAATGTATTTGTCAAAATAGCTTATTATTATTTGACTTATTAAAGCATGGGTTTCATGCTTCAGTCGTATTTAGATTAAGGTCCAAATTTTGGACGTCTAGGTTAGTTGTTACAAATTTAAATTGATCCAATTTTTGGGCTTTTAAATCATGTAACATTAGGTTGTCAAAAGGATCCTCCATCAAGTCATCTTCTTCAAGGTCATCATCCTCGAAATCTACTTCAAAGACAACCCTCATGTCAATTGATACAAGTCATCAAAGTTGCATCCTTAAGTTGACTTCAATCAGTCTTCAAGTCGGCTCAAATCAAGACACAACACTTCACACTGTCATGTCGGCTCAACAACTATGGAAAAAAACTATATATACAGGGGTATAGTTTCATTTATACCACAAAAGTTTATAAATATCTGAAGTTTCAGACCATAGATACAGTTCAGATCATGAACACATGTTCAATGTTGGAGGATAATGTCTTGAACATATTACAGAATTTTGGTAACTATTTATGCTATGAATCGGGTAACTTCCATGATATGATGTTGCAGCAAAAAAGTGCCTCAATTTCAACACAGATCTACCATAGAATCAGTGCTATGTTATGATACTCAATTCAATGAATATGCTTGATTATCTCAGTTATGGTTCTTAATGCTATGATGATGCTCGGTGCTATGTTGTTATCTCAAATTTGATTAAGGTAATGAGGATGGAGTTTAGGTGCAAGCAAAGGATATCTCGGTGTCATGGAGATCTCGATGCTAACACAGTGAAAGGATGACTTGATGGAGGAAGTATATAGTCTAAGGTCTTGTTCATCTCATCTTAAATCTAATGAAGGAAGAATTTTGACCAGGTTTTCCCCAAAAGGTGGGGGTTTTCCCTAACATGTGCCTACATCCTGTGTCTTCTTCTATTTGTTCATTGGAATTACTCTTGATGATAAGAAAAGATAATTTGAAAGAAGAAATAATAATAACAAAACATCATAAGATAATTTCATGATAAGAGAAATTGTTTAACTCCCATCTCCTTAATTTCTCTAACACATAACAACCTCCATCTCAAGGTTGATTCAATGTCATATAAACCATATAAACTACTCATATAATCTGTACTTGTTAGTATATCAAAGAGCTATAAGTTGATGCTTATTTTCCCCTAAGACCCTACAAACGCTAATGGAAATCATGTACGCTCAGAGGGAGTTGTGAATTTTTGAATTATATGTTTTGATTTGCACAAGAAGAGTCTAGGTGGGCTTGATGTTAATAAGCCATGTGACAACTTGTCAAGCCCATGTGGATGCCCAAATGAAGCCCTTATATTGCGTATAAATAGAAGGTGAGATTGGAGGCTAAGATAACATCCAAGGGAAAAAATTTAGGAGTAAAACACCTTTAGATGTAAGCAACAACTTGAAGAAGAGAAGGTTGAAGCCTGAAATGACTTTTTTGAGGTCATATTAGGAGATATAGCAAGGTCGAGGAGTAGCTACATAAATAATTTGGTAAGAGGGTTGTTTTGGTACCAAAAGGAGTGGAATATTTTTTGTTTAAGAGAGTCTCAGGCACTGTAGTTATTACAGGGATAACACATGTCTATATTAGGTTTGTTGGAGGGGTCGTAAGGCCTAATTCCTATAACATAACTAAGGGAAAATCAGCGTATGAGAGAAACTCTAGGGTGAAGGCAAGCCACATTGATAGAAGGAATTGTTGGCAAGTGTTGAGAGGGCTGACATGGACTGTGGATAAGCCCTAGCCAGATTACAAAATACAACAGGGTACCAACACATTAGAAAGTATGATTTTGTGTTAAATTATTGGTCCTAGTTTGGATAGTTGGATCGTTTTAGTATAGCCTGCGGAAGCAAATAAGGGAGGGCTAATGTGTTGGTTAGAAGCCCTAACCAGTGTAATTATTGATGATTGGATCAAATTCATATGAAACCTATGGAAGCTATGTGTTGGGGTTCTGTTGGGTGTTAAGAAACCCTAACTAGGAGCAGGTCTCACAATGAAGTAAGGGATGTCCTAGGATAGGGTTGTTAGAGAAGTATCTTGGTAGCCAAGAGGAGGGTTTACTATGTGTGAGGATGCCCTAGCCAGAGGTAGATGCTACAACAAGTAGTGGTCACTCGCGGTCTACTGGAGGGCAGCGTGAGAGTGGGCCAAGTGTGAATGTGGATTGTGCATTTATGGTCTATTGGAGGACAATGTGATAGTAACCATGTTGGGGCCTGGTGTGAATCATCTTCATGGACCTCGATGGTTGCTAGAGGTCAAGGGTCTGATCAACCGAGAGAATTTTTGTGTAGCCCTAGACTCTTGTGTGGAGAAGGACTTCTACAACAAATAATGGGAAGTCCTCCTAGCCTGTGTTCATTTTGGGATATAGACATCTTGCAGTGATAGGTGGTACCCTTCATGCCCTATGTTGGCCTTCATCGATGCAACATGGGAAGAGCATAGTTGGTTGAAGTCCCTAAGTAACTAAGGAGCAACAATGAGAAGATTGAGAATTTTTCACAAATGGAGTTGTGAACAATTCGATTGGAGTCTCGATGTGTTGTGCCCTTGAGGGACTAAGGCACAACTAGTGAGCAGATTGGTAGCCAAGCTTTAGTGGCTAGATGGACTTGGAGAATTGATAGAGTCAACAGTTGTAGATCGAGAGCCAAAGGACCGAGATGGTATAGGGTATGGCCGAGAAGAGTTGAGAGAGAATGCGACAACGACATGGTCAGAGTATCTTGTTGACGGTATATTGGTTGTCGATGGAATGACACCAAGCCTAGTTTTGTATTTTGTATCAATGGCTGTATGAGGGCCATTATCCCTTGTACGGGAGCCCTAGACTATTGTATTATATGTTGATTAATATAACGAAGTTGGGTTAAAAATTGTAAGAAGTTGTTTATATTTTATGCATTGGTAGATTTACTCTTATTTATATTTTGTTGTGCAAAGTAGTATCAATGTGATTCTTGGTTTGGTACGTGAAATATTTTAAGACTCTATCCTAGACCCAAGATCATGGAAAAACAACATGGTATCAGAGGGTATCTAAGTTAATTTGTGGGATAGTGAATCAGAGTGTGCTCAGCGAAGCAACTTAGAGGGAGTTGTGGGTGTCTAGATCAAGGAGCAGAAGGTTCAGCTAAAGACATGGAGATGTGGTCTTGACTGGATTGGAGGCGAGATTGGGTGGGAGTTCTAGTGGATTGGTGGAGAGCCTAGTGAAAAAAAATTTGTTGTCGGGAAGATTGTCGATCATGGAATTTCGTTGATTTTTCATGGATGGTTAGAACTTAGGACAGATCAAGGGTTTCTTTGGCATGGACGAGATGAGGTTGATTGAGATGGATTCATGTGATGGACTAGATATTGGCAAGCTTGAGTCTTCATCAAATCATGATGTTACATATCCAAGATTGGAGGGATTTTCATGAGTGGTATTTTATCTAAAAGGATGAGTGCTTACAAGACTGAGCCAATGGAGATCGTGTAGGCTCAGAAGGAGTTGTGAATTTTTTAATTATATGGTTGGGTTTGCGCAAGAAGAGTCTAGGTCGGCTTGATGTTAATAAGCCATGTGAAAACTTGTTAATCCAATGTGGATGCCCAAATGAAGCCCTTATATTGCGTATAAATAGAAGGTGAGATTGGAGGATAAGATAACATCTAAGCAAAAATTCTTCATGTTCTAGTGAAAAAATGACATTCTTCATGTTCCCATGAGACCATTTGATGTAAACCAGAATGATTGATTGGTCAAGGACAAAAATACTTACAAGCCTTACATATTACATTACTATAACGTGCAGCATCTGGATTTAGTGTGTGAAGATGTGGACCATCATGGTGTGTTTCAAAAAGTGTCATGGTAATGTAACCATCCTTCTGCATGCCACTTCGTTCAGAGACATGTTCATACTCAATGGAACCTCTTATGTCCTGAAATGAGCATGTCTTTTGCACAAGTTTAGTGAAAATCTCACAAAAGCATTGAATTCACATTTCCTATAACAAGCATGCTCATTACCACATAGATGTTCATCACACCCTCCATGATGCATTTTTTTAGGACAATATCTCCCAAGATAAGTGTGTTTTTCACAATACTCAATCTCAATTTTATCACACAAAGACTTTTGCAACTTGGGAGAGAATACTTCATCCTATAGATGTTGAGGTGACTTACAATTATGAAGACCTTCATGTCCAACCTTCAAGCAACAAGATTTGATGCATATGGATGATTTGTCAAAAGAAGAACATATCTCCATATATGTATGATTTTTCTTTTTGCAATCATGACCTGCCAAATTTCAAGAATCCTCCACTTGGTTTCTTTGGTGTAATTCGAGAGAGTAATATGTCCACTTTTCATCACAAAAATAGTTACCCATACAAGAGTGCTAAGAGGAATGGCCTTTCTCTAGAACACATTGCCAAAAACATATAGAATAGTTACAACCACATATAGAGTCTCCCTGTTTTAGTTTTGTGGGGGCTAGAACTGCCTCTAGTTTCAATTTTTGCACACAAATTTTCCTAGATAATTCTGCAGTGTTTCAGCAAAGCCACATTTCAACGTAATCTCACTTTCTACCAGCCAATGCCCCACTAAAATGTCCTGAAATTAAAACTGCCAGAAATTACCATTTTTACCTCCTCTTTCCAAATCACTTGTAGAGTATCTAAGATGAGAAAAATTTATCATAGGCTAGTGTCCTGCCAACCAATGGGGAGATGGTTTCATGGGAACATGAGGAATGCCATTTTTGCACATTCGATGCTACCCCAATGAATTAAACTTCTAAATTTTAATTGTTGCAACCAATGATTTAATTTTATAGCATTCATCTCACCTTGATAGGTATTGGTGTCTAGGCATCCATTTTAAATAGAGACTGGTGATATGTGTTATTAGAACCTGGTCTCCCTCTCTCTCTCTTCTTTATCCAGAGACAACCATCATCCATATTATAGTGAATGAGCCCTCAAAGGGTATTTTTATATACCATTGGCATTAATATTGCTATAGCCCAAGAGATGTTAAAGACTTGTGCCTCCACTGTTGCAATCTCTCTTCTGAGTCATTCCTTTGACTATCATTGTACTTGTTTTTCATTTCTAGGATTTGAGATTGTTTCCTTGTCTAACTTGTGCCCATCTTTGGATTTTGCAATATTCCATTGAATCCTTAATATACATTAGAATATCTAATAGTTTGTGTATACCCATGAAGATTTCAGGGGAGAAGAGGCTCAACAAGAATAACCATTGGAGTCATGTGATGATAAATCCTTTGAAGTGTGAATGCATCAAGAGTAGTGGTTTCCAATAAGTGTTATGTGGACATTTGGCTTAGCCCCATCAGAATATTTATGGGGCATTTAGTATTTACTCAAATGACAGGTCAACAAACCAATTCCATACTTCCTGTCACTGTGTCTTTTTAATTCATGACATTTATAGCACATGAACTATTTACAATTGGGAAAAGGTTATTTTTCCTATCTTTATCCTCGCAAGTATTATACTTTAAAATTTCCAACGCCATGTGTGTTGGCTTCTACATTATTTTTTCCTTAGAAAATTGTATTGACTTAATTGGCTTTCCCTGAAAATGATATAATAATTGGCTACAAGTATAGTTTTGGAGAATTTCAATCACATTCTCTGTATTGAACTATCTTCATCTTTGAGATCTAATTTGTCATGATTTTCAACCATTGGATAGAGCAAGTTTATTTTCCTTAGCTAGAATTATGGTTGCAGGGTTGTCTATGAAGACACTTTTTGCAAGACTAACTAGAAACAACAGCTTAAGGTCATACAACACAAAAATACAACTGTTGATTCATGATTGTTAATTATAACATGTGAATTGTGATACACAAGTTTGGACTCAAAGATAATATAAAGATAAGATAATGTCCAATGACCACACATACAATAGTGTGAATAGAAATGGAGTGTGAATTGAGATTGCTAAGTACTTCTCCTATAAAATAAAATAAAAGATCAATTAAGTAAAAAGCAGATATAAACTAAACTATACAAGAATTGATTTTTGTATTATAGTAGAATGAAATGGAAGAGATGATTTGTGATGTAGAAATATGAAAATACTATTGAAAACAAGAGAATACCCTCATAGAATTAAAAAATCATAATAGCAAGACTGAACTTTAGCATCTGCCTAACAAAATTTCAGATTTGTATGAAGAAAAATTAAAGGATGTAAATTCAAGAGTGAAAACACAGCATGTACAGTGGATTAAAACAACAAATATATTAGTCCCACTCTACACAAATCTACAATCTGATAATTCAGGATAAAAGGAGCAGGCTCCAACAACAATTGCAGAGAATTCTTTATTACTCAAATAGAAGAATTTCACAACAAGTTGTCATCTCACAAAAGCTTCTACTACAACCTACAAGCTAACACTCACTCTTATTATCTATTTATACAAATGTCTAACTAGTGTGCCCATCCTTTTCATTTATAAGTTAAGAGACGGTGCTGTTAGAAAATAGATTAATGATAGCGTTAGTGGTGCATCTCCCTTGAGCATGAGTAACTCCCTCATAACTTGGCCTTGTATGCAAGGCTTTTCTTTTAGAGTAGTGCATTATCACAGTAGATATAACTCCTCTCCTCAAGGTGCCTCATTCCATAAGTGTGCACCCATGAATGCACCTGAGATGATGGTGTTAATCTCCTCAACTAGCATGCCATACTTGGTGGGTGTGACCCAACAACTAATTCATCTATCCTCGAAGGTGTCGTTTTAAGCTTCTAGCTATATTTAAGAATCTTTCTGACTAGTGTACCACAATCTAGCTTTGCAATCCTGGTGCTGCTCAGCTTCCCAAGGCTGAGGTGAGACCAACTCAGACCAACTAGGTAATCTAACACTCTTGAGATTTTTTTTTTTCCAATAACCCAATATTCTCCCCCAACTTGTCAAACTTCCCCTTTGTTAGGATATTTTTCAAACTATTAACCATATGCAACTTTGTCAGAATGTGGTCCAACACTACCAACTCCCTAATGAACTTGGAATATTCTTAGGAAATTGTATTGAATATCAATGTGTTTGAAATGGTCACGACACATTGGATTTTCATAGAGCTTGATGTAACTTTGATTCTCACAAGAGGCAATATTGGGCTTCAACAACTGATTGGTTGACTCTACAATCAAGTTGCAAATCTAGATAGCTTCATAATAAGTATATGAAACTACCATATACTTTGCTTCAGTGGACCTGAATGCAATTGTTGCTTGCTTCTTGTTGATTTAATAAAAATGATTTATAAAATGATAATAACGATGTTTAAAATGAGCCTTATGATTGTATACTTATACACATTGATTTTTCACAAGGTGTAGGGGTATGTTTATAACACCACTGCCCTTGAAAGCTTTGTCTTGAAAGCACAGTAATTAGAATTCTCTTTAGTTAAGCATGCTTTTGTGGTGGAATGAAGTTTATCAGATATCTATTTATACTTTGTAGAGGTTTGAATTTTTTTGTCCTTTGAGTGTTGGTGAGGTTTCTTTGTGTTTTTTGCATCATAGTCTAAAGTCTTTTGACCTGATTGTTTATCATGAAAGCTTTATTCTTATTGCCAATATATTTGAAATACCTGCATGATCAAGAAACTGTTGTGGTTAATTAAATTACTAATTAGGTACTACAGAAAGAGGATGATGCTAAGAGGGCTTGCCTGGGTGACTCTGGGAACAACCCAGAGGTGGTTAGACAAAGCTCTTCTAAGTTACAAATCTGAAGAGAAAAAACTGGTGATGTATATGTGGTTGCTCAACCTAGGCTGTATGGAAAATCTTGGCAGAGAGTGTTTACCTTTCCATGTCTTCAGGAAAGTAGGTTGTCTGGTCACAGAATAAGATCACTACATGTCGGTGATGGTTCTGTAGTAAGTTCTCAGCCTTATCTTCAGAATGGCTAACAGAGAGGATCATGTTTGAATACAGGATATAATTTTATGAATTTGGAGATTTAGAGTAAAAGAAAAAATTGTGGTGATGTTTGGATGGGTGCTAATTTGTAGGGTTTTACATTTTTATAGTTTTCTTTGTTGTGCTTTCTACCATGCTACCTAGTTGCTTTCCTGTTGCCCTAGAATTTTAACTTTTTTGATGTCTATCTCTCTATTGTTTCTTGCCCCATTTGAAATGTCATCCTTATTTGGTAGGTATTTTCTTCAATATAGTGTGAATATTTTTCCATCACAAAGCTTCTGTGGGGTTTGTCTACGCAAATAGCTTGTAAGGCCCATTCACCAGGGTATTTGATGAAATGATGTTGGTCATATAATCTTCGTTTGATGCACATGATACCTCATTAGAAATATTTCTCCGAGGACTACAACTGCTAATGCGATTTCTATGAAATCGACAAACCTTTTGTGCCCAAAAAATGCTGTTTGGGGCCTCAAAATAGCTCCAGAAGTTCAGGACCCAAAAAACTGACAAAAATAGTAAATTGTGCTATAATTAAGGAAACTAAAAAACTAAAAGAGACAATGGTGAGGGCCCAAGTGGAATAGGCGGGTGGCCACCAATATCCACCTCGATCACCTTAAATCGAATTTCTTGAGCTAACTCAATCATCATGACTTAGTTAACTAACAGAAGTTGTTATGAGATGAAATTACAATTTATTGTCCAATTTATTTAAGGGAAAAATAAATTAGACGCCTCACATTCCTGACTGCTGGTACAACAAAATTCCTCACCAGTGTAGGTGCATATTTTTTTTTCCTTTCTAGTTGCCAATTTCATTGTTTCTTGTTTAAAATTTCAACACTCCCTCTCAACAAGAAAGGAATTCAATCTATCCCCATCTGGTACCTTTGGAATGTTCTACATGCTACACTTCTCTAGTGTTGTTTTCACCTGAAAATCCTGAAACTGAATAGCCTCTGAACAATTGAATCAGTATAATGCATCTGTCATTAGAGTCTTCTGACTGCTGCTAGCTACTGCACCTGTCTAGTACTGGATTCTCTGCGCTGCTGCTCACATCTGCATCCGTGCCCTTTGAATTTTTTCTAACTCTGATTTGTGCTCCAGAATTTGACATTTGTCACTCTGATTTTTGTCTTGCTGATATCTGAATACATCAATCTAATTGATCCTTCCTACTACTGTTGTACTGTGGGCTCCTCGTAGCCAGGTTCGATCCATGAGACATGCCATCTCAATGGACCTTGCCCAAATTTCTTATCTTGGGATTATGTCTACACATCACCCCACCTTACACCTCGAGGTATGGCTGCTCCCTCTTCCCATATGGCTCGAAATTTCCCCCTCATGGAGGTCTTTGCTTGAGTGGACGCTTCCACTCGGTCTCCTCTCTGCTTCTCCAATTGTGGCAGCTACTCCACAACCTTCTGAGACTGCTTCTCATGAGGATGCATGTTGAGAGGTAATTTATGCTCCCTCTAAACCACCAAATCTCTAACTTTGGCCTTTCTCCTCAAAGCTTTGCATGCATCCGGTACCTCAAGTGCATATAGGTTCTTGACTCACGCACAGTGTAATTGTCCCGAAGTTACAAAAAGTTCTAAAAAAGAGTTTATTTGAAATCGATGATATCTCCCTCATCCGAGCTCTGATTTGACAGATTTTTTTTCCATTTGGGTAGATTTTCGCAAGGAATCCAAATATTCTATTTTTTTTCGAAAATTTTACACCAAAATATTCAAATATTCTCTACAAACTCGCCACCCAAAAAATTCCTGCTCTGATACCATGTAGAAAATCTAACCAACGAGATTCAATCTGATCTTGTAATCTACTAAAACAAGATACTGAATCCTTCCTACAATTTGCAGAAACAAAACATGATCGCACAATCACATATAAGTAAGAGAAATAAATTATCAATCGCACAACAACATGATGTATTTTGGGAAATCAACTGCTCAAAACCCCTCTATCTCTATTGTGTATTAAGTTAAGGAATCATGAAACAATACAATGCTTAATCTCTCATGAGATTCTCTAGCACTCTGTCAATTGGCTCTCGTTGATCTAGGAAAAGTCGGTCTAGTACTTAGCCAATTCTCATCCTTACTTTAGCCTGCCTTGCTCATGCAATTTCTAGGGAATTAAATCCTTATTAATTAGGAAAATCAGTCTTCCTTGATTGTGCAATCCGTCATGGCATCCCAATGACTTTATAATTGCACATGGGAAATTTTCTCTAAATACAACTGTTAGTTATGTTCCCATTAACCTTTATCTCAACTGGGTATTCCTTGAAACTGACATGCATGCGACTGTTAATAGTGAATTATCGGTTGTCTAATTGATCACTCATTGTGAATTAAATCTAATTTAATTCACTACACCTCTCACTAGCTCATCACTCAGTTAGAACTAGTTAGACTGATTTTAACTCATTTAATTGAGTTAATTACACTTGCACCCCACTAATGCATCAACTTCAACTGGACCGCAAAAATATTAGAATCCCTCTAGATGCCTCATCTTAGACCCTCAACACTAATTTCTTGAGCTAACTCAGTCATCATGACTTAGTTAACTGACACAAGTTGTTATGAGATGAAATTGCAATTTATTGTCCAATTTATTTAAGGGAAAAATAAATTAGACGCCCACCATTCCTCACTCCTGATGCATCAAAATTCCTCACCATTTTGGGTGCATTTTTTTTTGTCCTTTCTAGTTTCCAATCTCACTATTTCTTGTTGCAAATATTAAACATTTCATAATTTGATGCGGCCTTCACACAAACACACAATTGAAATCACATGCCTAGATTCTCATGAGAAACCTCTCTTAAGCTCGAGCTGCCAGAAGAGAACCAACAATATGCCATCCTACTTCCTAGCGCAAACCGACCATTAAGGTATGTAACATTCTTATGAACCCTCACATGATGATCTTGCTCTTGGAGGATGATCATGACCTCCCTTTAGCAACCCTTACTCGGCCCTCGTACTCGACCTACTTTAGGACTACATCTCTCTTCACCCCCTTGATGTGCCAGATAGTGGGAATACATGTCAAACATGCTAAGATGTGCCAAGTGATAAGGCATGCCAAGATGTGAAAGGGTGTGTCAATGCATGTCAGTGACTATCAAGACAATAAAAGAGAGAAAAATTTAAACTACAAGGAAATGAACACATAATAGGGTTAATAAGTCATCAATTTACCTTTTCCAAGAGGGGCATGCTAGGCACACCAACACTAGGTGGCAATAGCTGCCAAGTGCAAAGTCTTAGTGCATTCTAAGTGCCAAGTATTCCTTTGTTGCTTCTCATCTACTTTCCAACAATTTATCATCATAAATAAATTTAATATTAAACCAGCCAAATCATACCAAGGCATCTCAAAGTATTCCATACATGCTAAGACTTTCCAAGTGCCAACACCTGCCAAGCACCAATATGTGTCAGGGACTAGTGTTATGCATGTTACGAAGTGGAAGGGAATTTTGAAGAGTGCTAAGGTGTGCTAGAGAGTGATAATGCATGTTGATGAGTGTTAAGGAGTAATATGAGGAACGTATGCCAGAGACTAGTGTTAATGAGTGTTAGTTGTCATGCCAAGGAGGGATTGACAAGGTATGCTAAGCATTGTTAAGGCATGCTAGGGAATATCAAGGAATTTCAAGAATTCCCAAAGTGTGCTTGGGAGTACCAGGGTGTGCTAATTATATCATGTGCCAATTAATATTGCCAAGATATGCCAATACATGCTAGGTGCTAAGGATGTCGCGCAAGGTGCCATGGTATGTCAATATGTGTCAAGGCAACAAAAGGAAGAACCAATAAGAGAGTTAATAAGTCAGGACATTATCTTTTTGAAAAGGGGCATGCTAGGCACACTAATAATAGGTCCCAATACATTCCAAGTGGCATTGTGTGCCAAGTGCTAATGTATGTCAATGCATTCAACCAAGGTGTTCCAGGGCATGCTAGGGACTATATGCAGCATGCCAACACATGCTAGGAGATTTCCATGTTGTGCTAGCGCATGCCACCATGTGCTTAGGTGTCAGTGTCATCGCAATATGTTCTAGGTACAAAGATGTTCCAAGACATGTGGGGTGATAAGTATTGTTAGTGTGTGCCAAAGCATTAACTTAAGGTGTGCCCAGATTGTTGAGGAGTGTTAGGTCTTTCTCATTAATATAATTGTCAAAGCTTGATTCTGTATTAAATAATATATTTCCTACACAAAATAGTGGAACTTTATCTGAAGGGAATTTGCTAGATAATAAACTTAATAGATATGAATCATGTGTTGACTCATAGGAAATCTCTATTCAACTAGTCATTACTTTAGGGAAATGATACACACTAATTACTTCTTAAAAAATTGACTGACCCTAACCACTATGGCCTTGGACGTATTATAAAAAATTCTCCACAATAATGGTATTAAATCATTATCTTTTGACAAAAAATATATTAAAAAGAACATAACATCATCAAAAATTCATTGGAATGATCAATGATGGCGGACATTTTTTGACCGTCACCAAAAGTCACAAAAAGAGCATTAGTGAGGGTCATTAAAAGTTCGTCACTAGAAGTATCACCAAGGAGAGAATTAGTGATGGGCCTTTAACAACCCTCACCAAAAGTGTCATTGAAAATGTCTTTGGTGACGTACCATAAAGGACCATCACTATATACACTTACAATAATGGTTTTTTAATGATCAATGATGACAAACATTTTTTGACCGTCACCAAAAGTAACAAAAAGAGCATCGGTGAGGGTCATTAAAAATTTTTCACTAGAAGTGTCACCAAAGAGAGAATTAGTGATGGGCCTTTAACGACCCTCACCAAAATTTTCATTGAAAATGTCTTTGGTGATGGACCATAAAGGACCATCACTATATACACTTACAGTGACAGTTTTTTAGGGACCGTCACCATATGTGACATTGGTGATGGACCTTAAAGGTCCGTCACAAGCATGACCCTCACCAATGTGCTTTTTTCTTGTAGTGATAGAAAAACAAAACCAAGATACGAACCAAACATCCCATCAAGGAGATGTTGATACTATAAAGAGTCTTAAAATGAAGGACATGATTAAAGAACTAGAAGAAAAAGCTAACAATCGTCTCACCCTAAATAGTGTGGTAGATAAATTAGATATAAAACCAATTAAAGATGAAATGAAAAAAATTATTGAATTAGACCATGAGTGTAACAAAAGGGCCTTGAATCTTATAATCTTTGGTTTGAAAGAGGAGGTAGACGTGGATACTTTAGTCATAGCCCAGACATAATTACATAATATATCACAAATTGAAACCACGTGTCTCATAGAAGCAATAAGGTTGGGGAAATTAACTAAGAAAAAAGGAAGGTTGTTCCAAATAAAGGTGAGCTCAACTGACCAGAAGTATGACATACTTCGTAAAACCTCAATTCTAAAAGGAATGGGAATATTTATAAATTAATATCTCATTTCAGAAGATCAAGAAGAATTAAGAAAGGAGGTTCAAAAGGAAAAATAAGCTAGGAAGGAAGGAAAATGGGCAATAATAAAAAATAGAAAAGCCGTTATTCGGGATAGAAACCAAAAAGATAGTAATAAATAGCAATTCAACATGCTCCAAATTCTTTCTTGGAACTGTCGGGGCTTTCCATTGAACAAAGGCCCCAAGCTAAGTTGGATGAAAAATGATGTTGATATTATATTGCTTGATGAAACTTGGGAGCACAATGAATATAAGGTCCCTAACATAGATGGATTTGCACTATGGTCTACCTAGAACAAGTGATCCTCCCATAGAGGAATTGGGGGCATAACCTGCTACATTAAAAAGAACATCTCCCCCATGCTAGGATTTATAAAAATGACCCTTACAACCAATATAGTTGGATAGAGGTTACTGACATTAATGATAAAAAGACCTACATAGAAATCTGTTATTTTTCTCCCATTAATTATAACTTCTATAAGAAAAAGAATCTAGATAAAAATAGTCCTTACAATGGTTTAGAGAATGATATTTCCAACCTAAGGAATGAAGGTAATATCCTTTTAATGGGTGACTTTAATGCTTTAACTTCAAGCAACCAAGCTATTCTTCTAAAAAATCATTCCAACCCCAATCCTCTTTGGTTAGACGAAGACCTTACTCTGGCTAGCCGGTACAAAAGGAACTTTGAAGACCTCGGGGATAATTTGTTTGGGTCGGAGCTAGTCAAGCTCTATAGTGCTCAGGATATCATAATTTGCAACAGTCTAAAGAAGTGGCCCAATTCTAGCCAAATGACCTGCATCCAGGGGCTTGGTAGCAGCATGGTAGACTATGTTTTTTCTGATCTCCCTTTATACAACGAAATTATAAATTTTGACATCTTAGATGACCACGAGCTTGGCTCTGATCATAGGCATTTACTTATAACTCTCAATTTTTTCATGCATAGAGATCCCATAGAAGATAATCCTTATAGCCAAAAGAACTTAATCTTTGATAAAAATAAAAACAATCTCTTTCTAAATGAATTAAAAACTAATTTGCTTCCTTTATCTAGTATAGACAATATAGATGACCTCTATCATAATTTTACTACAAACCTCTCATATTATATTAACAAGTTCTTAATTGAAGTTTCAAGTAATAAAAGAAATACTAAAACCAACCTATGGTATGAAAAATATTGTAAAAGTGCGAGGAGAGAAATTAAGGAAGTTGTTGATGAAACTCTTAAAATTGACAAGATGAAAATCTACAAAGCCCTAACTAAAAGGAAAAAAAGGAAATATATTCATAAAAGACAAGAGAATCTCTTGCACCTCTCTCAGGTGGCTCCTAAGAAATTCTGGAGGCATATTCTCATTAGGAAAACTAAAGATAATAATAAAATTGCTTTACACGACTGGAATTCCTATCTTAAAAAGATTTATGAATCTATAAATGTCATGGATAACTTTGAAACCCTGCTCACATCGAAAGAATTTTTCTCATTAGAAGACATTGATTTTGGGGTTAAGCGCCTAGCAAATGGGAGAGCTAAAGACATTGAAGGTTACGAGGAGGAAATATTGAAAATTGGAGATCCTGTCCTCATGGCCCACATCCACAAGCTTTTCAATCAAGCGGTCAAGCAAGGGTTCCCTAAACCATGGAATTAGAGCCTCATTATCCCTAATTTTAAAAGTGTGGATACAAATAGCCCTCTAATTATCGGACAATTATGATCAGCCCTCTCTTAGCCAAGTTATATGGTATTATTTTGGAAAAGAAGTTGAGCATATGGCTTGAAAGTGAAGGTAAGTGGGCTAATGGCCAAACAGGTTTTAAAAGGCAGCACTCAAAAATAGACCACCTCGTTATGCTTAGGATCATTGTGGAGGACTGTTGCAATGATAAATCCAATCTCTTATGTTGCTTTGTGGACTTTATAAATGCTTTCGATATGATTCCTAGAAACAACCTATGGAATAGATTAGAATAGTTAAATGTTCCTTTCGAGCTAAAAGCGATTTTTATAAGGTTATATGAGAATGTAATTGCCAAGTTAAAGAGCAATGAGGGGTGGTTGAAAGATATTAAGTGTAATATCGTAGTTAAACAAGGTTTCCCCCTCTCCCCTACCCTATTTGGCATCTACATCGACAACCTAGAAGGTTGTTTATAGGAAGTAGGATGTGTTGGCATGATCTTAGCAGGGATAGTCATCATCCTTCTTCTCTATGTTGACGATATTGTTCTTCTCGCAAGGTTCCCATATGATCTTGATAAGCAACTTAGACTTCTTAGGGATTTTTTCTCTACCATGGGTATGAATGTTAACACTGACAAAACAAAAGTTATGATTATCAAATCCAAGAAGGACACTTACGCTAATTTTATGTATGAAAATAGTAACTTGGAGGAAGTGTCTTCTTACAAGTACGTAGGAATTGATATTCGTCACAAGATAAACTAGAACTATAGCATTGAGAAAAGGATTAATAGGGGGTGGAAAGCTTATTTTGGTCTTGAAAATAATTGTAAAATGGAAAACCTCATAATGTGGGATAGAAATAAGTTCCTCTTTGAAACTTTAGTCACTCTTGTTATCTTATATGGATGTGAGGGTTGGGGTTGGAGCATCTCTAGAGAATCCTGGAGAAATATTGAGAAAATCCAGAATATTTTTGTAACGTATAACCTCAAAATTAAAAGAAATACACCCTATCATATTCTCCTTATAGAAGTGGGTCTTTCCCCTATCGAGATCCTAGCTATGACTAGGATTTTGTTGTACAAGCACAAACTCAATAGCATAGGAAACCATAAAATTCCTAAGCTAGCTTCAAATTCTAATGAAAACCACCTAAGGCCCAAATGAGGTTAATATAAAGACACCAGGGCCTGGTTAAACCATTGGGAGATCGATGAGAAGGTTGCTTTGCAAAACATTAATAACATTAAAAAAATTGTTACTTCTAAGTTCAAAGAAAAAATGTGCCGTGAGAAAGATCTAGAAGCTAAAAGAAAATTAAGATATTATAAGGAGGTCATAAACCCCACCCTAGAAGATCAAAAGTATCTCTCTATTTTAACTATCTCAAAGAAGAAAATTGATATAGCCAAGATTAGACCAAACTCTCACAAGCTCCGTAGTGAAACAGGTCGTTGGACAGTTCCTAAAACACCATGGATGGAAAGGATCTGCCATCTCTATGAGAATATGAACATCGAGGATGAAAATCACTTCCTCTTAGAGTGCCCCATGTACAACCACATTAGATCTCAATTTCATAATATTTTTTGCAATACTGACCTTCCTAGCCTTTTAAGATGTCAAAATTATAGTGAGTTTGGGAGGCTTCTCTCGAGGCTTTTTGAGCATAGGAATAAAATCTTAAATCAAACTAAATAATTCGCTTTAGGTATGATAGACCAAATATTGGTCTGTGGACGTTGACCATCATCATCATAGTCATCATTATAATATGTATTTTAATTCAAATAATTAAAATTAATAATATAAAAGTGATTATTAAATTATTTTTATTTAAATATTATGAAATATAATTTTTTAAATATGAGGTTCAAATCATATGATTATTTCAAGTTCGTCAGGTAGTGATCATTGTTTTGCAAATATATTAAATCGTTGTGATTTGAAAATATCACTTCATCCTAAGCTTATCCACCATTTTGATTTAAATATATGGAAATAGATATTATAATTGTTGTATCTTGGAGAAATACTTTATGTGATTTAAAGATATTAGTTTAATATTAATATTCATAATCTATATATATATATATATATATATATATATATATATATATAAGAAATAGTATACTATTGTTCCTTAAAACACTAAGAGCGTGATATGAGGGAGGAGGGAAGATCTTATCATGCTACAAAAAAATGAATGCATAACCTCGATATACCACCACTCTCCATTAAAACCTTATGTCATTGTTCTCATTGATTCATGAAGGGATTCACAAAGGGCATACATGATTTAGACAAGGGTGCTTGTCTTTGGGACTTCAAGATCGATGATTAGTTTAATGCATATTCATAGATATTAGTTTAATATTAATATTCATAATCTATATATATATATATATATATATATATATATAAGAAATAGTATACTATTGTTCCTTAAAACACTAAGAGCGTGATATGAGGGAGGAGGGAAGATCTTATCATGCTACAAAAAAATGAATGCATAACCTTGATATACCACCACTCTCCATTAAAACCTTATGTCATTGTTCTCATTGATTCATGAAGGGATTCACAAAGGGCATACATGATTTAGACAAGGGTGCTTGTCTTTGGGACTTCAAGATCGATGATTAGTTAAATGCATTCAATCCTTGCAATCAACCATTTCTGGCCAATATGTAGACCAACGTTGTGATGGAGGAGGAATGTGGGAATCTTCATCAAAGGATATTTTCATCATTAATCGACCATATAGTTCATTTAAATGGGGATTGAACCCATTATTTAATAACGTATTAGTCATGGTATGGACAATAATTGGAAATCCCCATTACCTAAGTCTAATGTCTAAAGTCCATTGTTCTAACATTACACCTTTATTAACCATATAATCTTCTAATGTGTTCATTTCTTGTTAGGGATATAATAATTCAACGTGATCAAATATCTAAAGCTCCATGACTTTCCTTTGCAAAATAGGAGGGGGAGATAAATTTTGAGATGTGCTATCTTTTCATATCTTTTGAATTACTAGCACTGAATACCTATATATGTTGAAATGTGAAATTTTTATGGATGTTGCAATATCCAAACCTTGCGAGAACATAAGATATCCTGCTTGATTATTGGTTGCATAACCCAATCCCCACACATATATAAACTCTACTTGTTCATCGCTACATATTATGATCTCTCTTGCTCCTACCACCACTTAATAAATTTAATATATTAATGATACATTTATCTACACATAATAACACATTAATAATATGTTGATATTAACATTAAGATATTAAAGTATACATTAAAATATTAATCTATATATTAACACATCAATTATGATTCACTTGGTCAACTATAGTCATCTTGGGCATCATATTCATCCATGATCAATGATAGGAATTGTGTACAACATGCTTATAGTTAACCATAGACATCATGCCTAACATAATCATTTTCAACCTTGATGAACCATAATCAACCATAGCCAATGTTTAGAAAGGTTGTTTAATAATAATATTAATAATACTAATACTAATACTTTTATAACTTTTTTCAATAGTGAAACCATATTCAACCTTGGTGAAATGAACTCAACTATGGTTAATAATAGAGAACATGGTCAACCATATTCATTTATAGTTAAACATTGGCAACCATGGACATCAATGCTCACCCAAAGTCAACCAGAGTTTAACATTAGTTTCATCTGGGATGAGGAAAAACTTCAATGAACAATTGGTGGAGGTCAAGGTTTAAACAATCACCTATTTCATGGGTGGATTACGCACCAAGAATCCCTACTAACCCATCAGAAAAAATGTGGGGCACATTCCCTAACACAAGTTAAAAATTTTCGGGAGGGGAGTTTGCATTGGGAAGTTTTTCCAAACGGTTGATCGTAAGATCAACAGTCCTAGTCAATTGCAAACCCACCATGTTTGAAAAATCTAAAGGGGGTGGGGGGGGGGGGGGGGAGGACATTCCCAATGGTTTTCGCTAACTGAAGATACTGACCACTATATGTGATCACAAATGTATCACAATCCAATGAGTGACTAAGTGGAAGGCATTGATCAAATTTTAAGGGCTAGTATTAATTTCATTTCGAAGGGTATATATTCATCTAACCCTTCAAGGATGAAAAGCTAAAAAAAATGTACTTCAATTCACAACTGAAAATAAATAAACCATTCATTATAAAAAAGCATAAATAAAGTAGTACCCTTTTAAACCTTTACATTTTGAAAAAATTAGATCGTGGTTACATCAAAATACTCTAAAATTTCAATAAACCTAGTAAATAGGAAACAATTTTCTCAGATTTCATTTTAAAAAAAGAAGCAAATGTTTCTTTCTTTCATTAGATGATCCTAAAAATTATTTGGACTTACATCATTGAAAAATTTGATATATTTCCCAATGAAAAAGGATTTATATATAAAATTCCAATCTACCCCATTTAGAGCATGAGGTGCACTAAGAGAGAGGAACATCAACATATGCAGCGACTCAAATTAAATTCTTGATCTATCATTGCTTTCAATCATACTTAATTTTGAGAAGCCTATTTCACATACTGTTGTGATTAATGGAATAACAAGAATTTATTATCATAATTGCATCAAATATGTAAAGTCTTCATACCAATCAGTATCATCTCCACATAGATCCCATGCTCCAAACATAATTTTTTTGGGGTATGATTTATAAATAGTACAAATAAATTCATCCATTTCACCGAAACATCTAGTAGGATCCACAATAGGTGATTCCCCAACACCAATTTTTTCAAATAAACACTTAAAGCATGTTTTAGTTTGAAAGTCTCTATCATTCAACTCTTCATAATAATTTCGAGGACTAAAAAAAATAGCAGCATTAAATATAGGTAAATTTGTGAACCTCCCACCTAGAAATCCAATCACCTTCATAAAAAAAACATTTTCCGAAAAGAATAGAATCATATTTTGTCTTGGATGTTTTCATATTTGCTTGGATGTTTTCATATTTGGAAAAATTTCAAAACTACATGGCTGAAAATGTACCATACCCATGTTATCCACAAATTCGAGACCCCTTTTGTGCTTTAATTAAACAAGAGGATATGTGGATTTCACCTACCCCAAAACTACTTTCTAAAAATCATTTGTGAAGCATGTTCGTAGAAACGTCTAGAATAATGCTAATAGATGTGATATCAACATGATCCTATTGAAACTTTTAATTCAACTTATTTAATTCAATGAGCGCATCTGCAAGTATATGGATGAAAATTTCCACTTGAAATATTGTTGTTAATTCATACCTTTTTTTTCTCCCCTAAATCCCAATATTTTATCAAATTAAGCATGAGTTAACAAGTCTTTCCATGAATTTTCCTCTAGAAAGCCATCTATTTTAATGAATTTTAAGACCTCTAGCTTGGCAATTTGAAATGATTCCATTATCTCTTTCAATTATCAATGTCTTTTAGTCAATTTCCCAAGCCATGATTAAATTTTATTTGTAAATTTTTCAATATATTACAACTTTGGAAAATGAGATGAAGCATCATTTTCAACTAATGATTTATGCAATTGATATATAATAAATGAAGAGAATATTGACAAAGCTTAGAAGATAAACATTCATGAATACCCCTCATGGAAGATGCGCCATCTGAGCCAAAACCAGGGAGTATATTCCTGTTCCTATTTCCCGAATATAATACGGCTGGATATTTTCATTAATATCTAGTATCATTCCTACCTATTCTTGCATCCTTTATTTCCAAAGGTTTGGCTCCCATTGGTCAAGAACTGGACTACTAGTTACGAATCAAGTATTGGAAAATATGACTGTAAGTAAAATTTGATTCAAATTGAGAAAGGGTTTTTCCGTCATTAGAAACTGAACTAGCATTTCTATCTCCTTTTCGGAGATATCCATGCTAGAGCACAATCCATTCAACTCTCTTATTATAGTTATAAGCAAATAACTTCTTCAAATATATATCCATCTCTACTAAAAGAGTTTTTAGAGCACCATACATGCACTGACTTGTCCTATCCTTTATATGAATAAAACATATAAACTATTTTTTTACACATCGATCTCTTCCTCCATTTGTCAAATATGTGATATAAACAATCAAATGGTGTTCAATAGTTTGATAAATGCTTTCATCATCTAGAATTGAGTGATATGGGCTATGTAATATCTCCTCTTTTCAGTTTTTCCAATACACCTTTTTATAACCTTGAAGAGATTATTTTCTTGATGTCATATTTATGTATGAAAAATATTCATTTGATACAAGAATGTTTGGAGTGCATTCATACCTTTTCAAGTCACATTGTTGTGAAACCAGCTCCAAAAAGAGAAGAAAAGAGATATCAATGCCTTATAAATAAGCCACATCGAGGGGGAAACCTCCAATACATTACATGAATGAACAATTATTGGATGATCTAAATTAAAAAAACCTCCTTTCTATATATAGGAGTCCATGGGGCCACAATGTAATCCTAGCTAACCTAACAATAATAATTTAAGGGCACAATAATAACAATATGGGGGTTATAGTGGTACAATAATAACAATAAGGGGGTTACACTAACAACAATAAGGGACTATACTAGTAATATAGGGACCTAACATGCTCCTCTCCTTCAAAAAAGTGTTGTCCTCAACGCTTGAGTAGCTTTGGGTGCTTCTGTATAAAATTCGCGTCCTCCCATGTAGAATCTTCAGTGGGCAAGTTCTTCCACTTGATGAGATACTCTGAAATTGATCGATTTCATAGTTGTCGAGTTCTTTTTTCTGTGACCGCTTTAGGTTCCAATATGATTTTTCCTTCCTCATCAAGTTCTGGAAATATTGTTTGAACTGGAATATTTTCACCTATAACCTTCTTTAAGCATGAAACATGGAAAACTGGATGCACTCATGAAGAAGTAGGAAGCTCTAATTTGTATGCCATAGTACGAATCTTTTGCAACACCTTGTAAGGACCATAGTACTTTGGCGATAATTTATTATCCCTCTTAGCTCGCTTGAAGGACATTTGTTTGTATGGTTGTAGCTGTAAAAATACCCAGTCTCCTACATCAAAAATTCTCTCACTGCGATGTTGATCTTCCTGTTGTTTCATTCGATTTTGTGCCAAATTTAGGTTATCCTTTAAGAGCTGGAGAACTTCTTGTTGATGCTCGATGTGATCTTCCACTACCTGAACCTTCGAATTTTCTCTTAAAGATGATGTGATGGATGGTGGATGATATCCATAAAGTGCCATAAATGGGGTCATTTTCATTGTAGTATGGAAGGAATTGTTGTACCACCATTCAATGAGAGGTAACCACTTGACCCATTGAGTTTGTTTATGAGATACAAAACAACGAAGATATCCTTCCAAACATTTATTTACTATCTCAGTTTGACCATCGGATTGAGGATGATAAGATGAGCTGTGATCCAGGTGGATATTGGTAGTCACCCGCCTATTCCACTTGGGCCCCCACCATTGTCTCTTTCAGTTTTTTTTAGTTTCAGCACAACTTACTATTTTTAGCAATTTTTCGAGTCTTGAACTTTCGGAGCTGTTTTGAGGCCCTAAACGATGTTTTTTGGGAAAAAGAAGAGCAACATGGGTGCATGGACCTATGTTTCTCATTAAAAATTTATAGTCCTCGGATAGATATTTCTAATGAGGTATGTTACACGTCAAACGGAGATCGTATGCCAAAGTTACACCCCTGGGAAGTTGAAACACCAATTTACCCAAACGGGGCCCATAGTTTTGGCGCTTCATCTCCTAGGGTTAGGGTTTTGGCTGTTTATGATTTCCCATTATTTATCAATAATAAATAGGCCCTTGAGCCTCATTGTAACTCAGTTCAGAGGCATGTAGCCGCCACATCTCTTCTCAGAGATTGCTACCAGCACCCTAGCTAGTTTTATTTCCATTCTGTCTGTAAGAAAATTTTCAGTTCTTTGATATTAATGAAATGAAGTGTTATTTCCACTGCATCTTTATATTTATGGTTATATTTTTATTCTATTGCGTTCCTGCATAAATCCAAATTAGTGGTATCAGAGCAGTCTGCTTTTTCTCGATCTTTCTATGCATGTCCCCAACGAGGTCGGGGTATAAGGAGTTGGGGCTCGATCTGGTGGAACCTTTGCAAGATCAACCTCGCAAACCCCGATGGACACCCATGGGGGACGAAAAGAAATATGAGGGAGCAGGAGATCCTATCAAAATATTTCTCAAGGAGGCCCTCAAAAAACAAAGCAACACGATGATGGATAACTTTTCCCAGATCCTTCACCAGCGGCGCATCTGCATCCAGCAGCCACTCTGGAGGTGCAAATCCTTTTAAGGTACAAGTAAATTTTGAAATTCCCATATTTGAGGGTAAAATAGATGCAAATGCTGTAGATAGATGGTTGAATCTATTAGAAGGATATTTCTCAGTTCATGACTTTTCCGACAGGGAGAAGATTATTTTTGCACTCCTCAAAGTTGCCCCCCATGTCAAGGACTAGTGGGAAACCCACTGTGAGAAAAAGGACAAGACATAACCCTCTCTATTCTCAACCGTACCCACTTGGAATTTGTTTCGAGATGCCATCAAGGAAAAATACTATCCCTTGGGGAGCTATGAGGACAAGTACATACAATGGACCACGCTGCGACAACAAAGGGATCAAGATGTGCATTAGCTGATGAATCTGTTCCATACCCTGCACACCAAGTTGGGTATCAAATATTCAGAGAAATATCTGGTGCTAAAGTATCACAGTTGTCTGCACAGATACATTTAGGAGGAAATGGAGTTCCTTGACATCTCCTCGCTTAGTACGGCATATTGGTATGCTGCCAAGATTGAGCAAAAATTCAAACAGAAAAAGCGAGACTTTGGATCTATGAATAAAAAGCAAGGGAAGGGTGCTCCCAAATCATAGAACAAAGGATAGAGCCAAGGCATGGCGACTCAAGACAACCTTTTGAAGCCACAAGAAAAGAAAAAAACCGCAAAGCCAAAGAAGGACACGAGAAAGTGGTTTGAGTTCCATAAGAGCTCCACTCACAACACAAGTGAGTGTTGAGCTAAGCATTCGCTGGTGGCCGAGATGAGGGCTTCTGAGTCAGATGCATGCTCCAAATTTGAATCAGAACCTGACAAGGGGAATGACAAAGGGAAATAGATTATTGATGCAGAGCCCAATACCACTGTTGCCACTACGAATATCCAGAAGGAGGAACCGGAAGATCCAGATGAGGAGGAACATCTCTTCCACTCCCAGATGTGGGTAAAGGGCTCCCCGGTATAGTTCATTGTCGACAATGGGAGCCAAAAGAACCTCATTTTAATAGACGCCGTGAAGTGGTTGGGCTTGTCGACCATAGCTCACCCACATCCATACACCATCGGGTGGCTTCACCAAGGACGAGATCTCCGCGTCAGCCAGCAGTGATGCCTTCCCTATAGCATCAAGCCCTTCATGGATGAGGTATTATGTGACATTTCTCCTATTGATGTTTCTGATGTATTATTAGGACAACCATACTTGTGGAAGCGTCATGTTGTGTATGAGTCTCGGCCTCGCACTGTTATTGTTACTTTGGGAAATAAGTTGTACAGGATACCAGAGGTACCACCTCCTACTGCTATCTCATTGATTACTGCAAAACAATGTAGTAAGCTCATTTCCCAAACCAAGAAATTCATTTTCCTGATGATTCGCCCCCAGGACAAGAAGAATACTGTGCCTAAGACCTCCAGACAGGGATCCTCTACACAACAACAACAAATGGATAAGGTTGTGGAGGAATACAGGGACATCTTCACCTCAACCATAGGGGTTCCTCCGCACTGTCAGGTCAAGCACCTGATTGATCTGACCCCAGGTGCGCTACTACCCAATGGACCGATCTATCAGCACTCTATTCTAGAGAGCGATGAAATCAAGAGACAGATTCAGGAGCTGCTACATAAAGGTCACATCCGACCAATTTCATTGCGCTGTGGGAGCCCGATCATGTTGGTAAAAAAGAAGGATGGGATGTGGAGACTTTGTATTGACTATCGGGCACTAAACAAGATTACTGTCTGGAATAGGTACCCGATCCCAGAAATTGATGACCTTCTGGACCAACTCAAAGGTGCAAAATATTTTAGCAAGATCGACTTGAAGTCTGGGTATCACCAGCTACCAATTGAACCCTCCGATGTGTGGAATACTGCCTTCAAAGCCAAGGAAGGCCTTTTTGAATGGCTGGTCATGCCTTTTGGGTTGACGAATGCTCCCGCAACCTTCATGAGGATGATGGATGACATCTTGCGACCATTCACCAACTCATTTGTAGTGGTGTACTTGGATGACATTCTGATCTTTAGCCAGACTTAGGAAGAGCACCTTCACCGCATCTGACAAGTCCTCCAAACACTACGGCAACACAAGCTGTGTGCCAATTTGGAGAAGTGCACTTTTGGCATGACCCAGGTTCAATATCTGGGATACATTATTGATGAAAAGGGGGTGCATGTTAATCCAACCAAGATCCAAGTCATTTGGGATTGGCCAGCCCCAACCACTATACCAGAGCTTTGCAGCTTTCTGGGTCTTGCTAATTTCTACTGTAGATTCGTGTTTGGATTCTCTCATATTACTTGGCCCTTGAGTCAAGTCACCAAGGGAGGAGCGAGAGCAAAATTATTTTGGACGGAGCCTCAACAGAAGGCATTCACAGAATTAAAAAATCGCCTCTATTCTGCCCCAGTGCTCACATTACCAGACTTGGAACAACCATTTGAGATCAAGACAGATGCCTCTGACTATGCTATTGGGGTAGTTCTTACTCAATAGGGACATCTAGTGGCATATCACAGTGAGAAATTGCCTGACATAGTTTGCAAGTATCCCACTTATGACAAAGAAATGTATTCCATTGTGCAAGATTGTCGAAAATAGAAGCATTACATTTTGGGGAAGGAAACAATCATCCACATAGACCACCGGCCCCTGTAGTTGATACAGACACAAGGGAAGTTGCAGAATGATCGCCATCAGAAGTGGTCCACATATCTGCAACAATTTCATTTGAACATCAAGTACAATAAGGGTAGCACCAATAATTTTGCAGACTACCTCAGCCGACCACCGATCGTGGTGCTCACCACCGTTCTCAACTCTTGTGGGCATGAGACTTCTGACTGGCCACTTCTCTATGAGAGCAACCCAGAATTTGGCCACACTTACAAGGCACTCTTGGGGGGTACGCAAGATCCAAATTTTCACCTCCAAGATGCACTTTTATGTCACCTGGGACACCTTTTTGTTCCTTCAAGCGAGCGTGCCAAGATGATATGGGAAGCACATTACAGTCGAGTCGCTCAGCATTTCGGGGTCGAGAAAAAAGTAACTATACTGCAGAAGTATTTCTATTGGCCAAACCTTCGAAAGGATGTCGAAAAGCACATCAGATCCTGCACTGCCTGTGCCATTTCCAAATCGACCATCAATAAGCAAGGCCTATATACTCCGCTACCTACCCCTACTCAACCTTGGGAATCCATATCCATGGATTACATGTTGGGCCTGCCTTCTACTAAGCATCGAAATGACTGTGTTTTCATGGTCGTTGACAGATTCTCAAAGATGGCCATTATGGCGGCCTGCAAGAAGAATATCACAGCAGAAGCCACTGCTAAAATCTTCTTTGAACGAGTGTGGGTGCACTTTGGGATTCCACAGTCTATCATATCAGATCAGGATAGCAGGTTCCTCAGCACATTTTGGTCCAGCCTCTGGTCAATGCTGGACACCAAGCTCACCAAGTCCATAACTTTCCATCCCCAAATAGATGGCTAGACAGAGGTCGTAAATAGAATGATTGTACACATTCTATGCATGTACAATTCAAAGCATCCACGCACATGGGATGAGAGCCTCCCCTATGTACAACATAGTTATAATCAGGCTTTCCACAGTTCAATCGGCCATAACCCCTTTCAGGTGGGCTTGGGATTCCAGCCACTATGTCCCATTGACGTAGCCATGCCATTTGCGGCTACTCAGGTCGATTTGGCTCATGTCTAGTCTGAAGTTGACAAAGCAAATAGCTTCATCGAGCGAATTCAACACATCCGCCAATAGGTTCATGACATATTGGACAGAGCCAATGCTAAGTACAAGCAACGCCATGATCAACATTAGGTGCCACACAACTTCCAGGTGGGCGATAAAGTATGGCTACATTTGCAGAAGCAGCGCCTCACTGGACCCTACCGCAAGCTTCGCCTGCTCTGATACGGGCCGTACACCATCACTAAGGCTATAGGGAACAATTCCTTTGAGCTCAGTATTCCACCATTCCTTGGTCTGCATCCAGTATTCAATGTGGACCGCCTTCTTCCTTACTTCCCACCTCTACTGAACACCTCTAACATTGCAGAACAACTCACACCAACAGAGTTAAACCCAGACTGCATGGAAAAATCCACCACAGATTGTATTATGGAAATGAAAATCAAGAACACTCGCCAAAAAAAGATCCAACTGTATCGAGTTGTCAAAGCTGGCCAACTCCTGCACCAAGGACCAAGTTCTGCAGAAATTTCCTCATCTCATGGAGGAACTTAACGCAATGGGTACCATTGCTTCCTAGTGGGGGAGGAATGATCCAGGTGGATATTGGTGGTCACCCCCCTATTCCACTTGGGGCCCCACCATTTTCTCTTTCATTTTTTTCAGTTTCAGCACAACTTACTATTTTTAGTAGTTTTTCAGGTCTTGAACTTCCAGAGCCATTTTGAGGCCCTAAACAACCTTTTTTGAGAAACCATATTGCAACATGGGTCCATGGGTCCATGGATTGATGTTTGTCATTCAAAATTTGTAGTCCTCGAATATATATTTCTAACGAGGTATGGTACTCGTCAAACAGAGATCGTATGCCAAAGTTACGCCCCTGGGAAGTTGAAACACCAATTTACCCAAACGGGGCCCATAGTTTTAGCGCTTCATCTCCTAGGGTTAGGGTTTTGGCTGTTTAGGATTTCCCATTATTTCTAAATAATAAATAGGCCCTCGAGCCTCATTGTAACTCAGTTCAGAGGCCAGTAGCCACCACATCTCTTCTCAGATATAGCTACCAGCGCCCTAGCTAGTTTTATTTCCATTTTGTCTATAAGAAAATTTCAGTTCTTTGATATTAATGAAATGAAGTGTTATTTCCATTGCATCTTTGTATTTATGGTTATATGCTTATTCTGTTGCGTTCCTGCATAAATCCGTATCAAACTATGAGCTAATTGAGTACCCAAACAAGAAAATAACTCCGTCCAAAAATTTCCAGTAAAAATGGGATCTCTGTCGCTCACAATAACCCTTGGGTTTCCATGTAGCTTTTGAATTGTGTCCATAAATGTAGTAGCAATTGTACTTTCTCTAAATGGATGAGATAACGCAAAAAAGTGTGCATAATTGGTAAGTCTATCAACTACCACCATGATGACACTCTTTCCTTCGGACTTAGGTAAACCTATGATAAAATCCATTGAAATCTCCCCCCAACATTGACTTGGAATGGAGAAAGGTTGTAGAAGACCCGAGGTCTTAATTATCTCAAATTTATTCTGCTGGAAAAACAAAAATTCCACCACAAAATTTTGAATATAAGATTTAAGGCCATCCCAAAAAAATTCTTTCTTCACCCTGTGATAAGTTTTTAAAAATCCCGAGTGTCCTCCTAAAGGAGAAGTGTGAAATTCCAAAAGAATCTTTTGTTTTAGTTGGGAATTATTACAAAGATATAAGCAATCTTTGTACCATAAGGAATCATTTTTTCAACTAAATGTATCACATGTACTAGGATCTTACTGCAAATTTTGAATGAGTGTCCACACTTCTTCATCCTTCTTCCATTCATCTCTTGCTTTGGTTATCTAATCTGGTTGGATAATAGAAATGGCGCAAAGAAATGCTTCCACCTCTTCATTCTTTCTTGAGAGTGCATCTGCAAAAACATTTAGCTTCCCTTTTTTGTATATTATTTCAAAGTCATAACCCAACATCTTTGTGACCCATTTTTGCTGCTCTTCTGAAGATAGTCTTTTTTCCAAAAAGTTTTTAAGACTATCATGATCAGTTTTTACCTTGAAGTGTCTTTCCATTAGGTAAGTTCGCCATTTCTTTAGTGCATGTAGTATGGCTAACATTTATTTCCATAAATAGCTTTTTGTAAATACTTTCCTTTGATTGGACGACTTTCAAAAGCAATGGGTCTTCCTTATTGCATTAAAACAACACCAATTGCATTTCTTGAGGCATCACATTCCACAATAAAGTTTTTTGTGAAGTCTATTGTAGCTAAGACCAGTGCTAGGCACATTGACTCTTTATGATGTTCAAAGGCCTTATTTGCTTCAGGACTCCATGAAAATGCATCTTTCTTCAATAATGTTGTTAGAGGTGCTGCTATTCTCTCATAATTCTTAAACAACTTGCGATAATACCCTGTTAACCCGAGAAATCCTCGCAACTGATTTATGGTTTTTGGGACTTTCAATTCTTTAATGGCTTTAATTTTGTTAGGGTCTACCTTAACACCCTCGTGAGATACAATATGACCCATATATTCCACCTCTTGTACTCCAAAGAAACATTTGGATGTTTCTGCATATAATTATTTCTCTTGCAATAGTTTGAGCACCCTGTCAACATGTTGAACATGATCTTTCCAAGACCTGTTGTAGATTAGTATATCATCAAAAAATACTAGCACAAAGTTTCTAAGGAAGGGTTTGAAAATGGAATTCATCAAACCTTGAAATGTAGAAGGTGCATTGGTAAGGCCAAAAGGCATGACCAAAAATTCGTAATGACCCTCATGAGTTCGAAATGTTGTTTTCGGAATATCTTCAGTCATCATTTTAATTTGTTGATATCCTCAACGAAGATCTAACTTGGTAAAATAAATTGCTCCATGTAATTCATCCAATAATTCATCAATCACAGGAATGGGAAATTTATCTTTAATGGTGAGCTTATTGAGCTCCCTATAATCCAAACACATGTGCCATGATCCATCCTTCATGTGTACCAATACTACAGGAGTAGAAAAATGACTTTGACTAGGTTGAATTATACCAGCCTCTAACATTTCTGCAATCATACGTTCAATTTCACTCTTTTGGACATCGGGATATCTATAAGGCATGATGTTTGAAGGAACACTTCCTAGAATGAAATGAATAGCATGATCATGATCACGAATAGGTGGGAGTCCTTTGGGAGTTTCAAAAACCTTGGAATGATTGTCCAAGACTTTTTGGAGATCTACAGAAATAGATGATTTTGATGTTGGAACTTCTAGTGAGCATAATTGTGCAATTATGCCTTGTTGTTATTTATTTAGAAGCTTTGTCATGACATTAGAGCATATTATATTTCCTGGCTTCCTTCCAATACCCCTAATTCGACTTCCTTTCCTTCTGAAAAAAATTTCAACAAAAGTTCTTGAAAATTAAAAGATACCATCCCCAAAGATTGTAACCATTGTACTCCTAGTACAACATCATCACCTCCCATAGGAATGGAAAGCATTGGAATATTCAATACATATTCCCCCATGGTTAGCTTGATATTATGACATTTTCCAGAGAAATTTATAGTTCCTCCATTTTCAACCATCACTTGACATTCTGGTGATGGGTATAGGAAACAATTCAATTCCTTGGCTACCTTACAATGAATAAAATTATGGGTACTACCTGAATCAAACAATACTATTACCTTCTTCTTCTTGATATGTCCTTCTATCTTGAGAGATTGAGGAGTGGTAATTCCTACCAATGCATTACACGATATGGTTGGACTCATTTCTTCCTCTTCTTGGGTTGGTTCCTAGTGTATATCCTCTTCTTGCTCATTTTCTTCTTCCTCTTCACAATCTATGTAAAATAATTTCTTCTCAGAACACTTATGACCTTTAGTGTATTTTCTATCACAACTGTAGCAAAACCCTTTTTCTCTTTTTTCTTCCAATTTTTGTGGTTTCAACCTTGTAGGTTGTGGAAATCTAGGAGTAGCAACACTTCCCTCTTTATAGAGGTGAGTAGTAGGCTTCCTTGTCACCATAATTTTACATTCAATTTTTCTTGCCAACCTGAATGCCTTCTCCAATGAATCAGGTTCCATAACACGAACTTCATGTTGGATGTTATCCTTTAAATTACCTATGAAGAGATCAATCCTATGTTCCTCTAGAATATCAGTTACCCTTATATTTAATTTTTGGAAGTGCTCAATGTGCTCCCCCACTAAACCCTTTTGTTTGAGATTTATCAATTGGCTAAAGAATATGTTGCTCTTTGTATCCTCATAATGTGTTATCATTTCCTCCATAAACATTTACCAAGTAACAATTTTTTTATAGGAGCAAAGCCATCGATACCTTAAAAAAGTATTTTGTTCTAAATGTAAAGTTGCAATGCATACCTTTTGTGTGTTTTTCACATTATGGAGATCAAAATATTGCTCCATATGTAGTATCCATGTTACAATACCCTTTCCATCAAACTTACTCATATCCATTTTTGGAATATGGTGGTTCTTCCCGCCAACATTAGATTTTATGAAATCACGATTAACATTTATTTTGTTCTCATCATGAGTTTCCTCTACTATATTTTCACGATTAGGAAACATTTCTTGTATAAACTTTGTCAAACCTTCCATGTCTACTTTTAGATCATTCTTCATGTTTCCCATTTTCTCATCGATCTTAGCTTCCATGTCATCCATCTTTGATTCCATGCCAGCTTCCATGCCATATATCTTAGATTCCATGCCATTCTTCAAACCATCCATATTAGATTCCATGCCTTTCTTCAAACCATCCATCTTAGTTTCCATGCCTTTCTTCAAAACTTCCATGTCATTTTTTTTTTCTCTTTACGACAACGAAATTTGTTGCACTTTCTCTTGTAATTTTGATATGTCATGTTGTCATTCTTCATCTTCATGAGTCATAGTAGAGCCTTATAAAGGCTCAATGGGTGTTGAATTAATTTTAGGGGCCATTTTAGAATCCGATACTGATATCTATTCTACAATATGCCCTTGGAATAAATTCAACTTGATTCTTCAAACAAGACTTATGCAATTTGGGGAAAAAAATACACACCTTTTACTTTCTTTTGAGGAGATCTATATTGAAATTGAATTATCTATATAATTGCAGATCCTCAATATCTGAAATTCAGCCTTATAGTATCCCTCTGAAGCTTCTTTCAAAATTCACAGGTCTGACCTGATTTGGATCCTTAAAGACAAAGATATGTCCAATCTCCCACAATGACCCAATTATGGACTAGTTCAGTAGAGGGAACTTGTACGACTTTCCATGTCTTCCTGTTTCCTCCTTTGGCTCTAAAATTGATAGAAAAGAAACTAAATTCTGTGTTATTACAACCACTTTTTATAGCATTCCAATCTGATGCTCAGAGAGAGAGTTATGAAGATTTTCCTGCTATACCCTCTTTGAGATGAAATTCAGGAGCCTGAAAAAGACCTAACTTCCATAGATCATATCTTCGAAACTATTGCGAACCAAGATCTGAAATTTTGTGACAATGTTCCTCAGGATTTTGTCTTCTCTCTCCAAAACTTTCAGCTTCTGAATCTTCGTATAAAATCAATTATAGCGAAAATGTCGCGCTGACCTGTTTAGGTTAAATTTAGGAGCCTACAAAGAGCCCTAAATTCTAGAGATCATATCTCCGAAAATATTGCAAACCAAGCTCTGAAATTTTGTGAAGATGTTCCTCAGGAATTCGGCTTCGCACTATAAAAATTTCAGCTTCTGAACCTTCGTAGAAAAAATTTATAGCGAAAATGCCACGATTACTAGTTTGGAGCAGCGAAAACCCTAGAATCCAAAGCTCTGATGCCAGATGTTATGAAACCAGCTCCAAAAAGAGAAGAAAAGAGATATCAACACCTTATAAATAAGACACTTCGAGGGGGAAACCTCCAATACATTACGTGAATGAACAATTCTTGGATGATCTAAATTACAAAACCTTCTTTTTATATATAGGAGTCCATGGGGCCACAATATAATCCTAGTTGACATAAAAATAATCATTTAAGGGCACAATAATAACAATATGGGGATTATAGGGGTACAATAATAACAATAAGGGGGTTACACTGACAACAATAAGAGACTATACTAGTAATATAGGGGCCTAACACACATATTGACTTATACATTTCTAAAGATAAATTATGTATAGGAGCAAGTTGCATGTTTTCATTCAATGATATAAGTATCTCCTCATCAATATATACCATCAATTCTATGTGTTTAGTGATTGGAAGCTTACTCCATTTTCTTTCTCCCTCAAAAATTTGTAAATAAATTTTATGAGCTTCTGATTCTACATGGAAAATAAAACCACTAACTTGAAGAGTTGTACTTACCTATATAGAAAATGGAGTATCTCTCTTAATTTAACACACCAAGAACATTTTATCCTTTCATTTTCATTATAATATTTTACAACATATCCCCATGGAAACCTTGTACTCCATTTCGATTTGAACATTCTTTTTAGTTTCTTTGATGGTTGTTCCATTTCAACATGCTCCTCACTATATGGTTCATCGTCTTAAATTAGATGAGAATCCAATTAAATTTTGTAATTATATGGTTGATTGGAACATCATGGGATACCAAATGCATCAATGATTGAAAAATGATTCTAACCTTTCTTAGGGTGACCAAGGCGAGAATTTTTTTAAGATTTAAACCTAATCGATCAATAAAAACAATAAAATAAGAAAATTCATAGATTAAAGAGCAACAACATATTTACTCATAAATAAATGAAAATAATTCTTATCTATATGAATTGATAATATTATACTCTCACGAATCTTTACATATATACAACTATATGCCAAAAGCATTCTCCTTGTTTTTTAGAAATATAAATCATTGTGAAATTATTTCAGCCTTTGTATTCAAATTCACATTAATGTTGAAATTATACAAACAAGATTCTTGAAAACATGTTGAAATATTATATTATTAAAAAATATATCAATAAATGTGTGTTTATTTATTCAAAAATATAATGAGGAAAAGGATTATCTAAATGTGTTAGTGAAATTTATAAATCAATATTGTTTGACCATTAAATTCACTTTTGAATTCAAAATTATAATTGAAATTATCTTAAGTTCCAAAATGATTTAGGTTCAATGAATTCTTATTCAAAAATATATCAATAAATGTGTGTTTCTTTATTCAAAAATATAATGAGGAAAAAGATTATCTAAATGTGATAGTGAAATTTATAAATCAATATTGTTTGGCCATTAAATTCACCATTGAATTCAAAATTATAATTGAAATAATCTTAAGTTTCAAAATTATTTAGGTTCAATGAATTTCGAGAAAGGATGTAGCATATAATACATGAGAAAGGTTGTAACATATTATCTTTACATGAGACTAAAATGAAATACCAATTTTATTTTTTTTAAGCTTGGCAGAACTACATCTTCATCATGTCCAATATATCACTCTGATCGGGTGGGGAATTGAACCAATGACTTCACATGAAGGAGTGCCTTAAGAGATCACTCGATCATCGTCTATCTAAGACACCATTGATGAAATACCAAAATTTGATTTAGCTTTCTTTTTCATATTACTTCTAAATTGAGTGTAAATAACAGAAAAAAAAAGTACATTATATTTTTCAAGTATTTAACAAATAAAACACTGTAATATTCATAAATATTCCTATATTTACTACATGTGCTTTTGCGTCCCCCCTCCCTAAAATATTGCAAACTCTGTTATTGGATTTAGAATGTTAAATTTCACTATATTAATTGAAAAGGGAACCTCTAAAGCTTCATTTGCTTAAATCAAATCTAAACCCTAAATATACATGCATATTGTTTATATATATGTGTGTGTGTGTGTGTGAGAATGATGTGCCACACATAAAATAAAATAAAACAAAACTAAATAAATAAATAAAAATCACCAATAACAAAGGAAAATTTAATTAGCCACATCATCCAAAGAGAAAATTATGAATATTTTGCATTCAAAATTTAAAACAAAAAAAAACCATCAGATAAAACAAAACAAAACTTAATTAGGAGAGAAAACTATAGATATTTTGCATTATGTATGTGTGTGTGTTTGAAAGTAATCTTTAGTGATTTTATTAAATAATTCACATATTACTATATTTAACTCTTTTGTTTCTTAACCCACAAAATGAGAAGTGGTAATATGGACTATTCTTGAATTGAACGTAAAAACAATATCATACTAGAATGTTCAGGCAACAAACCTACGTCCCTATTGAGGAAACCAATTTGCCCCAATTTATTTTTCGAATTTGTGAAAGAGTTGTTTGAGATACAAGTTTTATTAACATTAAAATAACAACACATAAATACGTAGAAAAAATATCATATTTCATTCACACTGATAAATGTTGATGGGTCGTAGTCTGGACTACAATTAAAAATGAATATTGAGTATAAAACTATGGAAAATTATTCTTCAGTAACTGAAATTTTAGAAATATATAAAAATAATATCATGAAATCACAGAAATACGAAATAGACCATAAAAATAACAAATTCCATTACAACAATATGATTTGTACCATAAACACACAATACAAAAATACCTATTGGAAATAACCATATCCACTATTCCAATCTCAAATCTATTTTCTTTTCATACTAAAAAAACCAAATTCTTACCTAGAAAGATTTTTATGGAATTTCCCCCATCAAATGACATAGTCTACAAAAGAGGATGGATTTGGATGGTTTAATTTTTCCTCTTTAAATCATTTAGATTTCACATTAATACCATGGGTCAACGTCATGGGTTATCATAAATATGGAGCTCAAAAACCACTTATAACTTAACCAAGTCAAGTTTACCTTAATTACATTAATTGTCTCTTTTACCTCAATTTCAATTTTATTTTAATTAATAATTTTATTTTATTATTTATTTTAATTTTCAATGTAATTTGAGTGAGTCAAAAATTTCGCATTACATTATAACATCTCTACCATATTGAGTTGAAGAGCACCTCTCCACACAAACATTGTTAAAATGATAATAATAATAATAATTTGTAATATTACAACATTTTAATTCAATCAAAATTAATAATGTTTTTCTATTATATCATTTTTTAATTTTTTATTATTTTTAATTATTTACATATATTAAATAATAGATTTAAAGATTCCAACCTTTAAAATCTAAAAGGGCTTTTACGACTTCACTCTTACATTTAAACTAAATCCTTTCCTCAAAAAATCAAATACACAAAAATACTAAAAAAATAAATTAAGTTTGTAGATTTCTGTGGTGAGAGTTTAGAGTTTCTAGTTTCGGAATGACACTAAAAATGTTCACTGTGGAGATTCCGAAACCAGAAACTCTAAAATAAATTAAATTAAACATTTAATACATATAATAATAATAATAATAAAATGATTAATTGATCCCTTCTCATCCATAACAAAACCTCTCTTCTGGACCGGGAATCTTGAGGGATTTAGTTGGAAATGGTGGATATTAGGATTAAGCTCAAAAAATAATATTGATGTATTAAAAAAAAATTTATCCTTATTTTGAAAAACCAAAATTTAATTTGGTATTCTTAATTGAAAGGTAATTTTAAATTATGATTTCTTTTTAAGGTCAATTATTTTTTGACACTTCTAGGACATGCTCGGAAGGTGCAAATTAAAACATTGCTTGCAAGTGACAGGGGTTCCATCATGCACATAACTGCCCAACTAGAAGTAGACAAGTGGTAGGTAATGGTTGCCTAATGAGATGACATGGAACTCTAGGTTGGTGACTAGTAACATGCAAAGTTGGTGTTTACAGATGGCCTATTGGGCCAAATTCAGGTGACATATGCATCCACATATGCATGGATAACGTTAGTATGATGATGTGGCAATGATCTAGAGGATCCCAATAGTGGTTTCATTCGACAACATTTCCCATGTTATCTATTTTTGGCTTTCGATGAAAAAATATGTGAAGTGCCCCAACCTTTGAACTAGTCAGGACTTTTCCTAGTCATACCCTCACCTTAGTTGGGTATATTACAGGAGTATAAAGAAGTGAAATCACCCAAAACCAGACTCAACTTGTGTGGGACCTAGTGCAGACAAATATAAGGTATTTGGTGATTGGCTAGGAAGGATGAGATGTAGCACCACTCAAAAGTGGCCACGTGGTGTAAATTATGTCATCAAATTGGAAGCATGACATCATCTAGGTATTCAGGGGCCAATTCTAGTTGTAGGGTTCTGCTAGCAGTCCGTAATTTCTCCAGTATAAGGAGATAAACTCAGTGCCAACCCACAAGAGGAAATTTCGGCCTAAAAGTGTCCATGAAATTTCATGTAATTTCCATGTCATAATATGTAAACCAATCAAAATCCTTTAAATATAAAAAGATTTACATGTAAATATTTTGGAGGGAAAAGAATAAAAACTACTTTTTTTAATTGTATTTTTGGCTTATATCCTAATAGGTTTACTGAAATTTCAAGTGTAGAAACTCATTGGATGCAAGATGAAGTTCCACATCCAATGAGTACCCATTATGCTTAAATGTTAGAAGAAACACATTGGTAAAAAAAAATATACATTAAAAAAGTGTGTTAAACACGTTTTATTAATGTATATTCAATTTTGATCAATGTGGGTCTTCTCAAAAGTATGCATAATGGATACTCGTTGGATGTGGAATTTAGTTATGCATCCAACAAGTGTCTACAATTGAAATTTAAAAAACATATACAGAGATAAGCCAAAAATATAATTAATTTTTTTTTTCTTCTTTTCTCTTCAAAATTCATAACTCTTATTTTATTATTTTTCCTTACGAGGCCACTTTTAGGCTGAAATTTCCTCGTATTAGAAACAACATGGGAGTTGGAATCTAGCCTTTCCAACTTTAGAGAGTGTTCTCTCTGCTTGAAATGTTCAATCACTTAGATTTTAGGGTAGGTTTGTTGCTCAGTGGGGTATAAAGTTTAAAGGTTTGCTGGTAGGAAGGAAGAAAAATGCATTGGCCATGGAATCATGTCCAATTGATTATTTTTTTGATGATAGGATAATAAGATGAGCGGTATTCTATAGGGGAAAGGTAGGAATCCTTGCTGGTGTAATCAAATTAATTGATTATAGGAGGGTGAGTATAAGAATGGTAAAAACAACATATATAGCATCAAACTGTGGGATGAATTCTAAATTTTGTTTTAAGAATAGAACATAGATTGCTTGGAAAAATATATCAGAGAATTTTTAAAATGAATTACGTGATAAATCATGATCTAACCAAACATGAAGACATACTATTTTCATGACCTTTTACACACACTCACATAATTACATTCAATAATGAAAATTTTATTCTAAACTAAGACCCATAGCTTTATCTCTACAAGATCATAGAAAACCTTTACACATTTCCCAAATAAAAGTGAAAGATAAAACTTGTTTTTTGACTACTATGACTATAAGAAAATAACATTGGCTAAAATGGGGATAGAATCCTCCCCGTGAGGTTGCAAAGAACATTTTATACCATGTTCCCGACCATTGGGATGGTCCCAATCCTCAACATTCTCTGCCATGATTTTTAACTGAAGCTAAATGCAAACTGAAATCACTTCCCATGGACCTGATCTAAAAATAATCACACTGCATATCCATATTGAAGTTTCAAGTTGAAATTTGAATAATGGTTTAAACAACCCAGTTGAAAGACTTAAAACCAAATGCTAAAATTTACTGCACATTACTTATTCACACCTACTTACTAAACCGAAACATGGGTTGTGCATTCAAGTAAAGTCAAAGAGCCAGTGTAACCATGAAAGAAGATGACCACTTACTTGAATTTTACTCACACTTTCCTTAAGAATACAGAAAAAATTAGAATATGATGACTCAAATTCTAGGTGAAATTGATAACCTTGATCCGAGAATACTACAAAATTCACATTTTATGATAATTGCAACATGCTAGCAAAATAATATTCAAAAGCATGAAAGCCTACACTTTCTTGAAAAATAGAAAAAAAAAAGGATCTATTTCATTCATAGTTGTTGGTTGTTCCATGTGATTAAGTTGATCATCCTAAAAAGTGGCAATAAATTGTTATTTTCTTCTATCTCATTAATAAGAAAAAAAAATCTATCTCAAGGTCATTTTCAAAATGAAAGGAATCCAACGGTTCATATTTTACATCATATATTGCAATATAAGGCTTTATGTACTCTTGAAAAGGTTAAAAAAGAAATGCCTTATCATATATGTCATAAGAATAAGAAGTTAAGCCTTTGTGTGATTCACAGAGAACATCATTTAAACTTATAAAGAGTTCTGAATTTTTTAATTCAATTGATGAAAAATTATTAATACGTATTTCACCTCCAAGGGTATCAAAGACAATTTGACCCTTGTCCATATTTACTTGCAACTATAGAATTTCATTATTATGGTTTGGCTCATTATCACAATTTTTCTCATGAAACAAGGATCCAAAAAATGAATGATATGAAGAAAAATTTGGCTGACTATCCCGATCTTCCTCTTGATTACTTAAAACTGACATGACTGTCTTAAATTTTCATCAACTTACGAGGATGGAACATGAATGTCATCATTAGACTAGTACAAAATGACTAATTAGTTACTAAAAAAATGACCAAAATTTTCATATAAATGACTATTTTTCGGTCGATGAAGAATAGTAGCTAATTTATAGTATCTTATAACGTGGCCAACTTTTAGTCGTTTCTAGTTTAGTAATTAATTGATTGTCTCAATTTTATTGTCTATTAATATATTTAGTCATAAATTTGGTCATTAAATTAATCATTGATTTAGTCATTAATTGTCACAATTAATGACCAAATACAAAATAAAATATATTACTAAATGATCACCCGAGAAAACTAATTAATGACCAAAATGTTCGTCGTGTTATAAGATACTCTAAATTAGCTACTAGTAGTCATATATATGCAAATTTTAGTCATAGTTTGAATCCAATTAATGACCAAATAAATATGACTAAATTTTGGTCATGTTATAAGTTACTCTAAATTAGCTACTAATAGTCATATATTTTCAAAATTGAGTTGTCATTTGTAATAAAAAAATTATCATTTGCAACCATAATTTATCTTCTTTTGGTAGTTTCATATTCATTACATAAATGACTTCTTTACTAGTTTATATTCATTTCATTTAATTTTATTAAAAATAATTATAGGCAACTAATTTATTCATATCATTTTATTTTTGTTCATCATTAATCAACATAAACTACTAATTTAGTAGCTTTAGATTGATTTTATATGTTCATTATTAATCAACATAAATTAATTTATATGATTTTGCAACTAAATTAAAAAAATAAGTGTCATACAATGTACATGTTCATCTAATATGAAAATGCAAAGTTACATATGTTAATTATAGTACTAAATGTTGCAGGGCTAATGGCTAACCCCTCTCTTACCCAACATTAATACTCATAACAGAGTATACACTCCAAATTTGACACATTCAGATAGGTTCATATATCTCTAAGAACTTTTAAGGAATCACTTATATCATTATAAAATTAATTTTGCAGAAATCATCGTTAACAGGCTTTGTGGGACTTTGGTTTAAAACCCAAAGTAATCCTTCTCAATAAGTGCATTTATCATGAAAAACTTATACTTACCCTTATTGCCTTCATCCCTTTTCATCTGTTGTACGTGACTGCTTCATGTTGACTGAGGTTTTGTCCTTCGGAAATATTTATCACATCGTGACTCCACATCAAATCGCTAAACCAAACCCTTTACTTTAGCAATTCATCGCACATCGCAAAATTTACCTCGTCGCACATTGGTGATCATAACATTTTTTACTTCGGCCCGAAAACCTTATCACATGTCGCAAGGTTTAGCCTCATCACAAATTTTCATTTTGCAAATTAAGTCTCTATCGTTAACTGTTACACCATATCGCTTGTGATGTGCGATATTTATCGCATCGCGCAGATCTTAACTTATCACACTTTGGCACTTTCACAATTTAATCTGCGATGACATCTCAACCATCCATCTCGATATTTGTCTGAAAAATCCCATAAAATCCCAATTCACATCCGTCGTTGATCAATATGTGATTTCACAGTCCCTGTTCTTTATTTCATGTAATTTCACTTGACTTTCGTGTGCATATTCCTTTGGTTTCTTCTACTCGATCCCTACTATGTCTTGATATATAGTCAAGTTTCTATCCTTGTTTTTCTTCCTCAGTGTTAATCCCTCCTGAGCTTTGTTATGAAGAATGGTTGTGACTACTGCAACCGATTTTCACGTTGTTTTCACTTTGATCTGCCTCAGACTCACCTGCAATACTTATGTTATACGAACCACACACAATTTTATAATTGATTAATACTCTACTCTCCACGTAAACTCAGAATTGATTTTCTATTCAAAAAAAAATATTTACATAATAATGGATCTCCTCTCGGCTTGATTTTCTATTTCATTGGCCTCTCCACACTACTTATCTCTCTCTCTCTCTCTCTCTATGTCTGTAGGATTACAATTAAATATCCTATGTAAGAATATGGTCTCTAATGCCTTTGAGGCTTACAAATATATATAAAAGGTCCTGAAACCAATTCTCGTTCAAATCCTCAATATTCTCAAATAAATCCTAAGAATCATCTAAATCCACAAAATTATCAACTAATTACTAAGTCTAGGATTCACAATCCCTATGAAATCTCAACTACCCTAAATCTCTCATGTTCTCCTACATTCGAGAAAATTTACAAATATGCCTCACAATATTTAATTAAATCCTATTCTAAATGTCTCACATAAAATCACTCAAAACTTTGAAAATTACATTAATTAAATACTTAGGGAACCAAGTCCCTTGAAAACATAAGACCCCTTAGATTCTACTAAATGTACAAAATTTGGAACTGTGATTCTCCTGCATCAGGCTCCCAAGGTAGAAATTAATCATGATCTCTAGATCATGTGTCTTTAATTGTTGACCTTCTAGATCGCAGACTTCGTTCAGTAATCTGTCTTTGGCCGCCTCTCTTCCTTTCTATTGTTTTGTTATTTTTTTTTTGATGTTGTTCTCCAGGTCTACATACTTTATGTTGTAGTGTTGCAATCTCTCTACCCTTTCTGTTCTTCACTCTCCAATCATATTCACATTGGATTACCTTCTTAATTATGTTGTAGCTCTCCTTAGGTATATGGACTAGGTTCCATAGTTCATCTATGGTTTTTTGTAATTTAGTATGCTGCTGCAAACTAATTTTTTTTTCCTAACTTTCCCATTGTACTTTGTTGCACTTTATCCATTTATCACTAAACTGCTGATTTTTTTCTTCATCTCTTCTTGCTTCAATTTATGTTTTTTCACTTGGAATTACTCCATTTAATGCTGCAATTATTGTTATGGATATTTATCCCTCCCAAAATTCCTGAATATCTTTTAAGATATCTCCCTCTGCAACATCCCTCTTCCGCTCACTACCTGCAAATTTACTTTCAAAAAATAAATTGTCTTCTGATTCTTTGACTGCATTAATATACTCATTCACTCTTCTTTGTATAATAGCAAACATAATCAAGTTTGGTCATCTAGTATCTTCTCTTGCCTCTTTCACAACTTGAGACATTTCCAAATCATTGTCTACAATTCCTTTATATTTCTCAAATGTTTCCAACAAGCATTTCAACCATTCCCTTTGTACTTGTCTCGTCTCAACCACATCACCAATATGTTGTGTTTCAGTTTCAACATAACCTTCTTCTTCTTCCTTGACAACCCTCAGTGATTTTCCTTCACCTCCTTGATTGATTCTGACAGTCAATTCAGCTTCTTCAAACACTATATCGTCATGATTTACATCTTCCTCATCATTATGCATTACCTAGAAACTTCTGGTCTTCTTCAGTTCTAAAACCGACTCTCCTTAACCTTGAGACATGTCTGCATCATTTTCATCTAAATTCAATTGTACATTTAGAATATTCATTCTTTGAATTGCTATTATATCCTCCAAAAGACTTATCTTATGCCAAAAATCTTCCATCTCACATGGAATTTATCCTTAAAACCCTTTACAATCTTCACATTTTTCCTCTTCTTTTTCACAAGTCCAATCATTCTATCACACTATTTCTTCATCCTCTATCAGAATAAAATTCTAATCCTTTATCTTTCTGACAGTTTTAGATGTTTGTCCAACAGTCTTCTCTTGGCCAATCATATAAGCCAATTCCTCCCTGTCCTCAACAATAATAGGTTCCTTCATATGAAACATGACTGTCTCACCTTCCTTGGAGATGCTACCCTTATTAAGTAAGGAATCTATGAATTCCTTCTGCTGCAAAAACTCAACTTGGTCTTTATCAGAAAGACAATGTTCAATATACCTTGCTTGACAGTTCTCAACTTCATTTAAGACAAGTCCAAGAGATGTATTTCCTTCTGAAACACCTGCAAACACAATCAAATTATTAATCTCAAAAAAACAATACCTAATGGTCTCATTTAATGATCCAGTCACCAAATATTCCTCTTGTTGTTCTAAGTCTATTTTAGGACTCAGAAATTATTCACTTCCTTGCTTCCCAGCTTCCTCAAGGATATCCGTTAAAGGCTTGACATCCTCTTTTTCTTCTTTTTGTTCTTGGTCATCATCATAAGTCAAATATTTTATGTTTTCAACCTTCATAGTATGCTAAAAAACATCACCTTCAATCCACTGTGCATTTGCATGTACATGAGACTCAACTATCTCATCTTCTTTCAAAACATGATTAATATTTTGTCCTTCTCCTTCATTCTTTATTAAAATATTATCAAATTTTCCTTATTCATTCATTGTACCTATAGACATACACAAAATATCAGTTTAAATACTTTGAGACCTCTCAGCCTCACTTGGAGTTTTAGTCTTCTAGTCTTCTCTTAGATTCCCACTTATTCTGAGTAATTCTTGGGCAGAAACGTGAAGCTGGGTTACACTTTTGTGAGAATTGGGGGTAGAATTTTTTTTTCGGCAATAGTTCGGCCGAACATTTTATAAAGTTCGGCCGAACTATTACATAGTTCGGCCGAACTTTCTTAGAAATTTCGGCCAAACTCTTGATTCCATTTAGACTGACGGCACACTGATGGCGTGAGAAAACAAAATTTTTGCCGAAGATTGGAAATCCGGCAACAAAAGTTCGGCCGAACTTTTACTTTTAAAAGAGTTCGGTCGAACTATTTTCTATAAATAAATCGCCCGCGAATTGTTATGGTTTACCGAGTTAATTGTTGGCGCATTTACTGTTCCTGTCGCTGTTGCTGTGTTCGCGCTGGTGTTCGTCCTGTCCGTCCCGTACGTGATCTTCGACTCGCTGTGTTCGGGTATGTTCGTCCTGTCCATCTCGTACGTGCTCTTCGACTTGAGAATAACTTGATTTTTCACATATGTATTACAATAAGAATTTTTTGTATTTAAAATACATATGCATCTCACAAAAGCACATCGTCTAGAGGAGATCTCAAAGAAGAAACATGTTGCTAAGTTTGACAAACTACTGAACATATTTTCTTAGTTTTTGGATAGATATGAACTTCTCTAGCTTATTTCTTATGGATATAACCTATTCTTGTAACTTTTCACATAATATGCTCTTTTCTTATAGCTAGAATCTCATCACATTTTTACCTCTCCTCCCCTCTTCTAATTTTGTCTTCAGGCTAATGATTTATATTTTAAATTCATGCTCTTTTTCTTCAAGTATCTGAAGGATACTCCTCTAATATATGTTCTCCATTGATAGTATTTATATTTCAATTATGGTTCAATTAAGCTTATATTTGTTTTAATATGTCTTTTCCTCATGACAGTGAGGTAGTTTCACACTAGAAGAATGGATCTTATTTGAATAAACAATTTATCTCAAATAGAAATATGTCTTCTTCTTATTTTTCTCCGGGGAATGGACTTTCAGTGTATAACCTCTTACTGACCGTTCCGATACGACCAGCAGCATGTCATTGTGCTCTCCGTGCTGACTTGGGTGAACATCACTATATCAAATCTGTTGGCACCTTGTCTGCAATGTGTGTGAGTTTGGGGAATGGGCGCTACACCTCACCTACTTACCCTTGCCCGCTCCTCCTTCGGGCCAGCAACAATAGCAGCATTCAATTCTCAATCTGTTGAACTCAATCTATTTCATTTGGAGAAATATAACCACCCGAATCGGGATACCATCAATTGGAACTACCTCCTTGATGTAATACCTACAAGCTGTTACATATATATTTTTCATATTTGAGATCTACTCCTGTCTCAAGATCCAAATTATGAACTTTATTGTAAATTGTGCTTTTGGCCTAGGCATTCCATTCCTAAATTTTTTTTGAAGGGGTATGTTCACCATAACCATTAGTAACTACCTTTCGAACTTCAAATGCATAAACAATTAGTTCATAATTTACCTTACCAAATCTTTGCAAAAGGGAGCACACACACACGCTGATGATCTATTATTCAACTAGCTGTACCTTCAAATAGTTAAGTTAATACAGAAATAATTGGATTTGATACCAATTGCTGCAAACTTGACTATAATGCAATGGGGGTTGAATCAGTATAGTGCATTCATGGTCATCAATTTACAATTTTTACTTTTATTTTCAATATTTATCTCAATTATTAAATGAACAAAAATATATCATATGAACAACTAATTCACTAATATAAACAACATTAAATTGTAGCATAAGAATCAACACATAAGAGTAGCAAATATTGACACCAAATATAAGTGGAAAACTAGAAAGGAAAATACCATGAATTTTTTTAATTGTGATGTAAAGAAAACACTCACTTCCTTTTTGCAAAAAATTTTATAGGCACCCACCTCCAAGAGGCTCCAACCTCTCTTATATTTTTCAAGATACAACTTGCTTGAAGAACTCACTCCCACTTACATTAGTTTTTTGTAGGCTCCTACTGACCTAAGGCTTCAACCTTGTTTATCTTTTGCGAGCTACGACCTAGTAGAAGAACTCGCTTGTAATTCTACACACTCCAACCTATTCTTGTTAAGGCGACTACCTTAAAGGAGACACCAATCCCCTCATACATAAAAAATTTAACCTTGCTTGTTTTTTAATTACGAATAAATTCATTCGCTTGTCTTTGCTTTGAACTTTGTCTCCTCCCTCTTTATAGTTTCTCATCTCTTGCTCCTCTACACATTTTTTCATATTTTTTTTTTCTTATCCATATAATGCACTAACTAGGTCTCACAAAAAATTAGTCAACTCTTTTACGAGCTAGCTAACTATTCTACCATCTAAAAAAGCATGTTTTTAAATTCATAACTTGCTAAGTAGTAATGTTCCAAGTATGAATCTAAAATTAAAGTTTGTCTCTTTGTTTTCTTCCTATTCTTTTCAAAATTCATTCAATCTATGGATATCAAAACAAAATTAATGACACTACAAATACTATAAAAATATTAAATAAGTTAAATCCTAAAGTTTCCCTTTTTCATATGACCATCTGCATCAATCTTCAAACCCCTTACATCACAACATATGCAATTATTTATATCACAACATCTGCACTTGTGTCCATACCTCTCACCACAGGGGCTTCACTCAATGAAGCTTTGACTTATCACGTGCGTTTGTGGCATATTAAACAATACCCTTAATTTGACTACATATTGGAAAATACCTTTGAAAATCACATTATTTAACCCCCTACCAATACGAACCCAATACACCTTCCCAATTTAAAAAACCCCTCCTTTCCCATACTAAAGTATGTTCTTTTAAAACATGTTTTCTTGGTGATATGGGTGATTTAGAAATGATTGGGAGAGCGAAATTCGTCATTTAATATATACAATTTGTTTGGTTGAATCCACATGAAAAACAAGACTCCCAACCGTGAGAAGAGGAAATTACATCCTATTTCCCCCCCCCTAGCACAATTACCAGTCCAGTTAGAATTTAACAGCCCCAAACTGGATTTTACTCTCAGGTACTGGAACCTCTACAAAGGTTCGACCTGGAAACATAGTTTTTCCTTAGGTTTCTCCACTGGTTCTATGTCTAACTTAGATAACCTACAACAACATCCTTCTTTTCATTTTTTATATCCCCTCTTGGATAACCATAATATCTTGAAATGGAGCTAGCCAACTCAAATATAGTATTGCAAATCCTTGGCTAAGTTAGATGAGGATTACTTATGGTCTTGAATGAGCATTTGGACTCTTTAGATATGCGTACCAATTATGTTCATATAACACAAAAAATAGATGATTCAATACAAATGTCACATAGAAGTCATATTTATCTCATGGGCCTTCAACTTAAATTATATATCTAGCATTACATTAAGCTATAGGAGATAAATCAAAGAAGCATTTGAATGTAAATTAAACATGTGTAATAATTGTATGTCCTTTCTAGTTCAATAAATAGATAATAATTTGGCTCAACTATGCCTTGTACATGTTTTCCTTTAAACCTTTACTTTCATAGCACATTTTCATCAAAAATTTTATTTGTCAATTTGGACTCTTTAGATATGCGTACCAATTATGTTCATATAACACAACAAATAGATGATTCAATACAAATTTCACATAGAAGTCATATTTATCTCATGGGCCTTCAACTTAAATTATATATCTAGCATAATACATTAAGCTATAGGAGATAAATCAAAGAAGCATTTGAATGTAAATTAAAAATGTGTAATAATTATGTCCTCATTTAATATGTACAATATGTTTGGTTGAATCCACATGAAAAACAAGACTCCTAATCATGAGAAGAGGAAATTACATCCTATTTCTCACCCCTAGCACAATTACCAGTACAGTTAGAATTTAACAGCCCCAAACTGGATTTTACTCTCAGGTACTGGAACCTATACAAAGGTTCGACCTGGAAACATAGGTTTTCCTTAGGTTTCTCCACTGGTTCTATGTCCAAATTGGATAACCTACAACAACATCCTTCTTTTCATTTTTTATATCCCCTCTTGGATAACCATAATATCTTGAAATGGAGCTAGCCAACTAAAATATAGTATTGCAAATCCCTGGCTAAGTTAGATGAGGATTACATATGGTCTTGAATGATCATTTGGACTCTTTAGATATATATCTAAAGAGTCCAAAAGCTCATTCAAGACCATATGTAATACATAGCCTCCTCATCTAATATATAAAACTTTAATCCATGTGCTTAACCTTAACATTGACAGAAATGGAATACAATTTTACTCACTGCTTTATGATAGAAAAATATGCGGATGAATATTGCCCACATATCCAAAGTCAAAAGGGATAGATTAAAAAGGGATGCTCCGGTCATCTATAAAAGATAAATTAAAGAAGCATGACATATTAAAGTAATGTAAATTAGATATGCGTACCAATTATGTTCATATAACACAACAAATAGATGATTCAATACAAATGTCACATAGAAGTCATTTATCTCATGGGCCTTCAACTTAAATTATATATCTAGCATAATACATTAAGTTATAGGAGATAAATCAAAGAAGCATTTGTTCATGTAAATTAAACATGTGTAATAATTATATCCTCATTTAATATGTACAATATGTTTGGTTGAATCCACATGAAAAACAAGACTCCCAACCGTGAGAAGAGGAAATTACATCCTATTTCTCCCCCCTAGCACAATTACCAGTACAGTTAGAATTTAACAGCCCCAAACTGGATTTTACTCTCAGGTACTGGAACCTCTACAAAGGTTCGACTTGGAAACATAGGTTTTCCTTAGGTTTCTCCACTGGTTCTATGTCCGACTTGGATAACCTACAACAACATCCTTCTTTTCATTTTTTATATCCCCTCTTGGGTAACCATAATATCTTGAAATGGAGCTAGCCAACTCAAATATAGTATTGCAAATCCCTGGCTAAGTTAGATGAGGATTACATATGGTCTTGAATGAGCATTTGGAATCTTTAGATATATATCTAAAGAGTCCAAAAGCTCATTCAAGACCATATGTAATACATAGCCTCCTCATATAATATATAAAACTTTAATCCATGTGCTTAACCTTAACATTGACACAAATGGAATACAATTTTACTCACTTCTTTATGACAGAAAAATATGCAGATGAATATTGCCCACATATCCGAAGTCAAAAGAGATAGATTAAAAAGGGATGCTCCGGTCATCTATAAAAGATAAATTAAAGAAGCATGACATATTAGTAATGTAAATTAGATATGCGTACCAATTATGTTCATATAACACAACAAATAGATGATTCAATACAAATATCACATAGAAGTAATATTTATCTCATGGGCCTTCAACTTAAATTATATATCTAGAATAATACATTAAGCTATAGGAGATAAATCAAAGAAGCATTTGAATTTAAATTAAAAATGTGTAATAATTATGTCCTCATTTAATATGTACAATATGTTTGGTTGAATCCACATGAAAAAAAAGACTCCCAACCGTGAGAAGAGGAAATTACATCCTATTTCTCCCCCCTAGCACAATTACTAGTACAGTTAGAATTTAACAGCCCCAAACTGGATTTTACTCTCAGGTACTAGAACCTCTACAAAGGTTCGACATGGAAACATAGATTTTCCTTAGGTTTCTCCACTGGTTCTATGTCCAACTTGGATAACCTACAAAAACATCCTTCTTTTCATTTTTTATATCCCCTCTTGGATAACCATAATATCTTGAAATGGAGCTAGCCAACTCAAATATAGTATTGCAAATCCCTGGCTAAGTTAGATGAGGATTACATATGGTCTTGAATGAGAATTTGGACTCTTTAGATATGTGCACCAATTATGTTCATATAACACAACAAATAGATGATTCAATACAAATGTCACATAGAAGTCATAGTTATCTCATGGGCCTTCAACTTAAATTATATATCTAGCATTACATTAAGCTATAGGAGATAAATCAAAGAAGCATTTGAATGTAAATTAAACATGTGTAATAATTATATGTCCTTCCTAGTTCAATAAATATATAATAATTTGGCTCAACTATGCCTTGTACATGTTTTCCTTTAAACCTTTACTTTCATAGCACATTTTCATCAAAAAATTTATTTGTTAAATTTTTATTATATATTATGTTTTTTAATTAATTAATAACGGCCATTATTACCGAAAGGGATTTTACAAATTTATCTTTTATAAAATGAATTATGGGGGGCATATTGAGATGGTTATCTCACTTTTTACTTATTCTTCTAATATTCCTAGAATTTTATGAAAGAAAATATGAATTTGAAATGTTTGTATAAATTTAATGAGGATACATGAGTTTATTTGGAGAAGACCATCATCACTTATGTCTAGATTGAGACAGTGCATCATCAAAATAAAAAACCAAGTACAAATTGTAGTAATCCTAGAATCATGCTTTACATATAAGGTAAAATTGGGGAACTCATGACTTGTACTATAGATAAAAAACATTTACCCTTACCAGAAAATATATGATAAAAATTGACAAACTACATAAGTTTAAGCTTAAGGGTATATAATCCTTCTTGCCTTCCATATAGATAATGAAAATGATTGTTCCAAGTCTCATGTTTCTTCTCATGTTATTTTATAAACCTTGATTGGAAAGAAAAATAGGAGGGAAGAAATGTAAGAAATATAAAACATAATGAAACACAACGTAAGAAATAGAGAACATAATGAAACAAACACATACATATATCTCTAGACAATCAATACAATTATTTTCCTATGAATCCTTATGGGAGACAAGCAACCCTAAAAAGTGATGATGCTCTAGACTCCTTTTTCCCTAGGAAATCCTTATGGGAGAAAAACAACACTAAAATGTAAACATGCTCTAGAGTTAGCTACTGAATTTTAGCGTGTAAGGTTGCTATAAAAACTTAACTTCATACATTTTTCTCTCTAACTTCACACTCCTAGTTGTATTTTCAACTATGGAACAAAATGGAACTCTTATTCCTCCTAGTGGCCAAGTATTTAACATAGCGTGGTAGCCAATTAGGTGTAAGATTTGACTCTGTCAACCATTAACGAGGTTTGTGATTTTAGACATTTTAGAGTATTGTTAAAATTCCACATGTAGCTAGCGTGCCATGCATGAGTAATGGGGCTAAAATTTCATTATCTCGTACCATGGTGGTCAACATGATAGGTCAACTTACTAAAGACATAAATTTTGAATGAACTTTGTTTGATGTTTTTCTTGCAATATTGGATATGTCTTTAAGTGTATAATAATGGTCACATTTTCGGCTGAGGATAATTGTCTTTTGTTTGACCCAATCTCATTCATGTGTGCATAAATGACTCCAAATGTTTAGACCCCAATTCTCCACCTACCATTAAAATACCCTACAAGATTTCGTTACTTTCGGTTTTTCACTCATAAGCATCGAAATATAATATGACAAAAGTTTTTTCGGTTTTTCGGTTGATCCATTTATAGTAAAGAAATCAAATAGTTCTATCAATTCCACCTTGCAACTCTAAGAGACATTGAATTAAATTTCATCTCAAGACAGGGCTTTGAGAGGACACTCTCAAAGCCAACCTTCGTTATGTCTTTGAAACACATGGTAAGTATCAAGACTTAAACTTTATTTGCATAATTTTTTCTAGCATGGACCTTAATGTCATAGCCTTCTTTTGCCTAAATGAATGCAAATGTCCTTGCCATTTGGCTTGTGACATTCATAATTCATGCTCATGGAACATGATTGTGTTGCAATTGTGATAACATTTGTTGTATGCAGAAGCTAATAAAAAATGATCGAAAATGACATTTTTGCTCTGTTTTTTTTAAGATTTAAGGAAAATTACACTAAGTAGCTTCCAACCTTATATGACCATCATGTCAAACTCATCTTAGGATATTGTCCAAGTAAGAGCCACTTAAGCAAGCAATCTAGTATACATGACTGCAATTTCAATTAGTAGCAATGACAGTTCTAAGTATGGTGCAAACATTGTTCTAGATCCTCAATGGGGCATGTTTGATGACAATAATTTGGGGAGTGAGAGAGGGAGATGGTAGGAGGAAAAAATCAATGAATCCTCGAGAAATTGAAAAATATATAACTAATAAGGTGGAAGACATTTGTAACCTAAGAGAGAAATTTGTGAGGAAATGTGTGAAGTTGGTATTACACACCCAATTGGACAACCTCGAGGAGAAAACATTTCTCCCACTTTATTTGTTGGCATAACCTAGTAAGTGTTATTCACTAGCATGTATTTTGTAAATGCCTTTCAACCTAGTTCCCATTCAACTCCATCCACCAGGTTGTAGAGGATTCCAAGCCTAATTTCATAAAAAGTAAGTTGTGGATGATCACATTGACTTGCTTGATGACATGTCTATAAAGATTAACTACCTTGAACTTTTTTTTTGCATAGGGAAAGAGACACATTCCCATGTCTGAGCATGAAAACGTTCTTTGATATTGTTAATGCCTCTAGTGTTTACTTCTACAAGTTCTATAGGCAGACTCTGTAAAGGGCCAGGTAGCCTCTGGATCTCATCTTTTATGAAAGGTGACATATCTAGTAAATGCCCCTACAGTCAATCCCTGGAATGGATCTAAATAGAAGTTCCTCATTTTAATATCCGTAAAACACAACAACTTTAAGGTAAACTATGTACATGTGTCATTTCTTCCACAAAATAAAGTGTATAAGTATTAAATTTTATACCAAGTGTGCTCCCACCATGTAAAGCACAATTTGGTGAACTTATCATTTTTATAATATCTTTTTCGATTAAATTTAGTTTCACACATGATAAATTATTTCTTTGAAAGTTGTGTTCTACATAATTTGTGTACACTAAATTACAAATTTATTTTTTGAAATCTATTTTGTGAATGTCGACCAATAGATATATATCATGGAGGATGAAAGACGAAGATCAGCCGAATCCCATATGGAGGTTCAGGGATCGGAGGATTTTCACGGTATTTAAATATAATCTTAAATCTCCATACATGTGTGTACATATGGAATTGATTTTTTTATTAACTTTGTGAGTGAAATTAGTTGTTAATAAGTTTCATATTTTAATTTTTAGGAGGCAAGAGGAGAAGGGTTTCTACTCCATCCATGGAGCATGGCCAAGGTTCAACCGGTCGAGGTATGAGTGGTAGCGGGTTGCGGGAAGGGGGTGATATTTATTCCCCCGAAGGCCAATCAACGGCTGCTGGTTCTCAACAGGGTCACTGTGGGTCTGGTTCTCAGCAGCGTCATTCTAGGGTTGGTTCTCAGCAGGGTCATGTTGGAGATGATGTTAACCAACAACATCAAGGTTGCCATCAATTTCAATATTTTTTCATTAAATTTGTACGACTTTTTTTACATGTGTTTTTTCTAATATACGAAATTTTATATATATTGATACAGAGGCTGAAAATGTTCGAACCAGTGGTCAAAAAAGACGCAGGGCAGTGCGCTACATTGAAGAAGAAGGCTGTCAACCTAGCACAACTTATCCGGCTGAGATTACTGATATACCATGGGAAACGAACATGGCGGAATGCACCTTACAAAGGTGTCAAAGCCTTCATGCAAAATTGCAAAGAGATCTCGAGGCTTTGTCTCTACCTGCTGAGAGTAGACAAAGCCTTGAAATAGTTACAAATTCATTGAGTGAAATGGTAAAAGTGTACAAAAATTTGGGGCCAACGACTGATTCGTTTGTATAACTGATGAGAAAGAGAAAAGAAACAGTGATAGGTCCCGATAAATGGCAGGACATAAAACAAAGAGTTACAAGAGCAGAGGCCAAGTCAATGTTTAATTATAAGGAAGGGCCAAAAATAAAAATGTTGAAGGTGCAGTATTTCAAGCACCCAGACAAAGCTGCTTATTTGTATGATCAACATATTGCGGCCTTTGGAAGGCTTCCATAGAACGATGAGGCTCCTGTTTATTTTGCACAAATGTTTTATGCAGAATTTTTTTTGCGTATGAAACTCGACTACAATGACCTTCCTTCAGAATTTTTTGGCCCGGGGAGAGGTCGATTATATCAACGTAAGGGAACTAAGTGAGATGTGGAGTTGCCTCGCCCTGAGCCGCCATTGGTGAGTCGACCGTTTCGAGTCGAAACCCTGTGATCAGAGATGGATGCGACTTCTCAAATAAGTCGAGAATCAAGAGATGTTATGATCAACAATGTTCATAGCAGATTGAGTGGAGTCGATCTTTTTTTAAATCGACAAAGAGCACGTGAAAATGCACGTGCCAATTTTGTTTATTGTACATATGAGGAGATTTACAACATGAATGTTGAAGATCTCCAAACATATGCAATAAATTGTCGCAATGGTCTGCAAGACCTAATTTTTCATGAGGAAGAGGGCACCGGAACGGTATGTGTTAGTGACCTTAGGGTTTGAAATTATATTTACATATACATGTGTACAATTTGTAATAAATACATGTGTATGTACATGTATATATTTATTTGTATGTGTACATTAATCTAACAAAAATGTATGATTATATGTTAAAACACCATTTGCAGTTCTCAGGCATGATGCGTGATGAAAATGTTAATATTACGTTCGGGACCTCCGGTTCAAACGATGTAGATGGGTCTGACCATCATGATATGTTGGCACATGTATGTTAGTGTTTTTTAAGTGACTCTAAAATAAATAATTGTTGCCACACATGTACATGTATGTATATATATAATTTGATAAAATGTTTTAACAGGTACCGATTCTGTCTGGTGTTTTTGGGATGGCGGTACCTTCTTCTTCCTTAGGAGATATACCTTCTACTTCATTGGGAGATGTGCCACAAGTATGGACAATTTTTCACAAGTTCAAAATTTATGTTTAAAAGTTATATATATATATATATATATATATATATATATATATATATATATATATATATATATATATATATATATATTATACCTCAAAAAGTTCCATTAAAAATTGAGATATATAGAGAGAGCGATCTATATTTTGAGTTATATAAAATTTTTTGAATTTAGGTTCCTATAGAAGATTTTTTTAATCCGGGGACTCTAGCGACGGAGATAGGAACATCCACAGCATTTGAAAAAGTTGTCTTTAGTTCCATTTTTTAATATTATTGAAAATAAGTTTATATATGTACACGTGCATTTTCATTTGAAAGTTTTTAATTTATATATATATATATATATATACATGTATATTGTACAGTTTACCACTGCAGATATTTCTATGGTAGAACCTGTTCATCAAATGGAGAGGGAACCTTACAAGGTATTGCATGATTTTTTTGTTATATTTTGTTTTTTACATGAAGTTCTAGATATATATATTCTCATTCATTTTTAAAACTTCAAATTTTAATGTTCAAGTACATGTGCATTGTGTATGTAGGTTTCCTATTCACAGGATAGGACGCGGACTGAGACCCAGACGCTAGATCCTCCATTTGATGGACATGATTTACGGTAGATTTGATTTCAAAATTTAGATGGTTTTAAAATTTGTTAAACTTGATACAGTTTGATACTTGTGAGATTTACAATTTTTGGACATATTTTATTACATTGTTATTATATAATTTGTTTATTTAATTTTTGGATGGTTTTAGTACTTTTGGCATGTGAATGTGAAGTAATGTTGTCATCTGAACTACATTTGGCATGTGATATTTAATGTTAAATGTTTTTGTTGGATAGTTGAATTATAATTGGCATGGCATGTGAAGTTTTTAAAACTCAAATTTTGGATGGTTTCAATCTACATTTTGCATGTGATATTTAATGAACTTTAAATGTTTAATGTTTTAATGTTGCACAATATATAATCAAAAGGGTTTTAAAACTTAAAGTTTTGGATGGTTTCAATCTACATTTTCACATGTGGTAAATTGAAATGTTACTTGTAACAAGACAATCCCCATTGATTTCATTGTATATGTTGATTTCTGATTTGATATAATTGCATGTATGATGGTACATTACTTGTAAAGTCATTGGATTAATAGTGTTCATTGAATTCAGTGTAAGCGCAAAAAATTATTGACAATGTAGAACGATTTTTGTGTTATAATAAGTAAACCTAATAATATTGGAGAGCAAGAGAGACTTGAGGTATGGTGTTTGCTACAAGAGTTCGAGCTAAATATTTAAATGGTTTATGATTTGTTATTTTTACTTTCTTTTTAATATAATCGATACGGAAAGATGACAAAACTAATAAGGGTGACAATAAGAATGGAAGAAGAAAATAGTTTAAGATTGATCACAATAAATGCTATTTGTAATTGATTACATTTTAATTATTCACATTCTATCATTCAATATTATTACATTGTCACTTTGCATTCAAAAATTTTATTTGATCATTTTCCATTATTAAAGTTATTCTACAATATTTATCATCTCAACAAATTGAGGTAACTAAGAAAATTTAAAATTAAAATGACTTGATAAATCTCAAACATATTTAGCATAAAAAAAATGGTTATATTAATATTAGATGTATTTACATATTATTGATAAAATTAATCATATGTTTCTCATATTATCGATAGTTTTTCCTTGGTTGCACACGACTGAAACCAACATAGATCCATCTTAACTACGGATCTATCAAGCGCCGAGAGGGATCAAATCTCTTGAGGTTCAAACCTTTCTTCAAGTTTTTCACTCAAAAAAGAGGCTTGCACCTCTAGATATTTGATCCCTATCGGCGCTTGATAAATCCATAGCTATGATGGATCTAGGAAAATAACTTTCTAAAAATAAGTAAGGGAAAAGCAGCATAGGGAACAATTAGGAGTAGATTTAGGGCATAGGGAACAATTAGGAGTAAATGTAGGAACATGTGATAGTTGGGTGAGATAAAATCATATGTTTTAATAAAATAATGGGAATTTGTAGGAGAGACAAATAGTGGATATGACATGTATTTTGGTGAATAATCAAATTTATGGAATTAAACAATTAATTATTTTTGTATGTGAAAACAAGATTCACACCTAATCCTCACCTAAAAGACTAAATTAAACACATTATTATTAAGGGGACGAGAAGCTTTCTAGGTTTTGAGCTCCCCATTGTTAGATGAGTGTCGTAATGGCATTCCATTTATTTTTGTGAGAACTTATGATATTGTGATATTCTAATTACGAAATAGTGATCTTGAGTACATTCTGGATAATGTAGTAGATAGGAACTTTTTGATAAGGGGAGATAAGGGATGTGACCAAATTCCTATCAGTGAAAAAAAATTTCTTCACCTTCCTATAATTCCATTGTAGCTTTGGGGGCCAAAGGTAAGAAGAGTACCTTGGAATTTCTTGGGTGAAAAACCAAGTGGGTCACCAACTTTGGTCTACTGCATTGGAATTAATTAAAGAATTGGTCATTGGAGCTGCTTCAAGCCAGGAGTGAGTATCGTCACCAACCTACATTGAATATTTTACACTCCCTAGGGTGAATGATACTTTAAATTGATTGACAGTCTAAGACTTTCGAATTTTTCCGAATGCCAAATGATTTTACAAAGCTAGTATTTATAATATCCTAGTAGGTCATTCGGTGACAACTTTTACCAGAAACTTGAAACAAAGAGAATCTATCCTTGGCTAGGACATCATGTAAGATGCCTACCATAAACAGTAAAATTGTACTTAAAAGCTGAGATTCGAGCAAGTGGGGAGAACCACTTGTTATCTCGTCCCTTGGAGGCTAGGCCATATGGGGACCGAATGTGACCTTACAAAATAAAGTGAAATAATTTGTACCATACGGTCGGAAAACATATACAAGAACAATTATTATACAAAAACAATTAATTTCATTCTATATATATATATATATATATATATATATATATATATATATATATATATATATATATATATATATATATATATATATATCCAATACATATAACATTTTTCATCAATGCACATGTATAGAAAAACTACTTTCAGTTGATACTAGAGCATGTGCTTGTACCCAAACAATTTGTAACATGTGAAAACAACAAATAACATAAGAAGCTCAATTTTTAGTTGAGTACTGGAAGTTCTAAAACATATTTAATCCAAAGATAATAAATTGTTGGACACTTCACTCAAAAAAATTCTAATGGAATTCCATCTTCAATAATCCGTTCATGATCGGATTTTGACATTTTCCATTTCTTAATTTTCGATTTTTTTCTTTGATTGAACTTCTATCAACTTTATGCGTGCTGCACACACCAAGTGACTATATTGACAACTTATGGAATCAGGTTCATAGTCTTCAAAGTAAACAAAGTATCCACTTTGATGAGTTTGTCTGAAAAAATAACCTTTCAGTATAATAGACCCTCTGTCATACTGAAATCCGTGATCATTATATTCTTGTAATAATTTCATTTTTCGTTCAGTGCAATGCATCAAATAATACTTCACATTTTCATCGTTGTCAATAGGTGCAATTACAGCAAAAACATCTCCTCCACAATAAAATAAAAATTTAACATTTAATTATGCATATTTAAATTTATTTCTAAATCTTTAAATCATTAGAAAGTAATTCAAATGTTACCTTCTCTAACAAGATCAGAAACTCGATTACCATCGGATGATATTGTGGTTTCCTCTGATTGCATTTCTTCAAACATTGCAACAGATATTTTTCCCTTTGTATTTAGCTTTGTATGTTTCCAATCGTTCACGTACATTTTGTTTTCACAATCGTCATTGGATTTTGTGTTGTCTATGCAAACATCACAAAAACAAGAATATTTTCTTTTATCCAATGCAAACACATTTGTGGACAACTTTGTTTGAATTGAATGCAATTTTTGAGTCCCTTTTATTGTTTCAACGTCATTTCCAATTGATCTATCTACGTCTTCGATTCCAATATGCCAGAAAAAACCTTTATATGGAAAATTAGAAAAAGAATTTGTAAATATGATATCAAAATACAATTAAAAATAATCATTGCATGATAAATGTACAATGTTTAAAATTAGATTTCCAATATAAATTAAATTGAATGTACCTTCGCAATTCTCTTGATGGGTTAATTTCATGGCTTAGAGCAGTGATGCACCATTGAACAACTTCTTCAGCGTTCACAAGTCGGCGTGCAGAGTGGTTCATTTGATATCTTCGAAGTACTCGTTTTATGCATGCTCCTGCACCGTCATGTTCTCCTTTTCCATGGCCAGTCTCAAATAAATTCCAACAATGTTTAATGCGGGTTTTCTTATGAAGACAACACAACCAAAAGAATGATCGTGCAGATTTGAATTGACCTGCGCATCCGTCTGACCATATCCAATGTTCATTGAATGTTATTCCACGATTTTCAATGAATCATAAATTTTTCCAAAACAATGTTGTACAAAACATGTATCATGTGTACGATCGTCACTGATATAAAAGTGATATTCTTTAATGATATGTCGATTTTCACTCGTGCTTTCTATATGATCGACATTTTGTTCAGAATGTCTATATAGAATATGGACGAGCATGGAGACTTGGTCAGAGTGATAGTATTCACTCTGAATTTCTTTTTGTGGAACAAATGTGTAGTTTTCTGCAAAATCAATCACTGACAAAATGGTCCCTGGTGGAAAAAATTCATGAGATTTTTTGAATTGCAAGTCTTGCCATCGAGCTCTATGGGAATTTTTGGTGTATTTGTAAATTTCTGCCTCAAACTTTCTCAAAAAGTCTATCAGAAAAATTTCGTCTTCTCGTAATTCGATTCTTTTAACACTATTTGCACCTTGAATCGATGTACCGATATATTCATATCTCTTCCATTTCACTTTCATGTTGGACAATGATTGATCATTTATATCAATACTATATTTGTTTTGAAATTTAGTCAAATTTCCACAATCATCGCATTTTTTACCACCAACACATTTCTTTTTGTAAAATAGTTCATCGCTTTCTCTTTCACATAGAATTTGAGATATGAATTCATGGATAGTGGAAGGAGGAGGTGAATCCTTCCATAATGTTCTACCGAAATCAAGGAATGTGTCATAATATAACTCAAATTCCACATGATAATGGAAAAAACAAGTGTTGCGTACGGTGATAGGTTTTACGTACCATGGATTTTGTTGAACAAAAGCACTGAGTGAAACATGAATTTGACGATTCTCTTCTTTGAACTTGTTGAATAACTCTATCTGAGTGGTTTCCAAGAGATGTTTTTCAGGTTCTTCGTATTGATTTCGTGCTATTCTTCTTCGCATCACATGTCTTGCAGTTGGTGAAACACGCGAATTGTTCTTCCAATATTCATATATTATTTTTTTAACATATTCTCCAAGTCTATCTTTGTATGGTTGCCTATAAATAGCTCTCCAACAAGCGAGTTCATCATTTACATCTATTTGCAGTCGAAATTTTCGATGTTTGTCCATATTTTTTCGCGAGGTTCCCAGTGCTCGTGCCATAGATGTTATCAAACGATTCTCTTGAGTACTTGGTGAAACCATTGCCATCTGTATTCCTCTACGTATATTTGAAACATCTTTATCTCTAGATCTCTTAATTGAATTTATAGCACTACTCACATTTTTTATCACCTCTTCCTTCATTTTTTTATCTTTGGTTGATTTTTGAATACCCAATAGTGTCGTCGTTTCTTTTAATTTCTTTGATGATAGGAGACCTTTCAACATTTGAGCTTGAACTGTCACTCGCTCATTTAAGAAATAATCTTTAAAAATGCAGTTGACACGATATCGTATAATATGGTCAGGTTTTTTATCTCCATATGTGTGAGTGTCAACATTTTCTAGCATCTCATTATCGATAGTGATTTCATCTGTACATATTCGAAAAAATAGTACATACTCAATAAATCACTAAATTAATAAATATGTCAATAAATATTAGGAAAATTTTAAATATATCAATAAATCATAATATTTACATTTACATACCTGCTTCAATTTCTGCTTGAGGTTGATTTTCTTCTTCAATATTTTGAGGAGTATCTTTGTCTATTTACATTAAACAAAATATTTTTCAAATTAGTTCATCAAATAAAATTTAAGTTTCACCTTTTACATTAGAAAAATTTTAAATATATCAATAGATCATAATATTTACATTTACATACCTTCTTCAATTTCTGCTTGAGGTTGATTTTCTTCTTCAATATTTTGAGGAATATCTCTATCTGTTTACATTAAACAAATTATTTTTCAAACTAGTTCATCAAATAAAAATTAAGCTTCACATTTTACATTAGAAAAATTTTAAATATATATCAATAGATCATAATATTTACATTTACATACCTGCTTCAATTTCTTCTTGAGTTTGATTTTCCTCTTGAGGTTGATTTTCCTCCTCAATATTTGAGAGGGCTTCTAACTTTCTTTTGCGAGATTGTCTCGTTTCTTCTCTACGTGTCTCAAGGTCTTTTTTTCGATCATATTTTCTCACACAAGTTCTTCGATTTCCCATGATAATAGGGTATGAATTTCAAAAAATTTCCTTCAAAAAATTAGACAATAACTCAATTACAAAAAATATTACAAAAGATTTAATTTAAAAAAATTCAATGTAAATTTTTTGTAAAAAATACATACTCCAATCCAAAACACAGACTTTAAAAAATTCGAGAGAAAAATGTCTTATAAAAATGAAACAAAATTCAAAAGATTTAATTTAACTCAAAACACGTACATACCTCCAAGAAATGTCTTTTGAATGTATGTCCAAGAAATTTTTTACATTTTTTGCCAAAATCACGCCGCCTCCAAGAAATGTCCTCCAAAAAAATTCTGTAAACCCAAAATTGTAAAATCAATTTGCTTCCAAGAAATGCTCTTAAACCCAAACCTTGAAGAAAAGCTTTTGAACCCAAACCAAGATTTTGTAAAATCAATTTGCTTCCAAGAAATTCTCTTTAACCCAAACCTTGAAGAAAATCTTTTGAACCCAAACCAAGATCTTTGTAAAATGAGATGAAGTGTGCGAAATGTGCGAAATTTGTGAATCATTTCGTGGCAATTTATATTGATGTGAAATATGTTTTTAGTAGGGGGCTCCACAAAACTTCTGGCTGACGGAGAGTTATACAATAGTTCGGCCAAACTATTAAGACATTAGAGTTAACGACTCTTAAGCGGAAAACATAGTTCGGTCGAACTTGGACTAAAATTTTGGCCAAACTAACCCGCCACCAATTATGCAAAAACCAGGCTTTGAAAACGGTTCTGCAACTTTGGACTGATTAAAATCCATGAAAGGTGGTTAATTAACTGTCGGAACCAAGACAAGCATTTTCAGAATTGAATCTACTTTCAGGAAATATAACTTTTATGGAATTTCATAAACGTTTATTAATTTTAATTATTTTTCTAATAAAATAGGTGCAAACAATTTCTGAGGGTCGTCGTGATTCAGTGAAATCAAAATTTTGTATCTCCCAAAATATATTGTAAAAAAAATAAAAAAAATATGGTGCATTACATTGGTCCGTCGTCTCTAATGGGTAGCTTTTAGATTTTTAGTTTATAACTTATATGTTAAGAAATTTCTTGCGACGTGAAACATATCCAAAATACGCAGTTTTTCGTATTGGACCAGTTCAAAAAATTCTAGTAATTATGATATGCATCCATTGGCTTTGTAAATATGACAAAAACAAAATAGACTCTCTCTAGATTGTTGTAACACATTTTGTTTTTTCAAAAACACAAATTTTCAATGAATACAACATTGCGTCATAACATGACTTCTTATGAATCCTTTGATTGTTAAGAAACACACACTCAAATAAATGCTAAGTTGACATATCAAATTTGCATTAAAAAATTTCAAAAAATAAGTAATAGAAAGCTAACAAAATTTCTCACAACTTTTATTTTTATCGCAAAATGAAATTCTACACAGAAAAATTGTTATAGTTTGCAGAAAGTTGAAGAACCGAAAAAAATGAAATTTTTTTCTCAAAAAAGGGCAAAAAGTGTAACCCAGCTTCACATTTTCACCCGAATCTTTCTTCAGTCGAGAATTTATACTTTTATATTTCCTCTTTTGTAGCTTATGCCACCTTATCTTCCTTCCCATAAGAAAATGACACTGTTAGGTCCCTATATTACTAGTATAGTCCCTTATTGTTGTTAGTGTAACTCCCTTATTGTTATTATTGTACCCTTGTAACCCCCATTTTGTTATTATTGTGCCCTTAAATTATTATTGTTAGGTCGGCTAGGATTACATTGTGGCCCACTAGGATTACATTATGGCCCCATGGACTCCTATATATAGAAAGGAGGTTTTGTAAATTGTATTATCGAAGAATTGTGCATTTATGTAATGTATTGGAGGTTGCCCCCTCGAAGTGGCTTATTTCTAAGATGTTGATATCTCTTTTATTCTCTTTTTGGAGCTGGTTACACAACATTTGGTATCAGAGCTTGGGATTCTAGGGTTTCGCTGCTCCAAACAGGTCATCGTGGAATTTTCGCTATAAATATTTTTCTACGAGGTTTCAGAAGCTGAAATTTTTAGGGTACGAAGATGAAATCCTGAGGAAGATTGTCTAAAAATTTCAGAGCTTGGTTCGCAATATTTTCGGAGATATGATCTGTGGAAGGTAGTGCGTTTTTAGGCTCCTGAATTGCATCTCAAAGAGGTGATCGTGGGAAAATTTTAATAACTCTCTCTCTGGGCAGTGTATTTGAGTGCCGTAAAAATTGGTCGCAATTACACAGAATTTTGTTTCTTGGCTATCAATTTCAGAGACAAAGGACGAAACAGTGACACGTGGCAAGTCCTACAAGTTTGCTCTACTGAACCAGTCCAAAATTAGGTCATTGTGGGAGATTGGACACAACTTTGTCTTGGGGAATCCAAATTAGATCAGACCTGTGGAATTTGAAAGAAGCTTCAGAGGGCTACTACAGGGCTGAATTTCAGATATTTAATATTTTCAATTACAGAGATAATTCAATTTCAATATCGAGCTCCTCAAAGGAAGTAAAAGGTATCAATATTGGATTCTAAAATGGCGCCTAAAAAGAATTCAACACCCATTAAGCCTTCAGAAGGCTCTACCATGACTCATGAAGATGAAGAATTGCAACATGATCTATAAAAATTACAAGAGCAAGTGCAACAAATTTCACTCTCGCAAAAAGCAACAAAAAATGAAATGGAAGTTTTGAAGAAAGGCGTGGAAGTGAAGATGGACGGTTTGAAGAAAGGCATGGAAGCTAAGATGGATGGCGTGGAAGTGAAGATGGACGGTTTGAAGAAAGGCGTGGAAGCTAAGATGGATGGCATGGAGGTTGGCATGGAATCTAAGATGGATGACATGGAAGCTAAGATCGATGAGAAAATGGAAAACATGAAGAATTTTCTAAAAGCAGACATGGAAGGTTTGACAAAGTTTATACGAGAAAGGTTTCCTAATGGTGAAAAGATAGTAGAAGAACCTCATGATGAGAACAAAATAAATGTTAATTGTGATTTCATAAACTCTAATGTTGGCGGGAAGAACCACCATATTCCAAAGATGGATATGAGGAAGTTTTATGGAAAGGATCCTGTAACATGGATACTACGGATGGAGCAATATTTTGATCTCCATAACGTGCAAAACACACAAAAGGTACGCATTGCAACTTTACATTTAGAACAAAATACATTTGTATGGTATCAATGGCTTTGCTCCCGTAAAAATATTGTCACTTGGTCAATTTTTACGGAGGAAATGATAGCACATTATGAGGATACAAAGAGCAACACCTTCTTTAGCCAATTGATAAATCTCAAACAAAAGGGTTTAGTGGGGCAGCACATTGAGGACTTCCAAAAATTGAATATAAGGGTAACTAATATTCCAGAGGAACACGGGATTGATCTCTTCTTAGGTACTCTAAAGGATAACATCCAACATGAAGTTCGTGTTTTGGAACCTGATTCATTGGAGAAGGCATTCAGGTTGGCAAGAAAAGTTGAATGTAAAATTATGGTGACAAGGAAGCCTACCACTCAATTCTATAAAGAAGGAAGTGTTTCTACACCTAGATTTCCACAACCTACAAGGTTGACACCACAACAATTGGAAGAAAAAAGAGAAAAAGGGCTTTGCTACAGTTGTGATAGCAAATACACTAAAGGTCATAAGTGTGTTGAAAAGAAATTATTTTACATAGATTGTGAAGAAGAAGAAGAAAATGAACAAGAAGAGGATATACACCAGGAACCAGCCATAGAAGAGGAAGAAATGAATTCGACCATATCATGTAATGCACTGGCAGGAATTACCACTCCTCAAACTCTCAAGATAGCAGGACAGATCAAGAAGAAAAAGGTAATAGTGTTGATTGATTCGGGTAGCACCCATAATTTTATTCATTGTAAGGTAGCCAAGGAATTAAATTGTTTCCTATACCCAGCACCAGAATGTCAAGTGATGGTTGCAAATGGAGGAACTATAAATTGCTCTGGAAAATGCAATAATATCAAGCTAACCATGGGGGAATATGTATTGACTAGTCCAATGCTTTCCATTCCTATGGGAGGTGCTGATGTTGTACTAGGAGTACAATGGTTACAATCTTTGGGACGGCAGCTTTTAATTTTCAAGAACTTTTCTTGAAATTTTTTTCAGAAGGAAAGGAAGTCGAATTACGAGGTATTGAAGGGAAGTCGGGAAGGATAATAAGCTCTAATGTCATGACAAAGCTTCTAAAGAAAGAACAACGAGGCGTAATTGCACAATTATGCTCACTAGACGTTCTGACATCAAAATCATCTATTTCGGCAGATCTCCAACAAGTCTTGGACAATCATTCCAAGGTGTTTGAAACTCCCAAAGGACTCCCACCTATTCGTGATCATGATCATGCTATTCATTTGATTCCAGGAAGTGTTCCTCCAAACATCAGGCCTTATAGATATCCTTACTTCCAAAGAGCGAAATTGAACGTATGATTGCAGAAATGTTAGAGGCGGGTATAATTCAACCTAGTCAAAGTTCTTTCTCTGCTCCTGTAGTATTGGTACACAAGAAGGATGGATCATGGCGAATGTGTCCGGATTATAGGGAGCTCAATAAGCTCACCATTAAAGACAAATTTCCCATTTCTGTGATTGATGAATTATTGGATGAATTACATGGAGCAATTTATTTTACCAAGTTGGATCTTCGTTCAGGATATCATCAAATTAGAATGAAGACTGAAGATATTCCAAAAACGACATTTCGAACTCATGAGGGTCATTATGAATTTTTGGTCATGCCTTTTGGCCTTACCAATGCACCTTCTACATTTCAAGGGTTGATGAATTCCATTTTCAAACCCTTCCTTAGAAAATTTGTGCTAGTATTTTTTGATGATATACTAATCTACAACAGGTCTTGGAAGGATCATGTTGAACATGTTGACAGGGTGCTCAAACTATTGCAGGAGAAACAATTATATGCAAAAACATCCAAATGTTTCTTTGGAGTACAAGAGGTGGAATATCTAGGTCATATTATATGTCACGAGGGTGTTAAAGTAGACCCTAACAAAATTAAAGCCATTAAGGAATGGAAAGTCCCCAAGACAATAAAGCAGTTGCGGGGATTTCTCGGGTTAACAGGCTATTATCGCAAGTTTGTTAAGAATTATGGCAGAATAGCAGCACCTCTAACAACATTATTGAAGAAAGATGCATTTTCATGGACTCCTGAAGCAACTAAGGCCTTTGAACATCTTAAAGAGGCAATGTGCCTAGCACCGGTCTTAGCTACGCCGGACTTCACAAAAACCTTTATTGTGGAATGTGATGCCTCAGGAAATGGAATTGGTGCAGTTTTAATGTAGGAAGGAAGACCCATTGCTTTTGAAAGTCGTCCAATCAAAGGAAAGTATTTACAAAAACTTATTTATGAGAAGGAAATGTTAGCAATACTGCATGCACTAAATAAATGGCGAACTTACCTAATGGGAAGACACTTCAAGGTAAAAACTGATCATGATAGTCTTAAACACTTTTGGAACAAAGACTATCTTCAGAAGAGCAGCAAAAATGGGTCACAAAGATGTTGGGTTATGAATTTGAAATAATCTACAAAAAAGGAAAGCTTAATGTTGTTGCGGATGCACTCTCAAGAAAGAATGAAGAGGTGGAAGCATTGCTTTGTGCCATTTCTATTATCCAACCAGATTGGATAACCGAAGCAAGAGATGAATGGAAGAAGGACAAAGATGTATGGACACTCATTCAAAAGTTGCAAGAAGATCCTAGTACATCTGATACATTTAGTTGGAAAAATGATTCCTTATGGTACAAAGATCGCTTATATCTTTGTAAGAATTCCCAACTAAAACAAAAGATTCTTCTGGAATTGCACACTTCTCCTTTAGGAGGACACTCAGGATTTTTAAAAACTTACCACATGGTGAAGAAAGATTTTTTTTGGGATGGCCTTAAATCTGATATTCAAAAGTTTGTGGCGGAATGTTTGGTTTGCCAGCAGAATAAAGTGGAGACAATTAAGACCCCCGGACTTCTACAACCTTTATCCATTCCAAGTCAACGTTGGGAGGAGATTTCAATGGATTTTATCACAGGTTTACCTAAGTCCGAAGGAAAGAATGTCATCATGGTGGTAGTTGATAGACTTACCAAGTATGCACACTTTTGTGCATTATCTCATCCATTTAAAGCAAGTACAATTGCCACTACATTTATGGACAGAATTCAAAAGCTACATGGAAGCCCAAGGGTTATTGTGAGCGACAGAGATCCCATTTTTACTGGAAATTTTTGGACGGAGTTATTTTCTTGTTTGGGTACTCAATTAGCTCATAGCTCATCTTATCATCCTCAATCTGATGGTCAAACTGAGATTGTAAATACATGTTTGGAAGGATATCTTCGTTTTTTTGTATCCGATAAACAAACACAATGGGTCAAGTGGTTACCTCTTGCTGAATGGTGGTATAACACTTCCTTCCATACTGCAGCAAAAATGACCCCATTTATGGCACTTTATGGATATCATCCACCATCCATCACATCATATTTAAGGGAAAATTCAAAGGTTCAAGCAGTGGAAGATCACATCGAGCATCAAGAAGAAGTTCTCCAACTCTTAAAGGATAACCTGAATTTGGCACAAAATCGAATGAAACAAAAGGCAGATCAACATCGCAGCGAGAGAAGTTTTGATGTAGGAGATTGGGTATTTTTACGGCTACAACCATACAAACAAATGTCCCTCAAGCAAGCTAAGAAGGATAATAAATTATCACCAAAGTACTATGGTCCTTACAAGGTGTTGCAAAAGAGTGGTTCTATGGCATACAAATTGGAGCTTCCTGCTTCTTCACGAGTACATCCAGTTTTCCATGTTTCATGCTTAAAGAAGGTTATAGGTGAAAATCTTCCAGTTCAAACAATATTGCCAGAACTTGATGAGGAAGGAAAATCATATTGGAACCTGAAGCGGTCATGGAAACAAGAACTCGACAGCTACGGAATTGATCAATTTCAGAGTATCTCATCAAGTGGAAGAACTTACCCACCGAAGATTCTACATGGGAGGATGAGAATTTTATACAGAAGCACCCGGAGCTACTCAAGCGTTGAGGACAACACTTTTTTGAAGGAGAGGGGCATGTTAGGTCCCTATATCACTAGTATAGTCCCTTATTATTGTTAGTGTAACCCCCTTATTGTTATTATTGTACCCTTGTAACCCCGATTTTGTTATTATTGTGCCCTTAAATTATTATTGTTAGGTCGGCTAGGATTACATTGTGGCCCACTAGGATTACATTATGGCCCCATGGACTCCTATATATAGAAAGGAGGTTTTGTAATTTGTATTATCGAAGAATTGTGCATTTATGTAATGTATTGGAGGTTGCCCCCTTGAAGTGGCTTATTTCTAAGACGTCGATATCTCTTTTCTTCTCTTTTTGGAGCTGGTTACACAACAGACACCTTTGGTCTCCCTTATTCCTCTATAATAGCTCCATCAGTACTTCAAGATGGACTTCTATCTCAACTTTCTCCCTCTCATATTCTTCATCACTCATCTGTCTCCATATGCCATTAAATTTAGAATCTTCTTTCTTCACTTTGTGGCTGCTTCCTGAACCTTTGCTATGACTATCAGTAGTAATTTTCTTCTTCATCATCATGAGCTTATTAAACTCCCTATGAGCTGCACTAAGCCTTTGTAGTAACAAGTTCTCCCTGCTACAACTTACCTCACCAAGCTATCCTCTGTACTTGGCCACTAGTCCCCTCTCTGGAACTTTCTTTGAACATTCCTTTGCACTTTATAGGCTTCAACTCATTTGCACTTTTGAGAACACAACTATCCTCTTGTATTTCAAACACAATTGAAATACTAGGTTTAGGCCATACTCTCCCAGAAACCCTTACTGGCTTCCTTCATCATTGATCTTAAGGTTGTGATCTTATTGCTGAAATGCCTCCCTAATTTTTGTTATCTGCATATCAATGATATTTTAAAAAAATACCATTCCCAAGATTTCGAAAGCTTGTTTTTGCCAAATTTCTATGGCCACTTTAAAATTCTTCTGCTCAGCTTCCATCTCTCGCTGATATAACCTCTTTCCCTTACATGTAACTACTTATCTCAAAGTATCTTTCCTTCTCCACCTTAAACTCTAAGCTCCTGCATATAAAATATGTTAATTAACAAAATCTCCTCTACAGACCTTTTGTTTGTCTACAAAAGTGAAAACCTTGCTCTGATACCAAATTTTGCAGGGCTAGTGACTAACCCCACTCTTACACAGGATTAATACTCATAACAAAGTATACAATCTGAATTTGACACATTTATATAGGTTCATAAATATCTAAGAATATTTAAAACCCCACTTATATAATTATAAAATTAATTTCGTGGAAATCATCATTAACAGGCTTTGTGGGACTCTGGTTTAAAACCCAAAGTAATCCTTCTCAATAAGCGCATTTATCATGAAACCCTTATACTTACCCTTATTACCTTCATCCCTTTTCATCTGTTGTACGTGACCACTTCACGTTGACTGAGGCTTCCTCCTTCGAAAATATTTCTCGCATCGCGACTCCACATTGCATCACTAAACCAAACCCTTTCCTTTAGTGCTTCATCATGCATCGCAAAACTTACCTTGTCACACATTGGTGATCATAACATTTCACACTTTGGCATGAAAACCTTATCGCATGTCGCAAGGTTTAGCCTTATCGCAAATCATAATTTCGTAAATTTAAGTCTCCGCCATTAACTATTATACCATATCGCATGCGATGTGCGATATTTATCGCATTGCACAAATATTTAATTATCGCACTTCGACACTTTCACAATTTAATCTGCGATGAGATCTCAACCATCCATCTCGATCTTTGTCCAACGCATCACATAAATTCCCAATTCACATCCATCGTTGATCAATATGTGATCCTATGGTAGCTATGCTTTCTTCCATGTAATTTCACTTGAATTTCATGTGCATATTCCTTTGGTTTCTTCAGTTCGATCCGTACTATGTCTTGACATATAGTGGGGTTTATGTCCTTATTGTTCTTTCATGGTGTTAATCCCTCCTAAGCTTTGTTATGCAGAATGGTCCTGACTACTGCAAGCGCTTTTACATGCTTTTTTCTCTCCGATCTTCCTCAGTCTCACCTGCAATACTTATGTTATACGAAACACATAGAATTTTACAATTCATTAACACTCTGCACTCAACATAAACTCAAAATTGAGTTTTCTATTCAAAAACAAATATTTACATAATAATGGATCTCCTCTCGGCCTGATTTTCTATTTCATTGGCATATCCACACTACTTCTCTCTCTCTCTCTCTTTATGCCCATATGTTTACAATTAAATCTCCTATCTAAGAATATGGTCTCTAATGCCTTTGAGGCTTACAAATATATACAAAAGGTTCTGCAACTAATTTTGGTTCAGATCCTCAATCTACTCAACTAAATCCTAAGAATTCTCTAAATCTACAAAATCATAAACTAATTCCTAAGTTTAAGATTCACAATCCTTATGAAATCTCAACTAGCCTAAATCTCTCATGTTCTCCTACATTCAAGAACATTTACAAATATGCCTCACAATATTTAATTAAATCCTATTCTAAATGTCCCACATATAATCACTCAAAACTTTGAAAATTACATTAATTAAATACCTAGGGAACAAAATCCCTTGAAAACATAAGACGCCCTAGACTCTACTAAATGTACAAAATTTGGAACCATGATGCTCTTGCATCACTAAATAATATCAAGTGAGACTATAAATAATTTCAACCACATATATTATATTATAAAATGTCAAGTATTACAATATGATTTTCTAACTTAATATTTGTTGGTATACATCTTACACATGAAATATTGTTTCATCACTTCAAAATATTATCATTCTGTTTCCAAGACATTGTAGATGAATTCACCAACTTTGAAGACTTGACCAACAGTCTCTATGTGTGTGTATTTTGCAGGTATTAGCTCTATGAGTAACACTAGACCAGTTCTCTCTCTCTCTCTCTCTCTCTCTCTCTCTCTCTCTTTCTCTCTCTCTTAAATTTTCATTTTGTCACTCCATTGTTATTTTTCTCCTCTTTATTCAATTCTCGCTTCTTACACTCAATACTTTGTTCCTTTTCTAAAAAAAGAAGAAGATACAATTTAGAGTATAAGACATGAAAGATGATGAAAACTATAATATCAACTAAAGTATACTATAAAGGATCTATATGATATATACCTCAACATCAACAATATTGTCAATGCCATTTTTTCCCATAAAATCAAGAAACTCGAACAAGTTTTCTTCAGTTGGGCAATAGTGGCCACTATGTGGCTAGATGAACTATATAAACAAAGAAAATAAAACATCACCATAGAAAATAACACCTTAGTAAACTTAGTAATAAAACTTCATGGAAAGATTAGACACAATCATTACAAATAAGCTACACTCTAAAAATCCTCAAGTTGTAGATTTCTTATACAATGTGGGAGTGAAAACAAAAATCCTAGAAAATGTTAAAGCTAAATCTAGATTAAAATGAAATGAAGTAAAAAGGATACAATAATAGGATAGCCTCGTATATATGTATATAACCGGATAATGTATAAGGATTAGTGAATAAGTCTAGGGTTGGAGGTTGATGATGTCAAGAATGCCCAAATTTGATGAGCATTTATTCAAATAAGAACTACTATTTGGGGCCAGTATCACATATGAATAATCCAAGTAACCTATATCAAATTATTAATGTTTTAATTATATTTATGGATCACTACAGTATAAGTGGATAAATTGCAAAGACAATTCCCTTCTCATTATGTTCTTGGCATGTGGTACAATATATTAGCTATGATTTGGAGCAAATTTCCAACATCGAAATTATGTAGCAATCACCACTAGTAATCCCCAAAATAGGATTATTTTGGAATGTAACTTTCATACTCCAGTTGCTAAATGATTATGAATGGAAATTCCACACTGAATTCCAGCGCCAAACTTTGAATTTGAGGGAACACCTCTGGCCATCCTCAATTACTCAAACTCAAAACCTCAGCGATCATTATAATGAAAAGATGAAATTAGAGAAGTTTTTATCTGTTTTGAATATTTACATGCATAGAAACAATACTTTTACCATATTTAGCATACTTGTAATTTACAAGATATAACACATCGATTGATATTTTACAACAAATACTTGATTCAATGCAAACAATAATTTAACATACTACAACAATACCGCGAATGTTTGATCCTCAATTAGTTCAAACTAGTTAGCATAAAAAAATTCAAGAAAGAGTAACAAGTAGAAATAAAAAATGCATCAATTAATAATCGATCAAAAAAGGATAAGTTTTTTGCTGAAGTTTGATAAAAACTATAAATATTGAAAATCCACTAAAAGTAGTGGTATTGTTCAAATATCAATACTACCTAGAGAACTCATATTCCAAATTATTTTCTCTATCGATGAAGCTTTATTCTATCTTCAAAAAATAATTTGCATTCAATATTTTAGGTTTATGAATTTGTCCAAAGGCCTTGCGAAATGAAGCAGTGAATTTTATTGATTTTCATAAAATGCTTCTGGTACTGAAAAATATAGTTTGACCATGTGATAGAAAATTCAAGAAAGTACGTAAAAAATTGTGTACAATATTTCTTAGAAGACTTCATGTTAAAATGAAAAATTGCATATTTCAGTTAGGAAAAGTAGCTTAATAGATATGGTCAATATTACAAAACAATAGAATGGATATAAAACTACATGTAGAACTAATGACATCCTATTTTTCATACAATTCATTGATTATTCTAAGTGAAGGCAACTAGATACATACAAGTTTTCATTTTCAATTTCTTTCCCATATCTTTATTGGAGGTGGAAACTAACTTGCATGCATCTCAAAAGGATGTTTTAGAAAGAGTATATGTTGCATTCTCATATTCCACACTTTCTTTTCCATGAACAATTGAAATAGTTATTAGAGGAATTAGTTGCTACATTAGTTGAGTTATCAAATTTAACCTTCTATTTACTTGAGGTACTAATAATTCCCCTTCTTCTTTATTATCATTCTCATATTTCTCCTATAGAAAGCATAGGAATAATTTGGGAACAATAAATATATTCATATGATTTATTCACATTTGAAGGGGTGCATTTTTATTATTTAACTACTAGTAAAAGAGTAACAAGAAGACCTTAAATATAACCATACCTTTTCTAAGAAGCGGTTTTTTGTAGATTCGCATGCTAGCACAACATCATTGAAAATAAATGGTCGAAAATAATTTAAAAAAATTCCCCTGGCATGAACATTGGCTTAGTATTGATAAATAAACATAAACCATTTCAAACTAAAAGGAATAAACACAAGCAAAACCATTGATATAAATTCACATAATGATGACAGAAAAAAAGAAGTGAATTTACTAGGTAGTAGCTCAAAACCTTGTAGTGGAAAGATTCCCTCAAGATTGAGTAATATCTACATGTCAGGGAATGAGTTGTGACATTTTTTTCTAACGTTTACTAAGAATAATTGAAACTGGAGTGCCAATTATTACCTTAGATAAATAGTATTGGTGTTGATATGCAATGTGGACATACATCATTAGAAATGACACATCTATTGGGGTTCACACAATCACTGCATATTCAACGTCTTTCATGTTTCATAAACTAGTGTGGCTGGTAATTATTGGTGTTAATCTTGAGCTAGGGAACAAATTCTCAAGATTTCTCCTCGAAGGAATTTTTTGAGAGTTTAAAGTTCCATACCTTGAAGGTTCACCCAAACTCTTATACATGGTAGCAACTTGCAAGACTAAGAGTCTCTCAATAGTATGAAGACAAAACTACATTAATCTGGAATTCAAAATTTATTTATTAAAATGATTTCTATCACCCACTCCTAGAGACAACTAAATAATTTTGATAATTAATTCAACTAAAATGTCAAGTTGAGTGGGTGAGAGAGCCCTATGCCTTATTTTCCCTTTCTAGAGCCGAATTTAAGGAAGAAATTATAGACAATGTCGTTGATAGTATTATTTTCCCTGCAACATCTACATCCTGTGAGCCTTGAAGTTGATGAGTGGTGATAATGTTACCTTGCATGCTGGACTCTCTTTGGGTAACTACATGTGGAACTATTGATTGAGGAATTCCATATCCACACCTCTAACTCATGCAAACTTCTCTTTTCTCTGTAAAGAAACAAATGCCTTTTTGTTTTTCTTCTTAATTTTTGTTTCCAATTTTTTGTTGATATCATGTAGCAAAAAATATTTATTGGATACATATCTCGTATCCCTCATCTATTTAGACAACCTCTCAAATATTTTATATGTCTCCTATATATGGATGTGAAGTATTCTCTAAAATGAATTCATACACGATGTTATTCGACTTATTTATACCAGTCTAGTTTTTCCCAAGCTCCTTTTTCAAGCTCTAGTCTTTCATCAATTTTTTTACCCCTGCTACATATTCCAACAGGATATATAACAAGTAGTTTTTTGAAAGTGGCACATATGTGGCAAATTCATGGGGTTCCAACTCAACAAAACATTCTACAATGTATTTCTCTAACTCTATATTCCCACGTATTCTAGAGGCCCTAAAAAACTATGCTACATTGAATCACTTCGTTCAAATAGAATTTTCTGAATGACGCCCATTCCCTTGGTCAAGTGTCCTCAATGATTTATAAATAAATACTCTTATGATCTCATATATTTTGAGTGAAACTTCTCACGTAATTATGGAAGAAAAACTTGTACCAAAAGGAACATAAGAAGGAAAATAAGGAACCGTGTGCTATCATGTGGATTCTCAAATATTTGTTTCTCTACTAGAGTCCTTTGAGTGTTACTCATTGACCATTGTTGAAATTTTATCTACATCAAAAGAAGCCACAAGGAATATTCCATCTGCACTCTCCTGAATTTTACGGCATTGTGTTGATATTTCCGTTGCATCCATTATTGAGGTCATAATAAAATTTCCCTCTATCACGTATGTACCATTTTTTCCCTTCCTCTGAGCAAGTTGAAGTGCTTATTCATATCTATTATAGGTACAAATATAGAAAAAATGTAAATAAAGTTTTGAGCATGACCTAGTCATAATACCAAGTGTTCCTCTTCATTAGGCTTTGGATTTATCTGCACTAGCACCTCACCATTAAATCCATTACTAGTATGCACTAAAGAATATTTGTATAAATATCCATGGAATAAACTTTTGATTACTATGCATGATAATTCTTAAAAAAAGTTGGTGATAATTTGTGAGGAACCAAATATTCATGTATGCAATATGTACTGAAATGATGCTGCCATTATTTCTTATGAACATAATCTCTAAAAACAACATTCCAACTGGAAAAAATTTTCCCCATATTTTGATGATAATGATGATCCAAGGAACCTCAAAATTATAAGAGTTTCCAACATTGCAATTGCACCACCTAATGAATATCCTTTCTTTTGTGCAAGTTTTTATAACTCTAGTGCAAGAATACCCTTAGAATGAGATAAGAACCCCTTTATGTAGCAGTTTTGGTTCCAACTTTTTGTACTTTGTATTTTAATGGGTGCAGACTATTATCTTTGGATCCTTCTTGATCGTAATTGTGTACCATACTTCCCTCATTACAAGTGGTATAATTGGTGTCATCATGAAATATAGTTTCACATGAGGCACATGCTCTAATGAAGGATGAATATGTTCAAAAGATATGACTTGTCCACCAAAATCTACATTGAATGTATTAGTTTATTGGACCATCTAAAATGCAAGATTCTTATAAATTTACTCAGATGGAACCATAGCACAAAGAATGTCCTACAAATAAGTGTCAGTCTCTTCCTTCACAATATTACAGAGGACCTGAAGTTGATATCTCCTATGATGGTATCCTTCTTGTAATTTATGATTATCTTGTTTATCATCCTCCCATTTCCCTTTTAGCATCAATTTCCACTTCAAACACAACCATGTCATTGCCTTATTTTGCCACAGAATTTAGGAATCCAATATATTTTGCATGGAATCCATCCATGCAATGCAAACTAGGCCAAAGCTAAAGCCTTGTTTGATATCTATTTAATAATAAAGAGCAAGAATCGTAGACACCAAAAATGTAAAACATTTTCCATCCTTAAAATAAAATTGCATGGCTTCCCATGGAGGCCTTTGCTCTTGTTTTTCTTTCTTTATAAATGGCATCTATATATTGACAAGTTTTTGTGCTTAGGAAAAGAATGTTTCATTCAAATGCGTTTTTTATTATGTGGGCATGTGATCCCTTTCCCTCTGCATACTTTTTTCCCTAAATGTAGTCATGTAATATGCAATGATATGTGTAGGAGTCTGTCCAAATTACTCTTTGAAGACCAATATATGAAAGATCAAAATTTCCATTCATTGGCACCTTTTGAAGTTGCATGTTATCATTTATGTCAATGATAGTTTAATCATGTATAGCTCGTAGTTATTTGCTAAATTTCCCAATGTTTTGGGAGGTAATATAAAGAAAATAGTGGTAGTTTTAATTGCAAAGGGATTACTTTGATGATTAAGTTTATTGGATAAATATCTCATTTTATTTATTCTTGAATTCCATAGAGATGATATAAAAGCCAATATTCAGGCCAACGAAAAGTAGTGAATATGTAGTTAAAGTTATTTCTAGTTAAAGGTATTTCTCATAGCAAGTTATGGACCACCAAAATAGAAACTATATACTTTTGAATCTAGATTATTGGAGGGAGTATGAATCACTAAAAGAGGGCACTCGGGTATCCTTGACCTTTCAAGAATACTATGAAATTAAGTATGAAATTAGGGGCACACAAGAGAAACCAGTCATGAGTAATTGTAATGATTGTAAGACTAACCCTACTTGTGACCATCTTCAGTGTCCATATATGAAACAACTTTAAAAGGATAAACTAAAAGGGATATTCCATTCAAATATCTATGGTAGTAAGAGTAATCGTGCCTTTAAAAGCAACAAGGAAAATAGACCAGATGGTATTGACGATGAATCAAAGAAAAATAAATAGAATTCCACGGTAACTCGGACCCTATTCCCAAATAAATAGATTGATTGGAATCATGTTTTTTCATTTATTTATTATTTTTTGTGTAGGAGGGTCCATCAAAAGAGTGCAACATGGGTACTCCTTGGATGAGGAATTAAATTTTTCATCTAACGAGTAATCCCACTAAAAATTTGAGTAAAACCTTAGGGGCATAAGTTGAAAAAGTAGTTTTATTATTTTATTATTTTTTAATCCTTTTAAGTTTTTACCCCAAAAATGGTGATTCATCCCCCATGGTCGACATCATCAACATGAATCCTATTGCTTCTTATAAATTTTATTTTGGTTGTAAATTTTTCTTAGGAGGCCCATTTTAGACCTCAAAAGTTTTCTAATGATTCCAGGAAGCTCGAAGTCCCCCCAAAAGAAAATAACCAAAGAAAGTAAGGGGGAAATTAATATATTGTGGCTTGAGGCAACTGTTGCAGCAACAACTGCACTTGAGAAGGTTGTTTTTGAGAGGTCTAGCTGTGAAAGCATACGTTGGTACATCACAACATATAGACTCGTGATACAAGATTCCCATGGTTTTAAATGGAAGAAATGAAAATGTATTATTTTAGATGGAGTTCACCTGATTAAAAATTGGAAGTCTAATTTAGAGTGATCTTATGGAACTTTGGTATTCTCTACGTTTTTTTATGCCTCATATCTTTGAGTCATAACAAGAACTAGGGACTGGTTTCTTAACCCAATATTTTTCATAGGGAAGAGGCGAGAACTAGTGAATAAATAATTTCATCATTTACACAATGTATTGCAGCCTTGCAATTACGTCCCCTAAAACAAGATGTGGAGAAACAACTTCCAAATAAATGTGAACATGTAATGTACTACAAGTTTTCAAAAATATAGTGCAACTTGTATGAGGATTTATTGCGAGTTCATAAATGCATGCAACGTGGGCTAATGTCAACTTTCGTGATCACATTAATTTTTTGATGCAGCTACATAAGTTGTGTAAACATTTATATTTTCTTGAAGGAAGGTCACTTATATGCTCATTTGATTTTTTGGGACTTGAGCAAGAAGTATGTCAGGTAATTTCTCCATACGCAAAGGTGTGCCATTCTCATCAATTTATTTAGTGGGAATCAATTTGGTTTTCTCTTAGCTAGAATTTGTGATGAACTCATGGGAGTATGATCACATGACAAAGATTGCAACTCTCTCCTCACTAATTTACGAGATTTACAATTTAAGAGATGAAGAATTGGGCCACCCTGCTCATAGGAAAGAACCAAGGCATAGAAGAAACATCTTTGAGGAGATCCAACATGCCCTTTGAGAAGAGAGATTAATAAAGGAAAGAGGAAGGGCTACAACCATAAAATTTTTGAACACTCTGAACTACAAGAGAAAACCCATGTATGGAATGGAATTAAGGAAAATACTAACTATTGACCATCCTTTTTATGAGAAAAGGAAAAATCCATCATGTTATCTAGAGTCTTCATCAAGACTTACTGATATTGTTTTGTTACTTTCATAGTGGTGGAAAAGGTTGATGAACTTAATTAAATATTTTTTCTTTGTAATTCCAGCTGCAGGAGCACCTCTACCAACTTGTTGTTGTATTAAATTAGAATACTTTGTTATAAGCCATTTAATCCTATAAGATAATGCTAGAAACATGCTCAGTATGCTTCTTGAGCCTCTTAGACTAGTCACTAGTTGAAAATGATTAAATTACTGACTAGGTGACTAAAAAATTTAGTCACCACAATTATTTCAAGGGAATTACTACTAAAATTGAGCAATTTTAAGTGACCGAACAAAAAATGACTAACTTAAATGTCTAATTTAGTCTAGGTATAAAATATACGACTAGATAATAAGTGACTAAACTAAAAGTGACTAACTTAAATGACTAATTCGTCGTTTAAGTTAGTCATTTTTCATTTGGTCACTTAAAATTGCTCAAATTTAGTAGTAATTCACTTGAAATACTTGTGGAGACTAATAATTTTATTCATCTAGTCACTAATTTCATCATTTTCTATTGGTGATCTATAATGCTAAAACAGTAATAGTTTTATACAATATAAAGTATAACTTTACAATATATTACAATTTTAAACTCCCTTTGGAAGGAGAGACAAGAAAGAGAGTTTGAAATTGATATATAAGGGTTTTAAGAGTTAATAATAATTTTTTCCTCACATCTTACAAAGATGACACACTATTTGTGGTGGGGATTTTGTGGAGTTGTATAGAGACAATGATTTTATTAATTTGAATTCAATGTTGATTTAAACTTGGTAGATTGTGAAATTGAGGTGAAACTGAGGCACAAAAATAGGTGTGGTAAGGTGAGAGATATATTTAAGCTTGAATTAGGATGCGTTGATGAAAATCCTCATCAACACATGTCTCCATCTACGCTATGTTACATAGACTAACTTAGTGTAAATAATTATTTTTTGCTAGTTTATGCAAGTCTTGAGATGAATGAACAACTAACATATGCCCTGAGTAGCCATGACCCAAAGGCATCTAAGTCATCAAAATTTCCCACTAATCACATTCGACGTAGACTGCACTATCCCTTAGCATATTGATTATGCAAAGGAAGTTGTTCTTTCTTCATAGGTAGCTTATATAGTTTGACTATGGTAAATTGTAGAAGTTAGTGATTTTTCTCAAAGAGTTATTAACTTAAGATTAATAGCAAAAAAAACACCAACATTCACTGATATGATGAAATAAATATGAAATACCTTGATTTGGATGACTTGAAGGGAATTTTTTACCACCTTGAGATTAGTTGAATTATTGTACAAACCTAGATAAATATATTTATATGTTGAATTTGATGCCATTATGAGCGCCCTCTTTCCAATCTCATTAACTCCATAAATATCATCCAGGATGATAATGAATATTTTGGGTATGATACTGAATTGGAAGAGCCCCTCAATCATTTTCTGACATGATCAATGTTTGAGGAATTTGGCTAAAAGTCTATCCATCAATTCAGATAAATAGTGTAGCACAAAAATTCTTTTCATTTTGGTGACTGGTCCTCTACACTTTATAGAGGATATCTTAGTCACCCTAAATTTCAATTTGTGAAATCAATCTGTAAAATTTTCCATTGAAAAGCCTTGCAAGACCAATTTAGCATCATCATAGAAATTCCTCGAAAATATTTCAAGGTTTTCCTATCTAGCTTAGAAATGGAAAGAATTCATTAAGCTTAAAAATATTTTCTTTTATTTTTCTTTACTACTTAATTGATAATGCCATGGGTAGGTACTTTGATATGACAACCTAAAGGAAAGGATTTTAAATTATTATTGAAAAAAATCTTTTATGGGTCCACAAGGAAGTTTACTAGCCCGAAATCCTTAAGAAAACAGTCCAATCATGTACAAAAATAAGGTAAATGATTAGAAATCATAAATCATATATCTGATGCATCCCTTAATCTGTATTGTAGCCATTTTTTGAGTTGGAAATTCTCTACATTATATATTTGGTGTATCATTTGCAATAATTTTGAGCCATCTCTTACCAAATATGGCAGTAGAACTAAGAGAAAAACACATTGATGGATTATTGTAGCCTAATGAAGATAATATTCCCACCTATAAATCACTTCATTAAATCAGTTATATCTATAAGGAAGAATTCATAAATGAGTATGGTATTTATTTCTCACACTAGTACCACCACTACCTCTGATCTCATTCACTGAAAATATGTGAGCTCAGGATATCTACACATCATGATCTCAAAAGGGTATCCTTGTATCTGCAACTTATAAACTTCATGTAAAAGAAATAAATCCCAAGGGAATTGTTGGTCAAAGTTTTCATTGATGTCAATATGGAATTTTTGGAGATGAAAAATATTCTTGTGATAGCCTCATGCAAACCCTAGGAGAAAACCCTAGGCATGAGATGATGGGAATTCCTAGCTTGTCTATACCATGAAAACCTAAGGGTTTTCAAAAAACAATCAAGCCCTAAATATTTTATTCATTATCTAATGATGCATGGTCAATTTTTTATGCATGATCTAATGATGGATGAATAATCCCTTACCATGCACCCTTTTCCTTATGCATACACCATTGTCGACATGCATAAACCCTTGTCCCTATGTGATAATGATGCACAGATAAACGTTGATTGGAAAAAAGGATGCCCTAAGCCTTATCCTTGTTGAAGGTTCCATAAGAAAGAAGACATATTCAAAAGTTTCATAGCCATAAGACTATTTTATGGATGCTTCATCTATGCCCTTGCATCCTAGACCTTGAATATTAAGAAGTGTATCCACATTCCAAATTTCCATAATCCTAAAGGCTTCCATGAAAAATTAATGATGATAGTTCACAAAAATACTATTTTAGTGATGATAAAATATGACCTTATATAAGGGTGAAATTAACATAGGATTCCAGAGGAGGTCAAGTTATTTCCAGCGAGCTATTACATGCCCTTTAACTCCTCTTTCTTTGAGAGAAAATGAATTTACAAGTTGGGAAAAATATAATTTTTATGCTAGCTGACCTAAACCAATATGTAAGTTAGCCTCATGAAAAATTTATGTGTCTCTTAGTCAAATAAAAAATCTTGTATAAATATAAGGATGAATCCTTCATTCAACTCATAAAAATTTTGGTGAAAATCATGATAGAGACATACCATAGGAGCAAGAGTTCACAACTCATGAACTAGGGACATTGAGAAGAATTTTAAGAATGTTTTGGGTTGATTTTTTTTTAGTTCATCTCTATAGCTAATACAGAAAAGATATTTCACCTCAGACCTGAGTTACAACCCAATATTAAAGCTCAAAACCAATGGACCAACCATCAGTTCTCTATTTCAGATTGTAGACGAGTGAAATATAGTCTTAGACTTGTGGAACCAAGGAACCGACCCCCATATCTCTATTTTGGATTGCATAAAAGTGAAATTTAGGCCCATACCTGTGTTGTTAAGCCTTAGAAAAATTACCTCAGATCTATTTGGGTGCCTCCACACCTCAATCTTGTGTGTGTAGATTTCTTGTGGGAGCTACCTGTGGAGAAGCTTGTAAGGGCTCAAGAATACCTCAGACCTTGGAAAAAAAAATTCTAGGGCTATAACCATAGATCAGTAATACTACAGTGAAAATTATTAAGGATTGAATGGGTTTCCTCATACTATTTGCATAGTGGACACAATTATCACTTGGAATCTTGGACACCTTGTGGAGGATTTGACAGTGACAAATAAAAGCTCGTACTTGGTGCATACAGAGAACAATTTTAAGAGCTTACACCCATGGATTGGTCACCTGTGTAGCTCAGTTTTCTAACTTGTAAGGGCTTAACATTTGTGAAACAATATAGTGAAGGCATTTTGAACGAACAATGCTAAACATTAGTGCTTGGACCTGTGAAGAGCAGTGAAGTATTTGGAACACTTGGACAGTTCTTGAGGAAGCCTTACGTGGCATCTTCAATGAAAGAAGTTCAAGAATGATTTTGACTTTGGTGACCACCTAGGAGAGTCATTTAGAATTAAATTGATCAATAAGCATCATGGAGTAGACTTCTTGGTGGAAATTTTGATATACATGTTGAAGTAAAATTAGAGTTGCCTTGAGACACTCTTGAGCATATCTTGAAGAGTGATATAGAAGCCTTTGAAGATAGATTGAAGACACCTTGAGACATTATTATAGACATCTCAAGGCACTTGTAGAATTTGATCTTAGAGACACCCTTGGAGACCATGATGCTTTACTGAAGTCATCATGAGGCAACCTTTGGAATTTTTTTTTGGGAGAAATGAAGAGTTTTGGTGACACCTTCATGTGAAGACAAAATTATCATTGATGAGCTAAGTGCCTTGGAGATAATTTAAGGGAACTATTGAGGTGAAGATATTGTCAGGGCTTATTGTAGAAGATATTGGGAGCCATAAAGAATCGTTGAATCTATCTTAAATAATTGAAGCAAAGGGCTGGAGCCCTTGAGGATAGGAGTCCTCAAGAAATCCAGGTTTGAGTCTATACTAGTGAGACAGTTGGAGCCATAGAGGTTAGTGCCTCATAGAGACAAGGTTGGAGCCTTGTGAATATAGGGTTGGAGCCCTAGAGGTTGAAACCTTGTGAAGTCCAAGTCGGTGCTTGTAAAAGTACAGGTTGGATCTTGGAAGGATTGAAGATTGGTGTCTACATATAAGGTTCAATCCCTACACATTATTTTATTGGATTTATTGTAAATAATGCGATTGAATTTCTCGTTATATCTGCGCTTTAAAAGTATTTATTATTATTGTTAATTTTGTGTTCTAATTGTAAGTGATCTAAATGCTAAAAATAACAATTTAAAATAAATATTGATTCACCCCCCTCTCATTATTTCCAACAGGAAAAACAACGATGTCAAGTTTAGTCCAAATTTGTGCCCAATTTTTTTTAAGAAACTTGGAAAGACATTTCTCAATGACCATTTGGAAGAACACCCTTCATGTGTTTTCTATTTAAATAAAGTTCACCATCAATTGTGACCACCTCAATTAAACTGTCCACTGACCATCAAGTGCCACATTTATCTCCATGACTCAACAAATCCCCTTTACATACAATGACAACAAATTTTCCAAGGAAACATCCTTTCCTAAAGATGAAATTATTGAAGTAAAAAAGGGAGGGCTGTGTTTGAAGAATAGAAGACATTAGTGCAACATAAGTAGGAAATTTCTTAGGTCGACGAATCGCTTAAGACGTGGACTTAGATGCTCACACTTGCTCCTATACACCCTAAAATGTTTGAGTAATCCATCTTAACTTCCTGTCTACACTAGTAAGTAATGAGGTCTTTGTTACTTGACTAGAATCTTGATGATCTGACTTTGATTTATTTTTCAATTTTAGAACAGAATCTAGAACAAGATTCTCACAATCATAAATCACTATTGGATGTTTCTATTATTCTGAGGACCATTCATCCTCATCAAAATTCATATCCTTGCTCACTAATTTCTTCAATGGAAGTTCAATTTAGATCTTTTAGGCCTTGCATGTCTTACTCTATCCAACAAAAATCACCTTTATGTTGAAGGTTTCAATATTAGTCCTTTTATCGTCATGAATATGAACATAAGTTGGAAAAAAAATGTAATACTTTTGGCTTCTCACCAACAAAAGATTTCATTGGTGTTTTTTCATTCAATTTCTTGTGAGGACATTGGTTCAAGATATAGACAATTGTGTTGCAAGCCTTGGCTTAAAGAAAGATGGGTAAATACATGTCCTGGATCATGGTTTTATCTATCTCAATGATGGATTTGTTACTCTACAACCCCATTCTTAGCACCCTCTTCATCCTTGTTTCCCCGCAAAAGTTATCAAAGTCCTTGGAGAAGGTTATAGTCTACTAGATCTATCTCTCTCCTAACTTCCAAGTTTGAAAGTAGGAAACTAAAAAAAGAGTAGCAATAAAATGGGCATGCCAAGAAATTGGGATTAGGAAATACTTGCAAATATGCAAGTTTATTAGGGTAAGCATAGTATTTTTTGCGATAATGAGGGAGTTATCAAGCTGGAAAAAAGACCTTCCTCCAATATCAATCAATTTCATTGAGATGCACATATTACAACATAGTAGGTTGTTATTTTGTTTTTGGTCAAAAGAAGGGGAAACACTTCCCGACTATAACATGGGGAACATCATTGTCAAACATAGTAGATGATTGGCTAAGCTACTATAGTTGAGGGTCTATGGCCATATAAAATCCATTTGGACTTGAATTTTCTATTTTCCTCTTGGCCTCATCATGGGAACATAGTAACACAATGGAGTGTGCTTGTCAGGGTTTGAACCCAAGTCATTATATGCACTCTGTTACACCAATTTTTGGTCATCTAACCATTTACAGTTAGATGGATCGAATTACACCATGTAAGACCAATTATACCATAGTAAAATTGCTTTCACTATAAGAAATAATTTAATAAACCATATTTTATTAAGTTATTTCTGGTTCAAACAGGAAACCCAATGAGGATTAATTAAATAAATCATTATTTATTTGATGTTCCTCTAGGAATAATTAATTAAACTAGTGTTTAAATAATATTCCTGGTCATATTTAACCCATTATGATAAATAATTAGATAAATCATTATTTTTCTTATTTTTCTCTAGGAATAATTAATTAAATCATTATTTAGTTAGTATTCCTTGTTAAATTTGCTTAAATCACCTAGAAATAATTTAAAAAATCATTATTTGTTGAATTATTCCTTAATCCCATTATTGAAATGATAAATAGATCATTTATTAGTTTATTATTTCTAAATAAGGATATTTAACCAATTTAAATTCATTTTCCCTCCAACAAAATATAATAAAATATTCCAAGCAGTTAGATCTAGATCTTAGTTAATAATATTTTATTATTTTCCACTATCGAGGATAACTCAATATTTTGCTATAAATAGGAGGGTTTTCCATTCATTATCCATTTTGATCCTTTTCTCATCGTCATACTTTTATCACTTTCATCGTTGTGCTCTAATAATTATCATTGTTGCTACTATTTTCTTGCTTCTTGAGCTCCCATAGAGTTCAACACGTCTTGGGTTTTCTACACCATCGAGAGAGAGAAACTTCTAGATATGAAGCATTGAGGACAGCCAAGAACCCATCCCATTGAGGGGGACTGGTAACATCATTCTTTTTTCCCTTCCCAGGTGTTAATACATATAAAATTATTTATATATCTTGTCTTGTCCATTGGATATCTGGAGTGTATTCTTATTTATTTTTACGGTTTAACTGCTTTTACTGCATAGATCTAGGTTTTTGTTGCATTTTTCTTGAATATCTATTTCTTATCTAAGGAAGTTAAGAAGTCATCTTTTTTGTTAGTTTTTTTTCACACAACTAAAGTGATATCTTTTCATACACTTGCGTTAAGAATTTACGCTAACAATTGGTGACTCCACTGGGTTTTATTTAGATTCCTTTGTGACCAACTTCTTCAGTAATTAGGGTTTTTATTCAGCTATTTTTAGTCTCTTAATGTTTTTTTTACCTTTTATACTCTAAAACAATAAAAATTCTAACTTCTGGGTGTTTTCGGGTGTTTTCCGCCGGTAACAAGTATCAGTTGTGCCAAAGACGACAAATTTTTCCACAACCTACCGCCCAAAGATCCTAGATTTTCAACTCACACTTTTGAGCCCAGAACCTACGAGTTCAAGCTAAAGTCACACTTGTTTGGCGAGAAACTGTGATTTCAATAGCTAATAGGTCAGTACCTATGAGTTACAACTTTTTTCTGGATTTTTTCTATTACAGTCATGGTTTGCCGCAAGCACTATACAGGGTCGTCTAAACTTTGTCTCAGCCCGTCTTATGCCTCGATATGCTCAGTTTGTCTCCTTGAAGTAGGACCAATATCATTAGGGTTTCAATACACTTCCACCTTTTTAGGAGTGATTTAGTTGAGTAGGTAGTCTAAGATTTTACAGCACTTTCAACCATTGTTTAGGGTCTGATCTATCCTTCTTCTAGATCCTTTTAGATCAGTTATTATTCCATCCAAAATCCCCTCTTGATTTTTTCTTGGTCTCTTCCTTAGGATTCCCCTTGTTTCCCTTAGGGATGTAACCTTTCGCTTCCCATTTTGCAGCAGTTTTCCCTCTAATTTCTTGTTGTTTTCTGCACCTTTTCCAGCAAATCTGAGTCATTAGATCCTTGTCACTTAGACCTTAGATGTTTTGGTCATCCTGTGTGTTTTGATTCAATTTCACCCACCTCTTAGAATAGTTGTTCTGGAAGCCTTCTTTTGGGTTGAATTTATGCATCTTTAGCTATTTATTTTACTGTCATTTCAATTTTATTTATAGTTATTCAGCAGCTTTTATTTTTCTTTATACAAGCATCTGGGCTTAATTAAAATTAACACATGGCTTACACCCATGCACACCTAAAGAGAAGAGCGCTTGGTTTACACTGCCAAGTCAAGGAATAAACATCATAATTAATTTTTCTACCCCTCTAAGCCTTTCTTTATGACTCTTCCATCTTTCTGTGTCATCTGTGTATTTCCATGATTGTGCCCCCAAGGCATTTATCCTAGATACTCCAAGGCCTTCATCCTCAATTTCCATTAGGAATAATTACTCCAAAGCATAGAATCTGAGTCAGTCCTCCGCCGAGTCCTGATGCCGACTCCGATTCTGGTTCATTGGGCCCTCCCTCTGACTTCGAACCTGGTTCTCCTCCACATAATTCTATCACCATGTCAGGAGCCAATGCAGGTTTTGGTCCTCAAGATATCAGTAACCCCAGCCCCAATGTTCGATATGCTACTAGTGGAAACACTACTGGAACCATTCCATCTACTCCTTTACTACCTTTTCTGGCAGGTTTAAGCCTATCCGATTTCAACCAGATAATTAATGACCCTATACTCCACAATCCATGTTGGCATGTTATGCCAACTAAGCTTCCTTCAAACATCCCTAAGTTTGAAAGAAACACTAGAGAGGACCCTACTAATCATTTCTGCTCCTTTCGCATGTGGTGTTTGTCCAATTATAATATTGATGACTCCATCCTTCTTCGATTATTCTAATGTACGGTCACTATAGAAGCTACAAAGTGGTATGTCGACTAGGCTTTTGCCTCTCATTCCACTTTTTCGACTCTTGCTAAAGCGTTTCTGTCCTATTTCTAGATACCTCTCCGATATGATACTGGTACCGAGTTATTGACCGCATTCCATCAAAATTCTACCACCTGCCTTTCTGATCATGTCCAACAATGGCGTAGAAGGAGGAGCTTGTGTCGAGCTCCTACATTTGACGACTGTGTCTATATGAATTGGTTTCTCAGAACACTTTTTCCTTATATTGGTAAAGATGTTCCATCTCACTTTCCTCAGACCTAAGAAGAAGCTCTCCAAGTCACATTAAAATATCACTTGATCTACGCCCAATCTGGTTATGTTTATACCATTTTACCAGATCTTCCTAGACCTGGTGGTGCCAATGCACTGCGGGCATCTCACATTGCCGATGGTATCATTGGATCTCTTTCACATCCCTATACTCATCCTCCTATGGATTATGGCTTCCCTCAGGGTGGGGCTATCTCCTCTAGCACTTATCCCCCTCCTAGAAAAATGTATCGAGGACAAAGCACACCTTGTGTATTTTCCCCATTGCATCAACTAATGATATGGAAAACTGTTGCTCAACCTATTTACCCCAATGTTGTTCAACCTCCTTTCTATCCTTATCTGCAGCTCGGTGGTCGAGCCCCTCCAACATCAACACCACAGCCTCCCGTGCCTTCTCAACCTCTGCCACAGTAGCCACCTCCCTCCTAATTCTAAGAAAAAGAGGAAATGAAACCATAATAAACCAATGTAGGAAAACCAAGGGCGCCAAGGTAACCAAGAAAACACACCACAAGGGAACCAGCCTACCACTAACAACTATCAATAGGGAGATCAACCCAAGCAGAACAAGCCTTATTATTGTTGTGGTGTCCATGGCCATTATACTCATGATTTTCCCCTTTTAAACCAGATGTGCCAGTTGTGGGAAGCACAAGAAGCATCTAGAGGACAACAAGCCACTGCTTTGGCTCCTCCAAATACTACACCGGTTCAACCAGTTTTTTTCACCAATCATTTCCCTCAGCAAGGATATGTGGCTACCCAACCCCCTGAAGGTTAAGCCACCCCTCAACCTTCATAGTCTGGTACCCCTGAATACCAGATTCTCATGATGAATTATGACGAGGTCAATACCATTGATTTCAACCTTCATACCCAGTCGTGCCAATATGAAAAGACACCTGCTTCGTCTACAACTGACTCCCAAACCAAAGATTCCATAGATTCCATTTTGACAACCAATGCTCCCTTACAGATCCCTTACCCATGGGCAGAGATTATTCCCATGATCCCCAAAGGGCCATTACACCGAAATGATGCTTCTTCCAAAGTCGCCCATACTTAAAACATAGTAGATGACTTTGAAAAATCTACTGCTGCCATGTCAACATTGGAAGTCCTCTGGTCATGCCCTTCACAATGTAAAGATCTATTATCTACTTTAGATGATGTGGATCCTTTATATGATATTTTAATCACCTTCGAGATTGACAAGTCATAACATCCCCCTTTACCTTCATCTGTCGACTTCCAAATACCAGTCAAGATTTGTAATGCCTATGTCTCGCGATGTATCATTAGCAAGGGTGCATCCACCTACGTGATGTCCACCTCTATTTTGAATAAACTTAGATCACTTGAATTAGCCCCATCCACCATCACTTTGCATTCTTGGGACGGTCACCCTTCTTAGCCCCTTTGCATGTACCATAATTTTCATGTCGATCTTGTGGGAAAGACTGTTTGTGTTGACATTCAAGTCATTGATGCTTCCTTCGATTAAAATATCCTCTTGGTTCGTAGCTATACCTATGCGATGTCCACCATTATATCTGTGGTTCACCTTAATATGTTTTTTCCCCATAATGGAAATATCGTTACCATCAATCAATTGACATATTACGAACTGAAGTCTGAAACCTCCCCTGAGTCCATCATATCTTCAGTGGCTAATAAGAAATCAGTTGCACCTCTCACCAATGTTTCACCAGGAGTCTATAAAGATTCCATCTTAATTGGTGAATTCCCTAGCCACCCCCACTTATCTCTGACCCCATCTCATCGATTTTTTCCATGATGAAATTGTCTCGTACTAGCCACAAGCGGTCTAGTTCAACTAGCTAGCAGCCTACGCCTCTGCAACCTACTGGTGTTCGCTGAACGGAGCCTTTAGGCCTTCTCTTCAAGTAATTTTACCCTCTGCTAGTGTCTCTTACCCCCATTTTCAACCAGGAATAGTCCCCCCTAGCCTTAACAATTTGGGAGTCATTTTGCCAGGCCATTACCCTTCCGGCCAAATATCATTTCTAGCTCCCCCATTTAGACTCTTTTCGGTGCCTGTTATGACCATGTTGAGCCTTCCCAATTTAACTCTAGGGATACCAGTTTGGTACATTGATCCCCCAACCAACACTCTGCCTGGTCAGCTCAAACCTTTTACCCTGGTCCAACCGATCACTATGATCCCTCCCTTTGCTTCAGTGCCTCAAGCACCTCAGTAAGACTCTACTCCTATTGCGAAAGCATCTCGTGAGGGGGGGGAATACAAAAAGAAGGAACCTAAGGAAAATTTCCCCCAAAAAACTCTTGCTCCTCCTAAGCCTCCAAAGAAGTCACCTTTGTGCACTTTGTGTGATGTTTTTGAGCATGCCACCCATAATTTTCGTGAGATTCCTTGTCTCAAACCTGTGGTCAATGAGACATTTCCTGAATTTGATATCCTGGAGGTCCATGTTACCTTACCCAATTTAGCTAGGAAACTCAAATAGTTATGCATGAATCACCTTTATGCTTTGTGTGATCTTTATTGCCACTATTCTCACCTTTGTCCCAGTCTCAAAAAATTTCATTACACCATTGAGGTTTTTTTCCAAATAGAGGTTGCTCGTAGTGGATCCTATACTCCTCTACTTGTGAGTTTTTCTTCGGTAGAACGAGAGGACATTTTTACACCCATTGTGATACCTCCCCCCGATTTCGAGATGACAAAACCTTTGGCCTCTATCCTTTATCTGTCATCATCCATGAGATTAATGGTGGAATACCTCTCCAGGTAATCCCCTTCGTTTTCAACTAAACCTCCTTAGACGATCACCTTGGGCTCAACATCTGTATATGTTTCATTTACAAGCTCTTTGTCTACCCTTTGTAGTCATTTGTATGTGAACCATATTTCTCATGATGACGCGCTAGGTAGTTCCAAGCATCATGTGGTCTCCCTTCCTAAATTCTTCTAATATTCCATTCAGATGAAGACATCATGGAAACCATGACCACCCTTGATTTTCCTTAGGTTGATATGCACCATTGTGCACATTCCTTTCCACACAATCCCTAGAACAATATGTTGTGGAGTCCAAATACTTCATCTATAGTGAAGTTTATTAGTTCAATAACCCCTTAATTCAAACCCCTAGATTTGAACCACCTACACCTTGTGGCCATTACATTGACACCCAATGTTTGGGTAAGGGGGCACCCATATTTGACAGTCCATGAGAAGAAATCCTCCACAACCCTCTTAATGCATATGGTAGTGTAAACTCTAGCACCATTATTCTTCCCCATTTAGAAGAACCTCTAGAGTCTCATCTCACTTCAGATCACTCTAGGGAAGATCCACTTAATCATTCCTCCATCTTACATCAACAACCCAATCCCTTAGACATTGTTTTTTACCAACCTTTGTGTTTTCTAGGTGAGAACGAGTTCATTATATCCAAAGCCACTCTTTGGGATAGTGACACCATGCATGCTAACCCAGATATTTATTCCATTTGATTTATATATGTAGTTCCAAATGAGATTGGTAATCTACCATTTCCTTTCTCTAACTTTATCTATCCATTCTTCCCATAGAATATAGCCATAACATAAACAAATGGCGGGTTACATCATAAAAATGTGTTTAGAGCCCACTATTCGAAATATATGTGGCATGTCCATAGCATGATTTGGGGGCACCTATTCCTATATATATTCTCACCATAATCTTGAGGATTTATTTCCTATGATACTGAATGATTCAATCCATTATTTTAGCACTTGGAACACCTTGGTGCTCCACAAATTCCTCTAGCTAGGGGCATCATCCCACCTTTGCATACAAGATTAGTCCCCTCCATCGCATATGCTTGGGGGCAGTATCCCATGCTTTGGGGCATGAAAATGCCCCTGGCCACCTTATCACTTGATTAACAAAAGTCTCGGCCTAGAACTCACCGATCTATATATGGTTGATTATCCTACGATTCCTTGGATAGTTTGTCCTATCGGCCTCTCCAGCAAGCCATATATCGTAGATGCTTGACACCATATCTTCAAATATTATAGTTTATGTGATACCACACTTACCACTTGGTCCCCACGTTTGACTTGGCGGGTGGGGATGATTCTAGACCTTCTCTAGTATTTCATTCCTGTATTCATTTCTTACCTTGATCCTTCACCAGGAACCATCTTTCCAAGAAGAAATAAGGCCACCTTTAGGAAATTAAGGCAATCTATCTGAAATTCATAGATCCTAATTCCAATGGTTGGTTAGTCTACTATGATTGCCTCAAGATTTAGGTCCTTATCCTCTTCTCCAAATTCACCACAGCTCATGAAGCAAACTGGAGGGAAATCACCCTATTAAAATAAAAACCCTCGTTTTTCTTTCTCTAATTACGACAAAACCGTAGCTCGGTTTGGTGAACCGTCAACACCGTTGGAGAGATCTCACCAAGCACTAAAATGGGTATCCTTTTGCTTTTGGTGATTTGATACTTTATCTTGAAGCCATTTTTCCAAGAAGGGTCACTCTGTTGCCTCTAAAAATATAATGTCTCCACTTGCTTCACGTGTACTTGGGGCACCACTTTGCCTTCATACTATTTTATGCTTGCATTGATTTTCTTCATGAGCAAAAATATTTTTCTCATTTTCTTATGGTCCCCACCAGGCCTATTCTGTGTGGCAGCAACATCAAGTCACCCTTGTTTATAGCATTCGAGTTGAGTCATCACCATGTTCATGGAGTCTGTCCCGAGTCCATTTGTCTCCTGCTGTAGTATTCCATCCATCATTGCCTTCTACCTCTATCGTTTCGCCCATTTTGGCCTCTATTCATATTGTTCCCCATCCCCTCCAGAGTCAATTTTGTCAATGCCAGGTCATCCATGATCTTTATGCTCTGACAAGGGAAGTCTTCTGTCTGCTACTCAGTATCCCCCATTACATCATCATCCCTCGTCTCAGTCCATCAGTCACTCTACTATGATCCCTCACGCGTTAGCTAAGGATTTCTCATTCCCTCACTTATGGCAAACCTCCTTCTGTCAACATCAACACATTCATTCCAGAAGACATGTCTAGAGGGCAGTGTACCTTGGTTCCATCTTCCATCCTTATTGGGTGCCTCAGATGAGGAAAAGTGCCTCTCATTTCCCTTTGACTTGATTTTTTCTCATCCGCTTAGCTTTAGCTCCTTATGGCATGATCGAGATTCATATACTTGATGATTCGGTGATTTAGACCTCATGAGGGGTTGGCCCTTCAGGTAGCCCCCCCACATGCCCGGATGACCTCATATTATGCTGCAACCTCAGATGCAACTCTGTAGATTTGATGGGTTTAGCCTCAGCCACTTGCAACACCCATAGATTGCATGTATCATCTAGATGATCCATTGATATTTTCAGAGCCCTTTCCTTGTTAGCAAGGCCTCTTTGGTTGTTATTATATCTCATGTACTCATATATTATTGTATTCATTCTTGCCTATTGTCCCAGGTGAAGTATATATGTGGGATCTATTATATTTTTGTCTAGCCCATTTAATGATAGCATGTCATGTACCATTTATCATGTACTTTATATCTCATTCCCATTTTGTTGGGCACACCATTATTCTTTGTACTTTGTCATCTCGGTGGGCATAGGTATGCCTCCCTCACCTCACTGAGAACATGTACCCAAAAATTAAAGGAGATTTATATCATTTGTAGGTTTCACCACCTCAGGTTATTTTCCTCTCACTTCAATTCATCTATGTATATCTATCTCTCTAACTCCCTTTTGGTGTCTAGTGATTGTGTTCTTACAATGTACTTCGGTCATACGATTTTCTCCTAATGCTCACACATTAGGGGGAAATCTATTACACCAATTTTTTGGTCATCTAACCATTTAAAATTAGACGGATCAAAGTACACCATGTAACGCTAATTTTACCATAGTAAAATTTCTTTCATTATAAGAAATAATTTAATAAACCATATTTTATTAAGTTATTTCTGGTTCAAACAGGAAACCCCAGGAAGAATAATTAAATAAATCATTATTTATATGATGTTCCTCTAGGAATAATTAATTAAACCACTATTTAAATAATATTCCTAGTCATATTTAACCCAATTATGATAAATAATTAGATAAATTATTATTTTTCTTATTTTTCTATGGGAATAGTTAATTAAATCATTATTTAGTTATTATTCCTTGTTAACTTTGACTAAATCACCTAGAAATAATTAAGAAAATCATTATTTGTTAAATTATTCCTTAAACCCATTCCTAAAATGATAAATAAGTCATTTATTTGTTTATTATTTCTAAAAAAAGGGGTTTAACCAATTTAAATTCCTTTTCCCTCCAACTGAATATAATAAAATATTCCAAGTAGTTAGATCTAGATCTTGGTTAATATTGTTTTATTATTCGCCAATATCGAGGATAACACAATATTTTGTTATAAATAGGAGGGTTTTCTATTCATTATTCACTTTGATCCTTTTGTCATCATCATACTTTGATCACTTTCATTGTCGTGCTATGATCATTATCATTGTTGCTAATATTTTCTTTGCTTCTTGAGCTCCCATAGAGTTCAACACATGTTAGTTTTTATACACCATGAAACTAAAGTGTTGAGGGAAGCCAAGAACCCATCCCATTGAGGGGGACTGGCAACATCATTCTTGGTTCCCTTCCCAGGTGTTAATACATATAAAATTCCTTATATATCTTGTCTTGTCCATTAGATATCTGGAGTGTATTCTTATTTCTTTTTACTTTTTAACTGCTTTTAATGCATAGATCTTGGCTATTGATGCACTTGTTTCGACTATCTATTACAGATATAAGGAATTTAAGAATCCATATTTGTTGTTAGGGTTGTTTGTCACACAAAGCTAAAGTGATCTCTTTTCCTGCACTTGCGTTAAGAATTTACACTAACACGCTACCTCTTATTGGTAGACCATTTCTTTCTGAAGCTCATGTTGATGGCACAAATCCCTCTTAAGTGTGACACTAACATTGGAGTCTAGCCAATCAAGATAGTCCTAGTCAAATTCTATGCATATACGTAATAGAAGAATATTGGTCTCAAACATGGAAATTGGTGCAAGTTACTAGTAGACCAAGCCTTATGTAGGCTAAATGTTGACAATGAGAAATCACAAGAGGGAGCCACTGATGTTGGAAGCTAGCCAATGGGGATAAAGGTGGTCACTTTTGTGCCAAATACGAATAAAAAATTAATCCCTAGCATGGTATATGTTCTTATATTGCACTAGAACAAGCCTAATTGACTCATTTTTGAATTAGTGGGAATGATACATATGTTATATTTAAGGAGATTCAGGATTTAATCTCTTGAAGAATGTTCTTGTAGATTTCCCTCTATGTGTGAGGTTTTCTAAACTGGCTCCTTAAATTCTGATGAATAGAAACACTAAAGGATACATGTAATGCGTAGGAATCTTGTTAAATATTTAAGTGAGAATGTTAGCTTCTATCTATAATTTATTCTTTTGTATCAATAGTGAATTGAAGTAATTTGAATGCTTTGAAATTGGACTTCACCTATTGATTTTGGAAATGCACCACTCAGGTACACATGATGTTATGGGTTCTTTAAGCTTTTTTTATAAACCACGGAAGTAAGAAGTTGGACTAATCTAAGAAATAATTAAGATAATAAGAGGAATGAAAATTCAACTAGATTCTGGAACATGTAAAAACAGATAAATCATGTCTAGAATCTGAGCGGTGTATCATTTTATAGTTGTTAGAAAAAGGAAAATTCCACAAGGTTCTAGCACAAGTAGAAATGGAGAAATCTTGTTTGGAATATGAATAATGTATCATGTCTTGTTTTTATGATTAACCTCTAGATTATCATCTAGAGGATCAATGGAAGAAGGAAGGATTCTAAAAATATATGCAACGTAACAAGGTTCTTTTGGATATTTTGTAATAAATAAGGGAAAACGGGAACCTAAAAGGCAGCCTTATGCTCTCAATGCAATGAGATGGTAAGAGAAGATAAAAAATCTAGGTTGGAAATATAAAATAAACAATAAGGACATAATTAAATCTTTTCTCCTCTAATCATACTGCAATATCTAAAATACTAAGGAAGAAGGAGGAGCTATGCATTTTGACTGGTTGGACAAAATTCTCATTGTAGCATCTGCTTTGCATTGAGAAGCAAGTACTGTAAGAAGGTTTTTGTACAATAATTTCTTACAATTTGTGAATACCATTGCCGAAACTCCATCTGAATTTCATGTGTTTTAGGGAAGAGTGTTACAAAGTATTTTGTCACTGTCCCTGCAATCCCAATCCCAAATATTGGAGGACCATTTGAGTGACTTTTGTGTATTTTCATACCTTGTAAAAATTTTCATGGCATCCCTTGGCATGTGAGGAACATTTCCTCTATTGACTATTCCTGAAATGGATTCTCAAAAACATATGATTTTGGGTCTGTGATGGTAGGAAGTTATGGCCTCGTGCCCATAGTGAAATTAGCGCTCGGTCTCGCACCCATTGGAAATCTATCTCATTGGACTGCCCGTACTGAGCTATTTTTGGAATTTTTTTTTAAATAGAAACAAAGTTTCCGTGCCCAACCACTTCATGAGTGGAGTCATCGTGGTTTGTTCGACTGAATAACGTCGAAGTCCTTCCATTGGCTTCTTGTTTCCTACATTTGAGCAACTCCCCAAGTGATAAGGCCTCCATTCCACCTTATGAGGGATCCAAAACCACCTTCTACTCTCCTATAAATACATCCTTCTCACATAGTTTTAGCTAGTTGAATAATCCTTACTATAGCTAGTGTGAGAATAGAGCAGAGAGTAATCCATTGTCGAGAGAGAGTTTAGGCCCATTGCCTTGCCAAGTCCAATCCCTGATGAATGCTTGAGAATCATTTGATTGGACTCTTTGAAGGAGTCTACAACATCAAGGCTTTTTGGTTGTAAAATTCTTATCTCTATGTTTAATACAACACTGTTTTTTTTATTCCAATTTTGTGTTTGATAATATGCAAACTGTTTTGATTCTCCTTGACCAATCAAATAGCTATGAATGAAAATACATTTTTGTATGTTTTCATTGTTCACTTGATCCTTGTATAGGTACACGGATATTTCCATTGAAAGAACGCGACGTGTAAAGACAAATATCAGCGGATCTCTAGTGAAAACGACGACAGAAGCATTGGAACAAGGTAGGCCATATATCCTAACTCATTTTCATTTATTAGGAAGGAGTCTGAAATTCTATCTTGTTCCCTTGTTTCTAGACCCACTCCAGGGCTAGAGGGATCGCCTCTGTCCATAGAGGGCATTTACCTACACAACAATTTGGCGACTCCATTGGGGATCAGTATGTTTGTCGTCTCTCATTGTTTTTCTAGTCTCTTTCTTGTCGAGTCGACTTTGGTTGTTTCATCATTTTTCTGCTTTGTTTTGCATGTCTGACTGTTTTTAGCCATCTTGTTCAGTCCCAGAGGGTGAAGTCTGACTTCTGCTCATTGGTTTTTATTTTTTCCCATGGTTTTATAGTTCATCATTGCTATTGCTTGAATAGTCACATCGATTGGCACGTGTTGTTTTTTTCATAGGTGCGCCAACCTCTGTTTAGCACGAATTACAGCTAAAAAAACGCGTCGAATCCTATAGGTTAAAATTTTAGCCTTTTTCCTGATTTTTTTCAATTTCTCTTGCCTCTGGGTTGGATTTTTATCTTTCAATTGTTCCACTGAGATTGATTTGAATCTCTTGTCTCGTTCTTCTCAATTGTTTATCCCTCATATAATTAGTGGCTTTTTTCATCCTAGGGTTTCTATGTGTCTCCTGCTGCTTGTTCGGCTCTCTCCTCACTGAGCCTTCTAAGTTGAGTTTGAGTGAGTTTGGTCTTTTTCGTTTCAATTCATTAACTAATAGTTTTAGCTTTTCTTTTGGTTCTACATGTCTTTGGTTTGTTGAATGATCATCTTGGGTTTCATTTAGTTCTCCATCTGTCACCTTGAGCATATATTACATTGCTCGATGAACCAGTTCGAAAGCCCTTTTTGCTTGAAGGAGTGCATCTCTGTGTTTGAGTGTGTTTGGTATTCGTGTTAGATTGATCTCTTTTTTTTTTAGATGTTTTCAGTCGAATTGCTCAAAACTAGTTTCCATTTTTCTTTTTAGTGTAATAGTGCATTTTTCTTCTCATTTATCTAAAAAGAAAAAAATTGCATTCTTTCTTTAGTTTGAAAATGGAAAATTTTCTTTTGCATTAGTAGCTTTTATTGAACAAGGAAAGAGATTTTCGTTTTTTTCTTTGGTTGTATTAGATGCATTAGGGAAAATTATCTTGTATTAGATTCATTTCTTCTTTGTTATAGACTACTATCCCTCTCTTAGCTATCATTCACTAAATTGGAATTATTTTCTTTTGCATATAGTTGTGCATTAAGAATTCGAGATCACATTCGGTAAGGCCTTGAAATCACAACATTAATTCAAGATCACATTTAAAATGAATTAAATCATCCTAACGAAGCATTGAAACCTAACACACATATTTTAGAGGTCTAGGCTAGTGACATGTTTCGGCGTCATTAAACCTTGTAGCTGTCATTTTCCATTCGGCTTTAGACAGCGCTAGCAAGGACTTGTGTTACCCGTACCGTCGAGTATATAAAGGGAGACCCTCATAGGTTAACATAATTTATCCATAGGAAGCTGAGTCTACCGACCTATAACCGTGATACACTGAATACAACATTCAGGTAGACTACCTGCACGTACATCAAGTCCTTGTTCATTTCTCTTTCATTTGATCACCAAGGTGTATATTGTAGTTCAAGGAAACTTGGTACACCCTCTTGCTTAGATTTCCGAAGTAGTAATTTTGGTCTTTCCGTGACTCTCTAAAATTGAAAATATCCTTGAGCACTTGTCCTTTCATGCTCGTTTCAACCTAAAAGTGACTAGAGTTACCTTTTGCCTGTTTCTTGACTCTTAAAATATGAAACGATAGATTTTTGTTTCAATGTCATAAAATCATTTGCCTACGATTACATGCTCGTTAAAGAAATTTTCTTGGCTTGTTCTTCAGTAATTCCTTAGTATTTGATTGTCAAGCCTCAAATTGGTCATCTCGGTTCTCTTCTATTTTGAAACATAGTCACGGTGACGGAACCACTAGTTTCGTCGTCCTCTTCATTGCCTCCTAGTGTAAATCCTTCTCCTGAAGTTTATTCAGAAGAATCTTATCCCATTAGGTCTGTCGATTTCTGGCAATCTATTCTTCCGAGTATCTTACCTCTCACTACATGATCTCCTCTTGAAGATCCATTTTATACCAATTGGGAACCTCATGATGCTTGGTCTGGTTTTGGGAACAAGGAAGACTTCCCTCATCTTACTTTGAAACCATATTTATTAACCACTGCTTTACTTGGCACTAATTCTCACCTTTTCGACGATCAACTAGATTCATTTAACATGGATTCTTTGAGTCCCGTTAGTAGTGAAGAGATTTATGTTTCTACAAGAGATCATCATCTTCCTCCAGACAACTTTTCTTATGTCTCAGGTCAACCTTCCTCACAACCGATATCTCTCCCACGTGGTTATCATACTTTGGGTCAGATCATGTCTAGCGTTGCATCATTGTATTAGAACCTGGTACGGTCCAATACACCGACTCCCTCGGGAAGCTCGATTGTCTCAGTATCGAGGGAATAACCCTCGACTCCCATGACGTTGACAATTGTAACTTCTATTCATGTCTGACCCATTATCTGTGTAGCTTCATTTGCACCGCTTGTTAGTATGCGTCAGTCATTGTCAATGTCTTATGTTGTTCGTGGGTCCATTTTTATTAATCCCATGATACCTGTTAGGCCCACCATGAGTGGATCACATCCTCACGTTGCAGGAACCCAACCTGCTAGTAGTGTGCCTATGGCTTCTACTTCAATTCCTAGCATTTTTACATTTGATGAGTCTCTTTTGGCCATTCAACAACAGAATTCTGCCTCTCAGGGTTTTCAACAACAAAATTCTGTCTCTTAGGGTTCCCAGTAGCCGCAAACTTCTGGTAATCCTCCACATCATTATGATGTGTATGGTAATCCCATTTATTTACCTCCGATTGATCCCAATTAGACCGTATACCAGCTGGGACAGCCCTATGGTCCACAAGGACAACCCTTATAGGGACAACCTTCGGTCCAATAGGGACAACCCTCTGGTCCACAAGGAAAAACTTATGGTCAGCAAGGAAAACCCTTATAGGGACAAACTTCAGTCCAACAAGGACAACCCTACAGTCCTGCTGGTCAACCTCATATTCAACTAGGAGCATCTTATGTTCCCACGGGGCAGATCTATCCTCAATAGGGACAACCTTTTGTGCAACATCACCAGCCTTATGTTTAGCAAGGCCAAAATTTTGTACAACAAGGACAACCCTATGGTCTTGTGCCAGGTCAACCTAGTTGTCAGGGGAAAACTGGCCCATCCTAACCATCGGGTGAATATTTTCCACAAGGGAAACCCGGTGGTTCTCAACATCTAGGCCAACCTACTCCGCAGGGACTGCTTGTCCAACCTTAGTATTCGTCTCAACCTGCACCCTAGGGGGGACCTGGTCAGACTCAAGGCACCACTTACATTCCCTAAGGTCAATATCAGGGGGTATATAGTGCACCCCAAGGCTTTACTTACATTCTTCAAGGTCAATCCCAGATGGTATACAGTGCACCTCAGGTCTCTACATATCTTCCTCAAGGTCAAACTCAAGTGTTGTATAATGCACCTCAAGGCACTACTTACATTCCACAACAAAATCCATATGTTTCTCAGAAATGACCTTAGTGGTATGCTTAGAATCAATATCCTGGTCCTCAACCCATGTATGGGCAGAACTATCAGGCTTATAACCCCTATGGACAGAATCCTCCAGGACAAAACATATGGGGGCAGAATTTCTCTCAACCTCGGTGGAATCCTAATACTGGTATTTATCAACGACTTGCAATGCCTTTCAATCCTCAATTACCTTTCCTTGCTACGTTGGAACTGCCCGATGTGTCGAAGCTGACAAACAATCCTATCCTTCATAATCCATATTGGCCTCTAGTTCCAACTAAAATTCCTGGCGATTGTCCCAAATTTGAGGGCAGGTCTGGAGAAGACCCCCAAGCACATGTTATGGCATACCATATTTGGTTTTCCTCTAAATCTTGGGTTGACAATTCCATTCGACTCCATCTTTTCCAAAGGAATCTCACTGGTGCCACTGCCAAGTGGTACATTGAACTATTCCACAGTATCTTCCAAGATTTCAACTCTTTAGCCATGGCATTTCTCATGCACTTTCAGTTACTAGTTCGGTATGAAACTGGGACACACCTCCTCACATCCTTGAAACAAGATACAGCTACTCATATCTCTAATCATATTCATGAATGTAGGTGTCATCTTTGCTTGATCAAGTTTGAGATTCCTAATCAGCTTCTAACTGATTGGTTCACTACCTCCTTTGTTGCTGCGATTGCTAAGGACATTGCCATGGGGGCATGTGTTATTGAGGAACATGCCATCTTTCGTGCCCAGTACCTTGATATCATGTAATCTCAGTCCAAAACATTTTCTGAACTCTTGCCTGATGCCCCTCGACCTAGAACTTCCAAAGCACTGGTGATGCCATCCGTTGAAGGTATCATCAATTCTATGTCTTAGACTTCTTGGAAGTCTTCTCCAAATCTCAGGAAGTAAAAATCTACTCCTTCTAATGGTACATCTTCTCAATCACCTCTGAATTCTGGTAAAACCGTGGAAATGAATGTCGTCCAATCCAATTTGGTGGATAAAAATTCCAAGGGTAAACATAAGGGTAAAGGTAAGGCCAAAGCCGATACGCCGAAAGAGGATTGTCTGAAATCTCGTGCTGATGATGGTTCATAGCAAAAACCGAAGTACACTTGTTTGATTTGTGACGAAGAGAATTTCACCAAGGACTGTCCCTGATGGGCTGAAGTGAGTGGATTTCTCAAAGGAACCCAAGGCACTTTGGCTGTTCTTAAAGAACCTTTTCCATCACAGCAAACCCAGTTGGTGGAGCAACCTTAGTCCTCTGCCCCATTTGGCTCCTAGGTTTTCATGATGAACAATTATGCATCCATTTCTATTGTTACCCGATCAAAGGATTATACTGAACTGCGTCAGGTAGTAGGGAAGGAAATCATTGATGGTCCTGCTCCCCCGCCTGCCTCTGGCCCTCTTCAGATTGAAAGGCCCAATACTGAGCCCATTATATGACCACCTTCCAAAGGTGTACTCTGTGAGTCTTCCTACAATCCTAACACCCGTGCTGCCCAGCATTATAGTACTGTTAAGGATTTGGCTTAGGCACCATCTACTATGTCTGCATTGGAAGTACTTCAGAGTTGTTCATCTCAATGGAAGGCTTGGTTATCTGCCATCGATGGGGTTGATCCTGTCAATTCGAGTATTATCGGTTTCGATTTGGAAAATTTTGGCCCACGTCTCCCTCACCAGCTTGCACTTATCATCCAAGTTGGGATTAATGGAAATAATATCCATTGAGTGGTCATGGATGAGGGTGCATCTATGTGCATCATTTCATTTGCCTACTAGAAAGCCATTGGCACTCCAGCCCTCACTTCATCCACAAACACTTTAGAAGCTTTTTATGGAAGGGAATCTCGCCCCCTCGATGTTATCACTAGTTTACATATTACATTAGAAGGGAAAACAATTAACGTTGAGGTTGAAGTCGTTGACACCAAACTAAATTAAAATATTCTGCTCGGTCCCAGTTGGACTCATGCCATGTTGTGCATTTCCTCCACTCTCTTTCCTGTTCCTCAATTTCCGCATGAAGAAAATATCATCATTGTCGATCAGTTGAAATTTTTCACTTCTTTGTCTTCTGAGAGCAATGTCCCATATGTAGATCATATTCCTATAGCTTATGAGAGCATAGGGCCAGGTATTTTCAAAGATCCTTCACTCGTGGGCCTTTTTCCTCTTCCTCCACCCAACACTGCTCAGGTTAACATGATCTCCAGGTCTTCTGATCTGTGGGTCATCCATTCACCCAAGTATATTTATTCGTTTGGTGAATCGATGCCGCTAAGCCTAATCGAAATTCATTATTGTGAACTTATTTCAGTTTCAGCTCCTCTGCCCTCCGATCATGCTCCTTTGAGTATGTCTCTTGACACTTATTCTCAATCCCCTTGGCTCGGTGCTTTGGATTCGTCTGATCCCTTAAACGATATATTTCCCACTGATGAGGCCATCATGGAAACTATGTCTCTTGAGGATACTCCTTGGGATGATATTCATCATCGTTCCTCTCTCATGCCTAGTCTTGGGGCCATGTATACTTCTCTCAAGAAGTTCACTTCCCAAGTTCCTTCTCATCTGCTTCAGATGTCCATCCTAACACATGAATTATTTGATGAATGTAACTTGGGAAACATCACAAAAATAATTCCTATCGAAATCTCTTTCAAATGGGGGGTTGTCGAGAACATCCATATTGGGGTGACCTGTTCTCCCGATGAGATCGAGGTCTATACTAGTCTCTTCTGTGAGTTTCGCGATGTTTTCACTTGGTATTACGAATAAATGCCTGACATTGATCCGAGTATAGTGGTGCATGAGATTCCTACTTATCCTGGTGTGAAGCCTGTTCACTAGCGTCTTCATCCTGTGCACCCTAGAAAGGTGGACACTATTAAAGGTGAAGTTGAAAAACTTCTTAGAGCTAGTTTCATTTATTTGATTCCCCTGACAAAATGAGTTTCTAATATTGTTCCTGTGGATAAGAAGCAAGGTATTATTCATATCTGTATATATTAGCATGATATCAACCATCCATTCCCTAAGGATAATTATCCCACTCCTTTTATCGATCAAATCATTGATGACTGTGCTAGGAGTGAGATATTTTCCCTTATGGATGGGTTTTCTGGGTACAACCAGATCAATATTCTTTTGTCTGATCAACACAAGACCGCCTTTATTTTTTCTTGGGGTACTTTTGCCTATAACAATCTCCCTTTTGGTCTTAAAAATTGTGGGGCTATGTTTTAAAGAGCAATGTCATATGCTTTCCATGATATCAAATGCATTGTTCAACCTTACCTAGATGACTTTCCAGCTCATTCGGCTAAGCATAAGGACCACCCGGATCATCTATGTCTAATATTTCTTCGCTTTCGGCGCTATAACATTCAGCTCAATCTGCATAAGTGCATTTTATATGTTGATTCTGGTAGGCTCTTAGGGTTTATCATCTCTAAAGACAAAATTCGTCTCTATTCCCTAAAAGTTGAAGCTATTGTTAATTGCCCCTCTCCTTCCTCCTTACATCAGCTTCAGAGTCTGCAAGGGAAATCTAACTTCCTATGTCATTTTATACCGAACTATGTTGAAGTGGACAAAGGCTTTACGTGACTAATTAAGCAAGGCGTCCTATTCCTCTAGGATGATATTTCCCAAAAATCCTTTGATGCATTGAAGACATTTCTTATCAATGCTCCTCTATTGCATCCTCCCAATTATCATCATGATTACTACCTCTATTTGGCTGCCGCGTTTAGCACTATTGCCATGGTTCTGGTACAAGACGATGATGATGGTGACGAGCACGTCATTTACTATATGTCTTAAAATCTTCTCGATAATGAAACACGTTACGCACATGTCAAGAAGTTAGCATTGGCTACTGTTCAAGTTGTTCAGAGTTTTTGTCACTATATTCTGTTGCGCATAGTGACCATGATTTCTGATTACAACCCCATGACTTACATATTGAATCGTCAATTACTAGGGGGAAAATACTCAAAGTGGATTGTTATCCTCCAAGAGTTAGATTTTGAGTTTACTATCGCCAAATCAAAGAAGTCATTGGTTTTTGCCAATTTGACTTTCTCTCTCCCTTCTAATTCTACTCCATCTAGTTTCGAGGAATGCATTCCGGATGACACACTTTTTCTGATTAGCACCCTTGATCCTTGATATGGTGATATCATCGTATATCTTTAGAATTCCACCTTCTGATCTGAGTTGAAGAAGGATGCTCGTCAACACATCTGCCATCATTCACAACCTTATCGCATAGTCGAAGATACTCTCTACCCCATCGGAGATGATTCTATTCTCCATCGGTGTTTGACCCTCAAGGAGGCTGAAAAGGTCCTCAATGATTGCCACTTTGGCGCTTGTGGTGGTCACATGTCTGGATATGCTACTACATAGAAGATTCTTCATGCTGGCTATTTTTGGCCCACCATTTTTAAAGACTGCATTGTTGATGTCCGTAAGTGTCATGATTGCTAGATTTATTAGTGCAAGATGCACGCGCCACCCACACACCTTCATCTTGTCATTACTGTTGGTCCCTCACTACAAGAAAAAATCACATTGGTGAGGGTCATGCTTGTGACGGACCTTTAAGGTCCGTCACCAGTGTCACATATGGTGACGGTCATTAAAAAACCGTCACTGTAAGTGTATATAGTGATGGTCCTTTATGGTCTGTCACCAAAGACATTTTCAATGACACTTTTGATGAGGGTCGTTAAAGGCCCATCACTAATTCTCTCTTTGGTGACACTTCTAGTGACGAACTTTTAATGACCCTCACCAATGCTCTTTTTGTTACTTTTGGTGACGATCAAAAAATGTCCGTCATCATTGATCACTAAAAACCGTCACTGTAAGTGTATATAGTGATGGTCCTTTATGGTCCGTCACTAAAGAAATTTCACTTTTGATGAGGGTCGTTAAAGGCCCATCACTAATTCTCTCTTTGGTGACACTTCTAGTGACTAAATTTTAATGACCCTCACTCTTTTTGTTACTTTTGGTGACGATCAAAAAATGTTTGTCATCATTGATCATTCCAATGAGTTTTTGATGACGCTATGTGCCTGTTAATATATATTTTTTCAAAATATAATGATTTAATACGATTATTGTGGAGCATTTTTTATAATATGTCCAAGGCCATAGTGGTTAGGGTCAGTCAATTTTTAAGAAGTAATAAGTGTGTATCATTTCCCTCAAGTAATGACTAGTCGAATAGAGATTTCTTATGAGTCAACACATGATTCATATCTATTAAGTTTATTATCTAGCAAATTCCTTTTAGATAAAGTTCCACTATTGTGTGTAGGAAATATATTATTTAATACATAATCGAGCTTTGACAATTTTATTAATGAGAAAGGCCTAACAATCCTCAACAATCTGGGCACACCTTAAATTAATGCTTTGGCACACACTAACATTTCTTAGCACCCCACGTGTCTTGGAACATCTTTGTACCTAGAACATCTTGTGATGACATTGTCGCCCAAGCACATGGTGGCATGCGCTAGCACAACATGGAACTCTCCTAGCATGTGTTGGCATGTTGCATATAGTCCCTAGCATGCCTTGGAACACCTTGGTTGAATGCATTGACATAAATTAGCACTTGGCACACAATGCCACTTGGCATGTATTGGGTCCTAGTATTAGTGTGCCTAGCATGCCCCTTTTCAAAAAGATAAATTTCTGACTTATTAACCCTCTTATTGGTTCTTCCTTTTGTTACCTTGACACATATTGACATACCCTAGCACCCTATGCCACATCCTTAGCACCTAGCATGTATTGGCATATCTTGGAACTATTAATTGGCACATGATATAATTAGCACACCTTGGAACTCCCAATCACACTTTGGGAATTATTAACATGCCTTGATATTCCCTAGCTTGCCTTACCAATGCTTAGCATACCTTGTCATTCCCTCCTTTGCATGAAAACTAACACTGACCATTAACACTAGTCTCTCGCAGTACAAGTTCCTCGTATTCATTAACTTCCATGAATTTTTACCTAGTTCTCCCTTAATGCTTTTTCCTAGTACTCCTTAACACTCATAAACATGAATTATCACTCTCTAGCACATCTTAGCACTCTTCAACATTCCCTTCCACTTCATAACATGCATAACACTAGTCCCTGACACATATTGGCACTTGGCACATGTTGGCACTTGGAAAGTCTTAGCATGTATGGAATATATTGAGATGCCTTGGTATGATTTAGCATGGTTTAATACTAAATTTATTTGTGATGATCAATTGTTGGAAAGTAGATGAGAAGCAACAAAGGAATACTTGGCACTTAGAATGCACTAAGACTTTGCACTTGGCACCTATTTCCGCCTAGTGTTAGTGTGCCTAGCATGCCCCTCTTGGAAAAGGTAAATTGATGACTTATTAACCCTCTTATGTGTTCATTTCCTTTTAGTTTAAATTTTTTCTCCCTTTTTTTGTCTTGACAGTCCCCGACATGCATTGACACACCCTTGCACATATTGGCATGCCTTATCACTTGGCACATCTTAGCATGTTTGACATGTATTCCCACTATCTGGCACATCAAGGGGGTGAAGAGAGATGTAGTCCTAAATTAGGTCGAGTACGACGGCCGAGTAAGGGTTGCTAAAGGGAGGTCATGATCATCCTCCAAGAGCAAGATCATCATGTGAGGGTTCAGAAGAATGTTGCATACCTTAATGGTCGGTTTGCGCTAGGAAGTAGGATGGAATATTGTTGGTTCTCTTCTGGCAGATCAAGCTTAAGAGAGGATTTTCATGAGAATTTGGGCAGGTGATTTCAATGGTGTCTTTGTGTGAAGGCCGCATCAAATTTTGAAATGTTGAAATTTGCAACAAAACAGTGAGATTGGAAACCAGAAAAGACAAAAAGAATGCACCCACACTGGTGAGGAATTTTGATGCACCAGGAGTGAGGAATGTGGGGCATCTAATTTATTTTTCCCTTAAATAAATTGGACAATAAATTGTAATTTCATCTCATAACAAATTGTGTCAGTTAATTAAGTCATGATGACCGAGTTAGCTCAAGAAATTCGAGTTGAGGGTCTAATATGAGGCATCTAGAGGGATTCTAATATTTTTGGGGTCCAGTTGAAGTTGATGCATTAGTGGGGTGCAAGTGTAATTAACCCAATTAAATGAGTTAAAATCAGTTTAAATAGTTCTAACTAAGTGATGAGCTAGTGAGAGGTCTAGTGAATTAAATTAGATTTAATTCACAATGAGTGATCAATCAGATAACTGATAATTCACTATTAATAGTTGCATGCATGTCAGTTTCGAGAAATACCCAGTTGAGACAGAGGTTAAAGGGAACATAACTATCAGTTTTATTCAGCGAAATTTCCCATGTGCAATTATAAATTCATTGGGATGCCATGATGGATTGCACAATCAAGGAAGACTTATTTTCCTAATTAATAAGGAGTTAATTCCCTAGGAATTGCATGAGAAAGGCAGACTGAAGTAAGGATGAGAATTGGCTAAGTACTAGACCAAGTTTGCCTAGATCAACGGGAGACAATTGACAGAGTGCTGGAGAATCTCATGAGAGATTAAGCATTGTATTGTTTCATGATTCCTGAATTAATACACAATAGAGATAGAGGGGTTTTAATTAGTTGCTTTCCCCAAATACATCATGTTGTTGTGCGATTGATAATTTATTTCTCTTACTTATATGTGATTATGCGATCATGTTTTGTTTCCGTAAATTGTAGGAAGGATTCAGTATCTTATTTTAGTAGATTACAAGATCAGATTGAATCTCGTTGGTTATATTTTCTACATGGTATCAGAGAAGGAATTTTTTGGGCGGCGAGTTTGTAGAGAATATCTGAATATTTTTTTGTAATTTTTTTGAAAACAAATAGAATATTTGGATTCCTTGCAAAAATCTACCCAAATGGAAAAAAAAATCGGTCAAATCATAGCTTGGATGAGGGATATATCATCGATTTAAAATCAACTCTTTTTTAGAAATTTTTTGTAACTTCGGGACAATTACACTGTGTGCGAGTCAAGAACCTATATGCACTTGAGGTACCAGATGCATGCAAAGCTTTGAGGAGAAAGGAAGAATTTAGAGACTTGGTGGTTTAGAGGGAGCATAAATTACCTCTCAACATGCATCCTCATGAGAAGCAGTCTCAGAAGGTTGTGGAGTAGCTGCCACAATAGGAGAGGCAGAGAGGAGACCGAGTGGAAGCGTCCACTCAAGAAGAGACCTCCATGAGGGGGGAATTTCAAGCCAGATTGGAAGAGGGAGCAGCCATACCTCGAGGTGTAAGGTGGGGTTATGTGTAGACATAATCCCAAGATAAGAAATTTGGGCAAGGTCCATTGAGATGGTGTGTCTCATGGATCAAACCTGGCTATGAGGAGCCCACAGTATAGCAGTAGTAGGAAGGATCAGTTAGATTGATGTAGTCAGATGTCAGCAAGACAGAAATTAGAGTGACATATGTCAAATACTGGAGCACAAATAGATTTAGCAACATTTCAAAGGGCACAGATGCAGATGTCAGTAGCAGTGCAGAGAATCTAGTACTAGACATGTGTAGTAGTTAGAAGCAGTCAAAAGACTCTAATGACAGATGCATTATACTGTTTCAGTTGTTCAGAGGCTATTCAATTTCAGGATTTGCAGGTGCAAACAACACTAGAGAAGTGTAGCATGCAGAACATTCCAAAGGTACCAGATGGGGATAGATTGAATTCCTTTCTTGTTGAGAGGGAGTGTTGAAATTTTCAACAAGAAACAGTGAAATTGGCGACTATAAAGGACAAAAAAAATGCACCCACACTGGTGAGGAATTTTGATGTACCAGGAGTGAGGAATGTGAGGCGTCTAATTTATTTTTCCCTTAAATAAATTGGACAATAAATTGTAATCTAGTCTCATAACAACTTGTGTCAATTAACTAAGTCATGATGATTGATTTAGCTCAAGAAATTCGATTTAAGGTGATCGAGGTGGATATTGGTGGCCACCCACCTATTCCACTTGGTCCCTTGGCATTGTCTTTTTCAGTTTTTCAGTTTCCTTAATTATAGCACAATTTACTGTTTTTGTCAGGTTTTCGGGTCCTGAACTTTCGAAGTCGTTTTGAGGCCCCAAAAAACGTTTTTTGGGCATGAAAGGTTTAGTGATTTCATATAGATTGTATCATTTGTTGTAGTCCTCGGAGATATCTTTCTAATGAGGTATCATGTGCGTCAAACGAAGATCATATGACCAAGTTACAACCCTGGGAAGTTGGTTGCCCAACTAATCCCAACGGGGCCCATAAAATCTTGCTGTTACATCTCCTCGGGATAGGGTTTTGGTTTTTTAGGGTTTTGTCTTATTTTAAATAATAAAAATACCCTTGATCCTTATTGTAACACAGTTCAGAGGAACATAACTATCAGTTGTATTTATAGAAAATTTCCCATGTGCAATTATAAAGTCATTGGGATGCCATGATGGATTGTGAATCAAGGAAGGTTGATTTTCCTAATTAATATGGAGATAATTCCATAGGAATTGCGTGAGAAAGGCAGCTTGAAGGAAGGCTGAGAATTGGATAAGTACTAGACCGATTTTTCCTATATCAGCAGGAGACAATTGGCAGAGTGCTGGAGAATCTCAAGAGAGATTAAGCATTGTGTTGTTTCATGATTCCTCGACTTAATACAAAATAGAGATAGAGGGTTTTTAGCAGTTGCTTCCCCAGATACATCTTGTGTTGTGCGATTGATAACTTGTTTCTCTTACTTATATGTGATTGTGCGATTGTGTTTTGTTTCCACAAATTGTAGGAATGATTCGATATCTTGTTTTAGTACATGATTACAAGATCAAATTGAATCCCGTTGGTTATATTTTCTACATGAAATAGAAGAGAGGGTTGATACCATCTTGCCTTGTGGTGGTTAGTAGGCCGCAAGGTCTGTAATAAATACCAACATAAATGGAGGAGGGCTTGCACTATAATTTAGAGCCATAACAGAAGTCGACGCAGGCGTAATATTGGCTGAGTTAACACTAGTTTGAGGGTCGACATTGAGATCTGAAGTTCATGTCAAGATTCAGTCAAAGAAATTCCCAGAATCTATGGATCCATATGAGCTAGGTTGAGTCTCTTATGGAGGCAAGAGTCATGCTTTTTCTATCTGTGGATAGGGTTTTTTCTACAAAAATTAGAAGTACATAAGTATAATGCCCTAGTTAGGACAGTTTCCTAGCATGTTTAGTTCATAAGGTAGGACCTTAAGACTGTGACAAATTTTCATAGAAGAAGATGGGTTGTGACCCTTAGAGCGAGGTTTATTTCTGCAATAAAGACCGCAGATCTGGAAGATGGTTTGCAGATTCAGTATGTGTGGAGACAATAGATCCAAAGGAGGGTGGAACTTGAGCAGAAGATTGAGCATGCAAAAGAAATTTTCCATATGAAGAATGGATTGACATGCAAAGGAGTTTATTTTGGTGGACTTTCCATAGATTTTTAGACAAAGATCTGAAGAAACCTATAAAAAATTAGTAAATGGATTGTTAGTGGCTGATTTGTGACCCTAGTTCAGTCATCTACAAATTGTTAGAATTATGATAAGAGGAGTAGTTCATATTTGTTCATAGATTGGAAAAAAAAGATCAAATTTTCGATACACAAGAACAGTGATCTTGAGAGGACTCAAACCATTGTTAGGTGGAAGATTTGAAGAGCCCTAGATGAAGACAATATTGTGGGCCCTAGATCAGTAAAAAGAATTGACTGTGGTTGGGCAGATTGATGGTAGGCCAAGTACAGTTGGAGGGTTGTTAGTTTACTATCAAAGAAGAGCCCTGACTCTTGCTCTGGTGAAGGACAACAAAATTGGTATAAGGGTAGGTGTATAGGGCCTAAGGATGTGCAGAATTTGAAGGACTAAAGTAACAGTGAAGTGGGCCAACCAACTAGCCCTAGTTCACTATATTGTAGAGGATTGATTCAGTGAGAAGAAGGGCAGCCTCCATAGCCCTGGACTTCTCATATTGGAGCTTTAGTATGGCAAAAATGGGCATACCAAAGAGTTTTTCACAAATGGAATTGTGAACAACTTATTACCACTCAAACTAGTAGTGGATCTAAAAGGGGTTCCTAAGAGGGAAACTGGTAGGACAAGGGAAATGATGGAGGCTTAGCCCATTTTCACCACAACTAAGGATCCTTTCTCTTCACGGACTTTCACCGATGGGTGGAGTCCCGGTAGTTTAGGAAGTCACTTGTAGAGTATATGTCAATGAATAGGTGGGAAGTGACCCTCGAAACCCTTACCCTAAGATAAAATAAAGAGTGGGACTTGCTTTCCTTTTAAGCAAGGGAATTATCTTCTAGGGAGAGAGGAAGGGGATTGAAGGGTTGAGGGAGAAGAATAAGACTTATGAAGGAAGTTCTCAATCCCTAAAATACTTTGGGAACTTGGATTCCCAAATGGTCCTTGATGAAAGGCCTTTGACACCAAATGGGACCACACAGTTCCAAGTGGACCCAGCCCAGGTTCGGGGATGGAATTTAGCAACCAATGATGTTCCTATCCTATACAAGGTGATGGGAAAGGATGAGACAAGTGTTTTTACTTCGATAGGTCAAATTGATCCTACTAGGTTCTATCCTGGGGAACACCTAGGAAAAACTTGATCCTAGAGCTAGGGCTTGAGGTATCTGGATATTCCACTATCGGAATTGGCCCAAGTTCTGAGGAGAGTGAGGGCACCCAGCAATGCAGCTACCTCTAGGAGATAGAAGTTTTCCTCTAGCTAGATTCCTGGGAAATTGTTTCCCTAGGTGACCTAATTATGGGGCTAGACCTAGGGAATGTGAAAATTTCTTAATCTAAGAAACCCTATTGCAGTATCTTGATTTACTTATCCTACTTGAATTAAGTTACAAGTTAATTTCTGAAATATTCAATAACTTAGCGAAGTAAATAGTAAATACAACTAGCAATCTACACATACAGGTCAAATACTGAATAACATGCTCATAGACAAAGTGACACATGGATTTTCTGGACAACTATCCCTGAAAAAAACTCAATGTGGGAAAACTGGTGCAGCTAGCTCTGGAGGGTTTTCATTATTATGCAGAATATAAGTACAACAATCTTGGGCACCAAAATTCGTTCACCCAACAGAGAAATAAAAACGGTAGTAATACGCTGCTCTAAATCCCTCTACGTCAGCCTAAATGGCCTGCGTCAGCCTCTACACTACTCAGTAAGGGCATGTGTCACACTTGAAGGGCTTACACTGCCCCTACGCTGCCCTGATTGGGCCTGCGTTAGCCCTGCGTGGCTCTTGCTACCTCTGCATTACCGCTGCTGGGCTTTGGCTAGACTGTGTGGCTCCTGCTGCCCCTGTTGCTCTGGCTGGCTGGAATTCTTAAGAAAAAAAATCATAGGTAAGAAAGAAGGCATTGGCCAAAGGCAATGCATAACAGTTAAAATGGTTAATCTTCGATAGACAAAATGTAGATCAAATATTTCATCAAAAAGAGAGAACCATACCCTATCTTCCAGGCTATGCCTATCAGTTGCTTGGCTCTTCTTGCTCTCACATGAATGTATTCTTGCTTGACTGGTACAAAAGAAGGTTTCGCATTATCAACTATCTGTTTGGGACAACTTTTATTTGTTTCAACACTGCTACATTCTTCAAGCTTATCCTTTAAACCATCTTAGTCTTTTGTACTCTCTTCAAATTTGTAGTTCTTTCCATTCCTCTCAGTCACATATGTTTCCTTGGTCTGTTAAGGGACAAGGTCGACAACATTAGGATGCTTTTTCAATAAACAAGGGTATTTCCAAGACACAGTCAGGTGGAGCAAGAGTATAAGAGCCAAATTTCTCATGAATGTGGGACACTCGAACTTAAGATTTTCTGGAGTAGTCATGAGGTGTAGTCTGGTTATTAAGACTTCATCAGATGGCCATTCTCCAGACTTAAATTGTGTGACAACATTGTGGCTGAGTTTGAAACTGGAGATTGAAAATACATTTGGTTTGATTGCAATAGACATTTTCATCAATAAATGTAAAGCAATGGCTAACAAATGCTATAAATTAATAAATAAAGAAGACATGGAAACAAGCAACAATACTTACAAAATTGTTACATTGAGACACAAAGAATAGGAAACTATTGTGCACAAACAGAGACCAATGAAACTATCATCTTAACCCCTAACCCCTTAAACACTAATTCCCAACCCCTAACCCATTTAACCACCTAAACCTCTAAACCCCTAACCCATTTAACCCCTAAACCATAAACCTCTAAACCCTTAACCCCTAACCCATTTAACCCCCTAAACCCCTAGTAAACCCCTAACCCATTTAACCCCCTAAACCCTAAACCTATAAACCCTTAACCCCTAACCCCTTAAACCCTAAACCTTTAAACCCTTAACCCTAACCCCTTAAACCCTAATTTCTGACCCCTAACCTATCTAACCCCCTAAAACCTAACCCCATTAGCCCCTAACTTCTAACCCCTAAAATCCTTAACTTGTAAATCCCCTAACCCCCTAAACCCTTAACCCATTTAACCCCCTAAACCATAAACCTATAACCCCTAACCCATTAAACCCTAATTCCAAACCCCTAACCCATTTAACCCCCTAAACCATAAACCTATAAATGCATAATACTAACCCCTTAACCTCTAAATTCATAATATTCCCTTAACCCCTAACCCATTTAACAACTAACTCATTATTCCCCTAACCCATAAATGCTCCTAAATCCCCTAACCCCCAAGCCCTCAATCCCTAACCCCTTAACCCCTAAGCCCCCAATCCCTAACCCCTTAACCACTATCTCATTATTCCCCTAACCTCTAAACCCTAAACCTCTAACCCCTAAGCCCCTATTCCGCTAAGCCCTAAGCCCCTAATCCTTAATCCCTTAACCACTAACTAATTATTCCCCTAACCCTTATAATAATCCTTAAAACCCGTTGGGATTAGCCATTCCAAATGAGAGAAAGTCTAGTTGGGACCTACGATCAGGTTAATTCCCCCTTGTTGGCAAGGTGGAATACCATGAGCAAAACCATGGGTTGCAAAAACCTCTCCTAAATTTACTATTTTATCTCAATTTTATTTTAATAATTAATTAATTAATTTCTTTAAAAGCTCTTCTGGATAAATCACATAAAACTTTTAAGGTACACACTTTTCGAACCACTCATTGTGTGGTTCACCATCAATGTTTTTAAAATAAACTTATTAGAATGAAATTGAATTGATTTTTGAAGGTTCCTTTTAAATCAATTGTTGGCATTACAAAGAATCACGGAATGCACTCAACATCCATAAGAAAAACAATGGGTATGATATTAAAATGATATTTGAAGGCATAATATTAAAAATGATGTTTGGAAAAATGGAGGGCGAGAGTATTCATTTTTCTTTTAAATTTTATACCTCCAGTTAAAATAACATTTCTCCCACCCAAAACATGTGTTTATGTTATCTCCCGCTGGCTTAGTGATTAGGGTTTTTGTTGTGGGTCTTGTTCTTGCAACTGCCTTACTACAATTTCTTCCGGGTGCCAGTTCAGTCTCAACAATCTGCAGTTTTCGAAGTTGCATTCTTCAAGGATTCTACTAAGTTCAATAGTTAAGATGCAATATTGGGGGATCTAATGAAATTTCTTCTAGGTGCAATTTCAGTCTCAACAATCTGTGGTTTTAGAAGCTGCATTCTTCATGGATTCTATTAAGTTCAATAGTCAAGATGTAGGATTGGGGGATCTATTGCAATTTCTTTCAAGTGCAATTTCAGTCTCAATAATCTGCGATTTTCAAAATTGCATTCTTCAAGTATTCTACTAAGTCCAATATTCAAGATGCAGGATTGGGGGATCTATTCATGATTTTCTTGGCTTTCATCAGAATGGTTTAGAATGCAACCAAACCCTTGAGAATATTGATGCTAGTAGAATTTCCCCTCAATATGATCCAAATCAAAGTGAATGGCACACATCGGCAGATAAAATTCCTTCATCGGATGATGCATTGTGCGCTGGTTTTTGGAAAGAGCCCATGATCATCAATAACAATAAAAATATCAGGCTTAACAAAATCAATCAGACGCAAATGGTTTCAACTACAAATGTGGAATCACACCTTTAAATCTCCTCTTACTGAAATCTCATCTTGGCACAATTTGCCATTCGATTCAAACAGGGGACCAACAATATGTGAATCTTCCTAACTGCATATTTTTGTTCCAAAAATTTAGGTATCCAAATTTTCTATTTGCAAATGTGAAAACCCGAGGAGAACTGCAAATTCTGACTGGAGATGCATGTACTTTTTAATGGTTTTCTCAAAGGTTCTCTAAATTTTGTTGCCTTATTTCGATTTGAATAAAGATATTTTCTTGTAGCTCCGCGTTAGATTTCAATAATTTTTGAAGTTATGTTAGTGTTGAACCATTTTTGCTGAAGTATTGGAAAAGTACTATTTTATTTCATCTGAATTACTGGTTTTTTATTTTGTTATGTGGTTTGAGCTTCTTTAATATTTTTGAGAAATTGGATTCATTTTTATAAGAATATTTAAGATTCTGAATCTATCGATCTGAGATGGATATTGAAATATAAATCTAAAGGATTAATGAGATTAATTCATGTTTGATCATATTTTTTTAAAGATAAATGTTATCTTGTAGGACATTTTCAAAATTTGAAGTCATATTAATTTAGTACATTGATGCAAATTCATACGCTGATACAATGGTGCAAATGAAGGGATTTAGTTGTTGAATGATATATGATGGTTTAATAGGATAGGACACTCGCACCCACAATTATAAGCTTAAGATCCAGGATTCTCATGAAAACCAGTAAAAGGAAGGAGTAGCAGGCAGGTTAACCTTAAACATATGTAAAGCCATCCTTATTTTCACTAGGTGCAGAGATGTTTCGTTACAAGGTGGACTAGCTGTCATATTCATCAGTTTTGATTTTCTTGTAAGATGTCTCATTTCTGCAATGGAATAGGTTTTTCTTGATGTTCTATGCATTCTTTCTTGTTTATTTCAATGCAGGTGATCGAATCACTAAGGGTGACTAGAGATGATCGAGGGCTTAGCATGTCAAATTTGGAGTAAATTCACAGACGTAAAGGGCCAACAACATTTACAGGGACATTAAGCTACAAAAATAATGGAGCAAGAGACAATCAGTCAGATCGAAATTGTGCTATGGACTGAGAAGGTTGATGCTGTGAAAGAGCAGCTAGCTAATATTCATCCTGAAGTAATTATGTTTATGTCTAAAATCAAAAAGTTGTTTTTTCCTGATAATAATGAAGACTCCACACTGAGCAGGGTTAATGCAATCTGTGTTTCACGAGAAACAACATTTAGAACTACCAAGAATGAACACAGTCAATCATTTATTTGTCACAATTAAAAAATAAAAATAAAATAGAAATCACTTATGGAGATATTCACTTCAACTTGTAATGGAATTGAAACTCTAAACAGGAGTTCTTGGGATGGAGAAAATTTCATAAGGAGCAGGCAAATATTTCTTCCTCCCCGTCGCATATTAGAGTGAAAACCCTTGACCAAGAATAAGCTTGAATAATTTTGATTGCTAAACCACTTTCACTGGAAAGATTTACTATTTGCCCACATTTGCAAGGCTTGATATATCATATGAGGTACCCCATTCTATTGGCATGGGATTGAGACGGCCATGATGAATGAAGAAACTGATTAAATAATCAATTAAATATTTGAGATAGCATGGTAACATTTTTTACTACAAGTTCTAATCCTTTTTATATTCTTGTAGGCAGTTGAAATGTCATTTTTGATGGATTGAAATATTGTCATGGATATAGGCACATAAATAAATTTGTAGGAGACAAATTACTGGATGGTTAGTGAAGAAAATACATTGCACTGATAGCATCAAAAAGTCCCTTGTGGTTCTTTAAGAATGTTAGGATTACACATTTCATGGCTAGGTCTGCATTCAAAGATGGATTTGTTCAAGTTCTTAACTACTATCTTTGCCAAGAGTTCCATTTTAGCAAATAAACAAAATTTAATTCCATGAATACTATTCACAGGTCAATCTCAAAATCAATACCCCAAGTGAACACATCACAACACGTGCCCAAAACAATCCTAGGAAATAGCTTATAGATCCCTCCAACCAGTGGCTTTTGCTCTAATGCTTTTCTACTATCAATTGCCAGCCTGTCCTGTTGACTTCAATCTCAAGAATTTAATCTATACCAAAAATGGGTTGAAATCTCCCTTGAAGATTATATAGTCAGGTCTAACATTAAGCTATAGCCGTTTCTCTAAGGACAGGCATAAATTCAACTATTTATGTTATAAGGTGCTTGCAAACAAGAAAGAAGATTTCCATGCCCATGTTTTTTAGACATTTAGCAGGCAAAGCTAAGGGCTCAAATGTAAATCCATGCTACTTAGCTATGTATGTTTAGCTACGTGTAGTCTCACTATGGCCTGGTTGGTGGAAGTTAGTGCTAATACCTATGCAATCCTTTTGGAGCCTTATCATTGTATTTTAGAAGCCAATTTCCACTCCCAGAAGATCGTTTTATTAACGTCTTCATTGATCTGTGGCTTCGCTTTCACCCTAATAACACATTGCCATAATTAAAAGGTCCTTGTTATGGGATGTTAATAATATACATACATACATGCCATATTCCCATGGCATCTAACTTGTATATAAATGTTCATATCACCCAAAAGAAAAGCACAACTCTTCCTCTCTCTCTCTCGTAATGATCAGAACTTGCTAACTCCCTTTACCATTTGATTTTTATGCTCTACTTTGGAGTGTGCATTCGTGTTGTGGTGACCACCGAGATTTTGACCAATAGTTCTTTAAATGCAACCTTTGGATGCAATTGTGTTGATCCTCACATGTTCGGCCAATAAAGCCAAAACTCCAAGAATGGGCCACTTTAATTAAACACCTGCCAAGCCCTGAAGCAAATATTTATTATTTAAATAAGTCTTCTTCCTAAGTGGTTCCTTCTCACCATATCATTGGATTTCATGCTTCGACTTAATATGTAGCCAAGGTGACTCCATATAAAGATCAATTTTGCACTCACCAGGCTTGACAATTTGACCTAATAAGTCGAGTCTTTGATTGCTCGTTTAAAGTTTTCTTTACACGTACCATACCATGTCGGGTAATTCCCTCCTTAATGCAAAAAAAAAGTATAGTTTGGCATTCATTGCTTCCAAAATAGTTGCAAAAACAAATGGCATTGGTACATAAATGACTGATGCATTTGCCTCTGCTTTAGCCTTTACTTCTGCAACCGTATTAAAAGGTTGGAAGACTCAAGTGTTTTTTTTCTCATAGTCTCACATGTTCACCCTTACCCAATGCTTTCTCAGTGACCAATGTCTTGGTGCTTTCTAAATTTTCATGTGAGGCCAAGTTAGGCGATGCTCCTTTCATCATTTTGGGTGATGCTTTCAATGAAAACCTGGATTGGTTTATCCATGTGCACACACACCAGCCTCATGAGAAGAAGTGACCAGATACACATATGGTCGAGAGCCCTCTTGTATGTAGACCACTGTGTCTTTATTCCTTTTGAATTGGTGTCCCCCCCTTAGTGGTTTAAGAAAAGACCTGCGATGCCACATTACAAGAAGGCATGAGCCACAACATAAAACAATATGAATACTAATACAAATAGTAAGTCTCTTTATGGCTCTAAGGTATCACTATCCAAAGTTGTTTCACATTCGCAATATAAAGATTTAGTTATCAACCAAATAATAGAATTTCAGGCATGCATTAAGTAAGGACTTCAACGATCATGATCAGGTTATCCTCAACTTAAGTATATCTTGTGATAATACTTTCAGGTAGTTTTATAAACAATTATGACTTGAATGTTCAAACGTTCCTTCTAATATTAACATATGAAGCGAAATTCCAAGCTTTGGAGGCTTACTCTCTCACACATAAACAAACCTTATTTTGGGAAAATAATGCCTATGCACATGGATATGATGGATATGATTCCTTAAAACTTGGTGGAGAGAAACCCGAGTAATACGCGCCAAAGTGAAATTCAAGAGGAAAAGGTTTTAACCTTTGATTCATGGCTATGATAAATTAGGATTTTATAACATATGAAAAATACCATAATAATCCAAACCCTAAATTAATGGAGAGAATAAGGGCACATGCACAATATGACCAATGGGAAAAAACCCTTGAAAATGTAGGTTGATGACAAGATAACTCCCAACAACAACTACTTGCCCAAAATCTAATGAAATGAGAGGGAATGAGGACTAATGCTATACGAGGTACCTTGTAAACCCTGATGCATATGAGTGATCCAATTTCCAGATAAGATGAGAAGGTGAAGATGATAATCACCCTCGAGAGTAAGGATTAATTCATGGCAGGTTTGGACCTTCAATCACCAACGCCTAAGGTTTCAAGGATGCCGAGAAAAATATATAATTCTCTCCAAATTATGGTTTCTCCCAAACCTTAGTATAGTCAACATAAGGGGATCCAAAATGAAATGCTACTTGTCCACATTCAGTGCTTCTGTTGGTTGCGATACATACTAGGGAAAGATCAGTTTTGAAGTGAAGGCAGTCTCTTGGCACATCACCGAAGCAACACACCTTCAAAACTGTAATGTCGTCATAATGTCAACATCTGAGGCAACACATGATGTGTGGGGGCAACATGTAAAGTGCGAATGGGGAAAACATCAGAGTTCGACAAATGCCCAAAATTTTGGGTGGTGTTGTAGCAACTATAACAACTCTCATAATGCTAAATCTGGGCAATTGGCCTCATTATGATAGATGAAAGCTTAGTAAAAAAAATAATAACTATCAAACCTTAAAAGAGGGCATTTTATCATACCTTTTTATGTCTATATTAAAACAAGGAAAAACTAGATAAATTTAATTTTGAGTCTTTTAATTTAAAGATGATCACATAAATAATTATAACTAATAATTAATTATGTTTATAATTTTTACATATTAAATAATTCATATGCATTTTAATATCTTATTTATTTATATTGAATTTTTAATTTAATATTATATATAATTATTTTTTTAAATATTATTATTGCAATTTAATTTTTATTTAATTTTTATTTAATTTTAAATTTTAAATTAATTCCAATTCCCCTCCAAAAATTTTTTCCCTCACTCTCGCATCGGTTGAAAATTCAATTTGAATATTTTTTATTTTTTGATAAATTTTTATTCCTGCCTGCAAGTGGAACCTTCTGGAGGGCTTTCTGCAGGGATGCTCTACCCCTTGTATCATTTGAGGTAGCTGGTTGATGCCATAGCTCTTGAGATGCACGCTGGATTGGCCTCTGAGGAGGAAGTAAATTCAAGATGCTGCCCACCCCCCTGACGATGTTGTATCTCGAGATCAATCTGGAGCAAGAATCTACTCTCAGTCTACGGAATATGGGGGAATGGATTGGGATTGATTGACTTTGGTTCTCAAACTTCCTTACTGAATGCATGATGGGTCAACAATGAAAAGGTAACAGCGGGGTATCAAAGCGCAACATCCAAATGGACCAAGCAGAGTCGAGTAGAGTGTATCAAGAAAAGAGTATCCAGGCCCAGGTAGTCACATTCCAATTGTTTCGTAACGAAAAGTTGTGGTATGGGAGACCTTTCTCATTCGGGTACTGATTCTCATGGATTGAATCGATAGCCTGCCCAAGGTATTTATAAATTGAACCTCCGGAAATAACCAAGTTGAATCTTTTTCTATTTTTTGAAAACCCCATATTTTAATTCTTTGCAAGCGAACTTATTGAATTTTTTTTATTTCAATGTCTTGAATCTGAGTTGCATGTTGCGTTTGCAGTAATCTCTGACTTATTTTTTTGGTCTAGAACCCATATTTTATGTGTCTGTGTCCTGTGAATTTATTTATGGAGATATTTAAACTCGGCCTTTGACCAACCCAAAATGTGAAGGAATTCTACCGGTTAACCTATTGTTTGACAAGTTGATCAAACCCTTAGAAAAATAAAGAAGTTGAAGTTGACAATTTTGTTCTGGCCCTTGAAATTGAACACACAACGTAGCATCAGTTTTGTCCGATCTAGTGAAACCATTAGCAAACAGCGCATCAAAACATCCCCACAGATTTTCGTCATTAGAGCCTCCCTCTGATGGATCGGGTGTAATACAAAGAAATTTCAATTCAGATACTTGAGAGGGAATTTATCCATAAAACAAATTATTGGAGAAACTGAGCACTTGCAAATCCTTGAATTTCCAGATCCATTCTGGAAGAAACCCTGTCAACTGGTTATGTTCCAATGATAAAAAGTTAGAGCCTTCCTTTGATGGATCGGGTGTAGTACAAATAACTTTCAATTCAGATACTTGGGTGGGAATTTCTCCATAAAACAAATTATTGGAGAAACTGAGAACTTGCAAATCCTTGAATTTCCAAATCCATTCTCGAAGAAACCCTGTCAACTGGTTATGTTCCAATGATAACAAGTGCAAACTCTATATGCCCTTCCAACTTGCAGGTATTGTACCATTTAAACGATTGGGCCTATTTCTCCCATCTTACACATTATGCCATGAGCCACACTCTGCATGATGTTGCCATGTTGTTTATTACTGCCCAAGCCATAAAAAGTTCAGTAATTGCAGGAAGTTTACAAGGTTCACGGATGTTGGAAAAAATTGATCATATTATGCACTGCGAACAGAAAAATATCATGTATAAAAGTAATTTATACTTTTTACCAATTGACAAAGTCTCAATGTCGCAGGATAGTGTCCTCCAGGCACACAATAAATTGTTTCTATCACTACGAACAATTGTGTAGGGTTGATCTTCTAGAGCTCCTTGTTGAGTAAACCTCATAGCCCCATTATGCTGAGGTTTTGTTATTTTCCAAATTTCAACTAGCAATGTTCAAAGCTCCAATGTAAGTCTGTTTATTAGACACCCAGTTTTTCACCTTGGCTCAGGAGATCTGCATAGAGAGAGAGAATCCTTGCAAGTGCCATCCTATATATTATGAATCAATCAATCTTCAAGCCAATCCAAATGGAAGTGTTCTTCTGCAACTTCCACGTGGAGGTTGGGAATGGTAAAGGCCTTGATAGATAACCACTAATGCCGAATCTTCTCATCACAGATGACATGAACTAGAGACCTTAATTCACTAGCCGATTTGGGAAGTTGCTTCACGCGAGAGCACTCCCTCATATCAAGTTCTTTTAAACAATATAATTGGCCCAATTTATCTGGGAGTTGCTTTAGGTACCCACAAAGTGAAATATCAAGGAATTGTAGTTGTCTTAGCTTGCAAATTGAATATGGTAGTTCTTTTAAACTTGGGCATGCATACAATTTGAGCATCTGCAGTGAGCTGAGATTACCTATATCTTCCGATAAATTATGAAGATCATGGCAAGTTGTGACAGACAACCGTTTAAGGGTAGTCCAACTACAAATACTCATAGGAAGTTCCCTCAAATCACTACAGTGATCAATAGCTAACTCAAGAAGACAGGGGAAATTTAAATCCACCCCCATATGTAATCATGTAGTATTCCCACAACCCTCACATAGAACCAATGATAACTTCTCTAGTTTTTTCCAGGACTGACAGTATTCTTGGAGGGGAGGAACAATTACTCTTTGTAACTAAATAACTTTCAGCTGCGTTAATGAAGAGAGGACTAATATACCTTTGAGAGTATCCCACTTAGAATTGTGATTTACACTTATGAGAACCTTTAATTTATCCATTGATTTCATGAATGGTGGAAGAAAGTATTCAATTGAAAAAAATTTCAAGATAAGCGCCTTGGAATTAGGGAAGTTCATCTGACACCAATCCTTCTCCTCCATCGAACCTGTGTGGAAGGAAACAATCTCAGCATTGAAATCACGCCCCGCATGCTTCTTCCACATTTTGCGAATAGATTCAGCTTTCTGAGGCACGATAAATTTTGCGTCTTTCAATTATAGGCTCCTGCTTGGTCCAATAGATAGCCAAGTCTCTCAATGCATCATGCTGAATTAAGGAAATCTCACCACTACAGCCATAAGGATTCCCCAGGGTATCTTTTTTATTTTTCACCAAAGTCACAAGATTTCGACTCATAAGTTCTATTAAGATTGTGTAAGTAGCTGTTCATTTCAACTTATGAACATAAACATCCAAGTCTAACAATGGATCAACAGATATTTTTCTAGCCTCTGGAAATATTCCCACGTCCAGAAAGAATTCTCGGACTTCTTCTTCCAAGATAACTATGCTTGTTGCCATTCGTTTCACAACTTATATTTCGTGATATTCAGAGATTTTTTGTCCTTGAGAAAGTTTGTCCTTGGCAGTTATCCATGCTGCATGTGGCTGACCATGGAGAGACCTTCCAATCACCTTAAGAGCAAGTGGAAATCCTTTGCATTCTGCTATTACCTCTTTGACTAGGTTGTAATCTGCTATTTCTAGAATGGAATTTCGATCAAATTTCGAAAAGAAAAAAAGGGACACGACATCTTTCTCTACCAAACACGGCAAATCATACTGGTAATCAGATTTAACAACATTGTTGTTTCTAGTTGTAACAAGAGTTTTAAACCCTTTTCCTTCAAACAAAAGCTTTTAAAGATGATCAATTTCCCAAACATCATCCAGCACCACCAAAGTTGGTTTAGGTTCCATTTAGCGAAGCCTTTTTCGCAGCTGTTGATGCGCATCTTCGACGTCATGAAATTCAGGGCTTTTCTAGCGAACAATCTTGTCCCACATTCTCTCAAGAAGTCCCTTAAGGTTCGGTGATTGCGAAACTCTTTTAAAAACTAGCATATCCTTAAAATAACCTTTGACTTCATTATCATTGCAGAGGGCTAATGCCACAGTAGTCTTTCCACTGCCCCCCATGCCTATTACTCCGAGCAGTGGAGCATCATTGTGCAAGAGACGTTTTTTCAGCTCATACCAAACCCTAAAATCTGGAAATTTTGGGATGCTCGATTGGGAAGCCCTTTTACCAATTTCCAATTGATACATCTGATCTGCGATAAACTTGAGGTTAGATTCTTCCCTTATTGTGTCAATTTTGTGCCCAATCCCTTCAATTTTATCCTCCATTTTGAGGTCAATATTCTCAATTTTATGCTCTATTCTGTGCCCAATAGTCACAAGTTGATCCTGCTGTACTCACAGGCTATGCAATTCAGAAAAGATATGTGCTCAACCTTTCGTCTGAGTGAAATTGACAATATACAAATCCAAGCCTTCAATTTTATTTGCATACTTATAGCTCCTGAAGATATTCAAGCGAATTACCTTGGAACAGGCCTTAACCAACCTCTTACCCTCCTGCAGCTGCTGATAGAGTTCGCTGAGCAGCTTCTGGCTAGGTTGAGACAACTCTACACTATTTGCAAAGTTGTCAAGTAATACAGGTGTGATTCCTTCCAGGGTTTTTTGGAGGCGTTTGCAATTCTCCTTGCAGGGAAAACTCTTCTTCAACACATATTTAATGATCCCTAGCAGCTCAGATGGTACAACGCCTGCAAGTGATTGGATCACCAAACCCTCCTCCATTCCGATCAATAGATTGTTTTCAAAGACACTCATAACTCAATATAGAAACTCAATGACTGAAATCTTTATTTGAGTTTTCCACTGATATGGAATGAGACTATAAGAAGATGGATTTCAGAGAAACCATGAAAGGAATCTTCATGTGGAGTAGGCAGGAGCATAGCACATGCCACAGCACAAACTTTGCTTCCCAGAAGGAGAATAGAAAAAGAATCCAGAAATTCACAAAGTAGTTTCTTCCTGGAAGGAGATTAGCAAAAGAATCCTAAAATTCACAAAGTAGTTGTTGTTGCAAACACCCATTCAGTGTAGATGGTATGCTTAATTATATAACCACGGCAGAGGCCCATTTGGCGTTTATAGGGTCTTCCGTGGTTATGTGCGCACACACCCCTTTCTCCTCGTGGGTTTGACCATGGAACCTTGCAGGAGGCAAACTTCACCGGCAGTGGGTACCACTTCCACCACAACAGAAAACCTGCAATATAACCCATTCATATGCCCATTCAAAACTCTGCATGACGTTTTGGAGTGAAATTCTACAGCGGAGCTCTTTGGCAATGTTTCTCACATTTACAATTTCGATCATTAATTGAAATATATAGCAAAACAGAAAGCGACATGTTTCCATAATTCAAATTTAATTGCCAACGCAAGGTTAAAAACATGTTTTCCAGTATTTATGCTGAAAATTGTACCGAAAACATTCACTTCAACTTAATATCCATGGTGATTGTCTCATATTAATATGGTCATGCTTCTATATAGCTCAACACAGATTTGGACTCTAAAATCTTATTTCTGTTGGAACTCAATCCTCACAAGATAGAGAAACTCAGTTGGCTTCAATTCTCTATCTTTGTCTATTCTTCTTGACCACTTCCAAGGCGATTCCATATCATAGAGATTGGACTCTCCTTCCAATTCTTTTACAAATTAATATTCATGGTCCAAACAAACCGATGCAAGAGTTGATTAGTTGGATCAAAATAGCCCATTCCATAATTTCATGTTAACCTTACGCCTCCAACGATTTACTGACAGTTCGGTGCCTTCTCTTAGTCAATTATACTCCTAAAACATTGACAATAGCTTCATTTTCCCAAAACCCTCTAGTGTGCACAAAAAAGAGATTCTTCAACCGGAAATGAATAGATAATTAAACTTTGACTCACATTAAATCGAATATAGAATAAATGCATGGTCTTCGTTATACATTAATTTATAACAACATATATCCAACACAGTCTATTATAGTAAATGCATGAACTCTTATTCATTAAACTAGTTTTGTGCATACACATGGTGAGAGGCATTCATTCTCTCTATGGCCCAATTTCCCATTTATTTGAATGTCATTTTATTTTCTCTTAATTTTAAATTGATAAAATACAACTTTAAAAGAAAAGTAGCTCCGTGATTTATTCCTTAAATCTCTTATTCTTTTCAAGGGAGAATTTATTTTTCCTTAAGGACATAATCATTCCTACCCATACATTTTCTAAAAATATTGTATAATAATTAAAAGAAACAAACAATATTTACAAATAAGGAATTGAAATTTCTTTTCAATGTTGAAAACCCTTTTGGAGCTTTTCTTCAAAATGCTTGATGGCTTTTGGAAGTTTTAGTGCTCTTGCATTAGACTCCCATTGTAGAAAAATTTCATGAACTCCTGTTCATGTGTCATTAGTTCTTGAATCCTATAAGATCCCAATCTTTTGTTGTAGTTTTCCATTCTTCCCTACATGTTGTTTTCCTAGTGTTGATGTTATATTCAATTATATAGGCTTCCAAATCCTATGTTGTTCTTTTCCACTTGCCTTGCTAATGCAAAGGTCCTTAGTCAATTTTACTTTGTTGTTGGTTGTCCTTTTCCTCTTGTTGTACCTTCTCCTGGTCATTCTCTTCATCAACATCCACAACTTGTCAATTTATTCATCTAACTTTGTCCTTGACTACTGAGATTTAATTTCATCTCTTTCTTGCTGATGCATATCTTCCTTGTGCATTAGAGTTTTAGAACTCTTAACAAACATTGGATTATACATTTGCTTCATTATTTTTGGTTCATGCCTTGCAATTTAATCCATAACCTTGGTTGGCCTCATGGATTTTCATCTCCATAACCTTAGATACCCAATTTACATATTTGAAACATCCCTCATTAAAAGTATTTGCATCACATTTCACTATTTTGGGGACATTGCAATTGTTTCACTTAAAGTTTCATTGTCATGGAAGCGTGAGGATCGTGCCCCAAACCTTGGTGAGTGTCTCACTATGTAACATTTGGTTGTACTCAACATTGGATCAATGTTATGAGTGTTGATGATGCCTTGTAAGAGGGATTTTCCTATTATGGGGGGCTTAAAATCTTGTGACAAGGATTTGTCACAAGTGGTGACATCCCCATAATCAAGATTCATTATAGGGGTTGGTAGCCCTATATCAACGATTTTTTACTTGGGTCGGCATGGTTGTAATAAGGAACTAGGGATGTCCCTATATCAATATCCCTATGGAACCCTATATCTAGCAAATCACCGACTTCATCAAAGTATGAGAATTTTCACACCTATTAAATGATTTGAGACGACTGGGGTATTCTCTATATGGTACCAAAGCCTTCCAGGACTGGCCACTAATATTTGGCAAGGATTTGTTTGTAACCATTTACTTTTTTTTGGTAATTTAGTGCCCTCACTAACTACTTGTACAACAATATTTTCATGGTATTTAAACAAAACATTAGCCTGGAAAACAACTTGACTTGCAAGTTCCATAGTGGGACAAATGACAAGAACAAGAATAGGCGACCTTTTATGACCTTGGAGGAATTGTGACTTCATTATCACCTCAATAGCAGAAAATATAAATGATATTGTCTTGCCGGTGCAAGTTTTAACCTTGGCCTACACATCCTTGCCTTTGAGAATAGATGAAAGAGTTACTTCTTGCACAATGGTCATACGCTCATATCCCACTGTGTTGGTTGCCCTGAGTGTCAATGGTGAGATATTGTGCTAGTGAAATCTTGATTGGCTCAAATAATTAACATCCCCAGTAACCTTCACACTACTTGTTTTTGGATCTGCTTTTTCAATAGGACTCAACATTGGTTGCTTGTTCCCCACAAGCTTCACTGAATCAAATTCATCATATTCATCTTCAAACTTAGACTCATCTTCGTCATCAATGATATTTAGTGCTTGGATACAAGAGGATTTAGAGCCTCTTTTGTTGAACAAGTTACCTTCTCCTTGTCTGCCTCTTGCAGAGACCCCATTACCTCTACAAGAAACATCCCTTTTTCTAATCATTTTGATAATTTTTTTAGGGTTTTTGAGATTTTTTCTCACCAATGACCTCCAATTTTTGTAAAAATCATAAATAAATAAAGTGATGAGATCCTAGGAGTTTAAACTTTAGTGTTTTCAAACGTTGGGAACATATGACATGAATCATATGAAATTTTTATTTCCATTAAGCATGAGGGTATAATTATTAACTTAAATGGTCTTTAACACAATCCCTCTATATTTTTCTCTTCAAATGTGAGGGCACCCACTCTCATAAAGGACACGTTGGGAGTTTAAACTTTAGTGTTTTCAAACTTTGGGCACATATGAAATGAATCATATCAAATGTTTATTTCCATTAAGCACGAGGGTAGAATGATTAACTTAATTGGTCTTTAATACAATCCCTCTAGATTTGTCTCTTCAAATGTGAGGGCACCCACTCTTATGTTCACATTTACTGATATTAGCCTTTAGGAAAAGATAAGAAAATATAAATTGGAAAAATGTATCAATCCATGTGAACATGATACCCATTCGCCCTCTCACACACTCAATGTGCAAACTTTGTCTCCTAAAGGACATGATTTGGGAAGTATATCATTTGCCTCAAAAACTTAGGTTCGAGTCAATTCTTCATGCAACATGATACTAAGAAGTTGCTAAGTTGTCTCCTATTATTATGCTAAATTTTTCAGCATCAGTTCAACAATTCTAGATGACTCTCATGGTGTTGCAATGTTATTTAATCTTACAAGTTGACATACTTTCTTAGTCCCACAATGTTGAAAAAATTTCCTCAACTATTAATCCTACAGAAACCCAATAATGGGTGAACATGGATAGGCCAGCTTGAATTTTCTCACATGTCTTCCATCTCACTTAGAAACTTATTTTGGGAACTCTTATACATTTACTATGTCAGTTTGCTAAGGCCTAAAATGGGAAAAATAAATAACAAGTGTGTGCAAGCAGCAACACACTTGACTAGATTGAAATCGGCCTAGTCTTATGATGGATGTGCATTTTAAGGGCTTCTTTCCTAATTCAAAATCGTTGAAGATATATAAACTAACTATTTCATTTGTCCTACAATTCCAATAGTGCACATGGCAAGCTTGTCTGCAAATATCTTTTTTTGCATATGGCGGGCCTCTGAATAGACTAATCTTGTACTAGCATAATGAAAACATGACCTACAATTCACCACTATGTATTAGTTTCTGAACGTTGTTTCATTATTGACTGACTAGTGAAGTATCAACCATTGAATAAGTTTCAAGCTTTGGAGAAGTCACAATATATATTATAATTTTGTCTTTCAGATTGGCCTCTTGACCAATTTTTTCTAGGAATGCCTCTTATGAAAAAAAAAAATCTTTCCTAATAGGTTATGACCCTCTTGAAAATACCAGGTTCACTAGAACATTGGAAGCAAATATCTAATGCACACATCATGCTACCACTACAAGCCATTGCAGAAAATAGAAACCAAGGTGAAAAAGGATCTACAAATACATTGTAGACGTGTTACAGTGACAATACTTTCTTGAATGTCTATTCTCCAACATCCATAGCATTACCACAAATAATCATAGTTTGTATTTAACTCCAAATAATATACATTCCAATAAGAATTTGTCAATCATAGTTTTACCTTGTGGCAATGATTTTCCTTATGTCCTGCTCTCATTTTCAGTCAAAAACTAGATTTCCTATATTGATGACATTCCTACTATAATATGACCAACTATTAGACAACTATCTCACTGTAATTCTAGATAAAATGAGCAGTGTACCAAAATAATAAAGAAACTGAAAATGATAGTAGATATTGCAGGTTAAGTAACTAAATAGGTAGTACACATGATATGCTATTCCATAATTCACTACCTTTCCCATTTATAAAATAGTTTATACAACAATTCTACTGCATATTAGTTCTTTATGTTGCTATTTATTGAGATTTTGGCTCACACAGGGATTACAATCAACCTTTCCACAGGAGATACATATGGCTTATGCAATTGGCATACCATTGTTGTTACTGTAACTAACATTTCATGATAAGAAGTTACAATTGAAACATTGAATTTACTTTTTTTGGCTTACTAATTGTTACATATGGCATATATAATACCAGTTTTCCATTGGGATTCATACGTGACCAAATGAAAAAGTATTTAACTGTTGCTAAATGAAAAAAATGTGACATGCTAGGATTAGAGGGATTTTGTGCAAATTATAATGAAAAATAAAAAAGTGAAGGCCTACACCTCCAGTGCAGTGATAGTAGGGTTTCCTATTTATAATCATCTAGAGGTATTATTATTATTATTTGTTCGTTTCTTTCTGGTTGTTTTTCCCTAGTCAAGGTGCTTCTCAAGTTTGTCAGCTCTGAATGCTGAACACATTACTTGATTTCTTGTAGTGGAAACACCTCACATCTTATCATAGGTCCAAGATCTAGTTCTGGTACAATAACGTAAATTATGGAAAATTTGGTAAGTGCCTGCTACTGAAAGCCTTGCCACTGTAACCCAAGTGTTATTTGGCCACAACTAGAAGGTTAGTGCATTGGGCAAAAGAGAATTTTGTGTGTGTTGATGCTGCACATAGGGAATATTTTTTCAAGCCCTTTTTCCCATCATGTGCAAGAGCAGTTTGCATCTGAAATATGCACATAGCATTCTCTTTGCCCAATAAAATAACCTTCTAGTGTTGCATGAGATTCTAGCCTCTTTAGACTAAGGAACTTTCCAGAACTTTGTCACTGTTGGTTTGTAGTTATCCTGTGAGTTTAGTTTGATTGCAAGACTTTTGCCTTAACATTCCTTCTCAATGTTTTTGCCATAACCTCAGAGCTACTCGGGTTTGGGGTTGTTCCCTAGATATCTCTTGGGGTCTGGACCAACCTCCTAATCTTCTGGCAACATTTCTATACCTCCAGCAGGTATATCTCTTATCATAGGCATTTTGTTTCTCCAAAATTCCGTTACTCTCGTAGAAGGGTGCATTATAATTTAAGATTCTTTCTCCCACAACTCAACATGTTGTGTGCAATGTGGTGCCTGTTGGGTGATTTCAATGGCTTCTACAAACTAGTTATTAGATAATGTTTCTAACCTCTTAGGAAGGAGCTACTTAGCGGTGGATTCCTCTCTGAAAATTGCTGGTATTGATTGTTCATTAGTATATTGAAAAATTCATCGTCGGGGATTAATGTTTCAATTTTATCAAGTGTCTCCTGTTTCATATTCAACACAAGATGGAATTTTCATGCACTCAGTTCATTGGATCAAGGCTTTCTGGCTTGCCTTGAATATTGAAAACAAGTTACAGAAGCAATCCCTAAAGATGGAGCATCATTGACAAAAATTCAAGCTCCTCTCAGTGGATGTTTTCTAATCCCTCTTCTTCTACGCCTTCCCCTTGTCATCTTCATTTGTTTACAAGGCATGAAAAAGATACCCATAAGTCTAAATTTTAGCCCAAAATCAATTGTAATGATAGTGGAAATGTTACGAGAATATTATGATTATCGCTAATGGTCTGCCCATTCTAATGAGGGATGTCTTAAGCAAAAAGTTCTCAACACATATTTCAGTGGCTGAGAAAAAGGAAGGAGAAGGTTAAAATGATTATAGTCAACAATCCCACTTACATAAGTGGTTGTTGTGGACTTCCCAATCCATGGTGGAAATGCCTTTGCTACTAAGTACGGTAATTCTAACAATTCAAAAAAAAAATGGAAAAACAATTCTAAGCCCACAATTAGTCTTAATCATCACTGACTACTTCACTTTAGACAATGATTCTTTGTTTGTGAAAAAATATTACATTATATTTAATGGTAGTGATAAAAATCTTGTTTCACAAGATCATGTGACTTTTCTTAATTTCCCTTCAAAATGTTAACCTTGGTCTACAATTTTAGGGTTGGATGAAGGATAAGGAACCAATGCAAGTTATGAAGGTCCGTCAATTCACTTTTTCTATTGACCACTCTTTGATAGTATTAAGTATGATGACACTCTTGTTCACTGCTGTGGTCTTATTCCTTGGAAGGTTTTATCAACACGATTTCCATGAAAGCTATTATACATTGTCTTGAAACTTCCCTATTCTTGTAGAGAAGTTAGCGTCATGCTAGTGATTAATTTGAAACTGTATTTTAGTGGAAAAATTCACTGTTTTTTGGTGTAATAGTTCATAATTTATTTTTTACAAGTGTACTAGTCATGATGATAAATGGGTGGTTTACTTTAGAGGGTTCTTAGTTCTTTCTAGATACGCTTTTCATCATTTGCTTTGAATACTTCTCTAGTTCTTTACCTTCATATTTTATCCCCTGCACAATTTCTCCTGAGATCCATGTTGTTATGTTTATTGGCCGTTTCTGTGGAAAATTTTTCCTGAGGCTCTGCCAGGTAAATCCAAATGCAAAAAAATACTATTTTACATACTGATATTTGTTCAAGACATTATTATGTGATACTTGAATTTCATAAATCTAGATTTCTATTTAGTTATCTATATCAATATATAAGAACAAGTCCATGGATTGTTCATATTTCTCAAACTATGGAGTTGTTCCTTTCCTATTGCATGTTCTTTTATATTGTTATGTTGTAATTCAAATTTCTAGTTGTGCTTTTCAGTTATTCTCCTACGTAGGACATGCTTTGTTAGATTATATCAAAATTTATTCTTATTGTCTTTTTATTATGTATATTGAACATATTATTTCTAGCAACTTTTGATTTTCCTAGATTTTCTATTCCTTTGGTGTATCTTTGCACCTTTAGGGGAAATTTCTAGTTTAAATGCTAATTCTTTAAAGGGTGCTAGCTCAATGGAAGAGCACCTGCTTTATAAGCAGGAGGTTGGTGGTTCAATTCCATCGTGCCCTGACATTCATAAGGAATGACGACAATCATTTTTTGGTGACGGATGCTCTTTTGACCATCACCAATGAGCTTATGGTCACATTTTTCGAGCCTCACCAAAATATGAAATGGTGATGGTCAACAAACGCCACCATATATACGCATCAATAGTGACGACCATTAAAGGTCCATCACCATAAATCTTTGTTGTTGATATGAAAAGGTGAGGGTCATTGTTTTTCATTATAGTTATTATTTGTGACGGACCTTGATGTCACCAATGAGTTTACGATGACGGTCAATGAACGTCGCCATATATATGCACTAGTAGTGACGGCCATGAAAGGTCCATCACAAAAAATCGTTGTTGTTCATATGAAATGGTGACGGTCACTATCTGTCATTATAATCAATATTCGTGGCGGACCTTGAATGTCACCACAACACATACTTTCGGCGACGCCACCTCTGGTGACGTTCAGTTTTTTGGTGACAGAGGCGATTGTCCGTCACCATTGCTCATATGAAATGGTGACGGTCACTATCCGTCACTATAAATCATTATTGGTGACAGACCTTGAATGTCACCACAACACCTATACTTTCGGTGACGCCACCTTTGGTGATGTTCAATTTTTGGTGACGAAAGCTCTTTTGACCCTCACCAATGAGCTTATGGTGACCATTTTTTCCCCTCACCAATGTCATTTTTTCTTGTAGTGCCTTTGCGAAGTGGGGCATTAATTTTATGGCATGTAACCCTCACTCGGCCAAGGGGCATGCTTATATTATCTTCCTCATTGACTACTTCACAAAATGGGCCGAAGCAATGCCTACACTTACAACTAAAGGTAAGACAACCACACAATTTCTATTAAATCATGTCATTACTAGGTTTGGTGTCCCTCAAGCCATTGTTACTGATCATGGTTCTCATTTTCGTCATTACATGATGGCTGAGTTGAATTATAAGTTGGGTCTGCGTCACGACAACTCAAAATTGTACTACCCTGAAGCCAATGGCCTAGTTGAAGCTGTGAACAAGGTTCTCGTCACTATGCTTCAACGTATGATTGGGATGCACAAAATCAAACTGGCATCTCATGTTGTTTTCAGCTCTTTGGGCTTACTAAACCTCAGTGAAGGATGTGAGCAGATTCACTCCATTCTAGCTTGTCTATGGTCTGGAAGCCACACTTCCAATTGAATGTGAAATCCCTTCTCTCAAGATAGTTGTTGAATTCCTGCCTAATACTTCACCAAAATATTAGTGTATTCTATATTTAGAGAGGCTTGATGAAACTCTCTACTTTGTTGCTCTTATCATAGAAGCATAGAAAAGTGGGTTAAAGCTCATTTTGACCAGTCATTTTTCCCTTGTTCCTTTGTAAAAGGAGACCTCGTCCTCCGACCAAGTTCACGATAATATGGGGGTAGGAAAATTCCAACCCATGTGGCATGGTCCCTATATTGTTAAGCATGTTTTACAAAACGAGGCTTATGAGCTAATTGATTATGAAGGTTACCCTCCGGATCAGCCCAGAAATGGGCTGTATCTCAAAAAATATTATGCATGAGTTTCTCATGCATGTTTCTTTTGTATATAGGTGTTTTTTCATTTTTGTACATTTTTGGCTTGGTATGTTTTTACATTTTTGTACATTATGGCTTGCGGAGTGGTTTTCTTGGTTATTGTGACGTTGGTTATTGTGCAGATGTCTGTTACTCCTTATGTTGGTTTCGTGGATGGTACTTCCCGCAGTACCCAGAATTTGTCTTTTGCAGCCTTAATGATTTATAATCCTAATGGTGAGTTGATAGACCTTCAAGGTATTTGTCTAAGATGAACCACAAACAATGTCGTTGAATATAGTGTTGTCATTAAACTCTGAACCAAGGCCATTACTCTCGACATTCGTGCATTGATTGTTAATCTAGACTCTAAGCTTGTTTTTCTTCAGCTTAATGGGCATTATTCTGTTAGAAATCCTAAAATATTGAGGTTGTACTTGCATGTTCATTTACTAGAAAGAAATTTTGATTACATCACATATCAACATATTCCTAGACGAATGAATGTGTTAACTGATACAGTAGCCTATATTTTATTAGATAAACATTTGCATAATTTGTAAAACATCATCATCACATGATATGATTCATACTGGAAAATAGGTATATATATATATATATATATATATATATATATATATATATATATATATATCAAGTGTTTGCATCCACGTGCATCATAAGTTCAAAAAATATGTATGTTTTGGTTACATGCTGAGACATCATGTCTCTCAAACAATATGTAGAAGTATAAAATCCTAGGTGTCTAGTCTGCATGATGCTCATGGTAGCATGTCATTGCCATCACAAGCCGCCTCAATAAGCAGTGAACACGTTTTGACACCCCTGCAGTGTATCTCTGGTACGCGCGAGGAACTTCATCAAATCTTTCATAGTTTAGGATTCTACTAGTGAGTCCCTCTAGGTTGCCTATGATTTCATCCTCCTCGATTCCCTGACCATGAGGGGCCACATCAAAATCATGAGGAATCCTCCATGCCATTAGAGACATTCCTGGAGGTCTTTTTGGGCCAACATCTGCGAATAAATGGATTGATATCAGAACATATATAATAAAAAAAGTCATAATACTCATCAAAATAAAAAAATTGAGCCATACTCAATGATTCATCCCAATCCTCTCCTGCTGGGAGTGGGAGATCGACATCATTGGTAAAGTTCGTGTGAGAATAGGGTGATTCCTCCATGACAATTAGTTGTTGATGGAGCCACTCAAAGAACTCTGGTCTCCTAGACATCTATTGACCACCTCGTGATCTTGGCATCAAAGCCGCCCAACGGACCATCCATGGCTCTTGGGCTGGTGGTGTCAGAACTATCACTTCTTGATGTTGGAAAATTGGTAATCATTCCAAGATGAATGGTACCAGGATGGACCCATAGCCAAACTGTTTCAGCTTACCATTCTTGAATTTTTTCAGTTGGCGCTTCATATTCATCGTTACCACCTCTGCCCAGTTGTAGAGAGTGGGTGCCATAAAATCTACTGCAAGAAGTAACTGTCTTTTTGTAGCCTCATGTAGAGCCTGCGATCTAACAGCTCGCGTGATGGTGTGTAACACTACTTTTAGTGCCAGATCGGGAATGGTTTGGATATCTAGCTTCTCGCTTTTAGATCCTTTCCTTTCCCCTCGGCACACTCTGTTAATGACCATGCTCATTTTTTCCATTGTGGGATGGGTACCTGTTAGGATTGGTACTGCCCCCCTCCATGACAATCCAGTTATGAAGTAAACATCCAAGACCTCAATCTTTATCTCCTAATCATGAATTATGAATCTTTCCAGATCAATTTACCATATACTAATTAGATACTGTAATAGCTCTAGTTGAGCTCGGAGACATGTTGACATGAATATTTTTTTAAGCCTGCAGTCCCTGAGTACATCCATGCGTCTTACATTTCCCAAGGCTTGCTCATCTTCTTCACCATGTTCTCTTTCCTTCCATTTGATCACCATTTTTCTTTTTCACACCTGCAAAAACATCAACGTGGTTGTCATTAGTCAAATTATTTTCTATTGAAGTGTTTAAAATAGGTTAATTGATTGAATTATAAGCTAAAATTCATGCCCATTTGGATTGAAGGCAAGTTGGCGTGAGTCCGTGCCTAATAATTGTGCCAACCACAACGCCATAATTTGAACAAAAATCCCCCCAGAGATTTACAAAATGGATTGCAGACAATGAAATTTATATCAAAATGTAGGCAATGATATGAGCTCTTACCTAGAATAGAAAAATTCATAATTGGCCTTTTGGATTGTTCGTTGTCAGCTCTGCAAAATCAAAAGGAAAAAGGGTAAAAAGCGCTCACAAGAGGTAAAAGTGAAAAGTAATTTGTTTTTACTATTTTTGACATTTTATAAAATTTTCATAACCCGAATTAGGTTTTTGAGCATATTTTTCGATTATTTTGCTATTTTATCTCCAAAAGTGGGTTTTACGTACGTTTCTTGTGTAGAAATAGGTCCTCAATGTGACGACGATGAACTAACGCATTGTATTTTATACTTTTTTGGACTCGGTAAAAACACGAAAAAGTTACCCCTAGAGTAATATTTTAGCTCTTTTGTGACTCTAAAAAATTGTAAATATTGCCAAGACTCTTGTCGTCTTGAACTCGTTAAAGGTTGTGAAATGATATCTACCCAGTATACGTTTACCCCTTTTCTGGGCTGGGATATATTATTTATGAAAAAAGAATACATTAGCCTATCATGACTAAGAGGTTCTCTCAGACATACTTTTCTACCTTTTTGAATCTGTGAGACTACCTACTAAAAGGGACCTACTATAGTTTTCTTTTCCGCTTCTTTTCAAACTCTCTAAACATGAAAATATGTCGATTTATTCCTTTTTCAAACTCTTTAAAACCTAAATGACATCGGAAACTGTCACCATGATGTAACCAAGTTGCTCCTTCCTAGGGCTCATAAAATGTACTAGGATGGATTTTTCCGAAGGACAAACTTATATGACAAGCACATGCTATCCCCTTCAATCTTGTTTCCAATAATAATTGGGGTACACACCAACAATGGTGGGGGAATATGGAACCAGTTCTCAGTCTTTTCGGTAGTATGTCACTCTGGAACATGACACTCATCTGAATTCGTGTTGGGTTGGGGACATCCCATTTCATCATTTTTTGCCTCCATGGGTTTGGGTAATCTGTTTTGACCTCTCATTTTCTCTTTGCGACATCATCATGACCTCAGGTCCCCTGATGTCAAATATTTCCAAATTCTGGAGTCGTGTCGCTCATATGTTCAAGAAAATTTTCCTTTCGTATTTTTCAACCTCTGATCCCCTGTTTGGTCCTGATTCACTATCATCATATTCCTCTGTCTCTTGTCGATGATGTGGGAAACATTATGGCCCTCCTTCGACCAGGTCACTTTCTGTCGACTTCAACTTGTTATCTAGGAAGATCATTTAGAGACTCCCTTCTAGTACCTTGTAGCTTGCATGCCTCAATGGAAAGTTATTCACATTCGACTATAGGTCCTCATCATTGGCCTTTGATCGAGCGATTCGACGGACATTCAATTCCAACTCACTGTTCACATTCTGTGGATTGTACTAGTTGTACCTTGAGAGCCATTATCATTATTGGTGGTTTAACTTGCCTCTGTTAGCAAATTTCATCATTGGCTGGTAATCAGGTGACTTTCTTGCATGTTCGACTTCAGCTCAGTCATTTTCCTACTAGAATTTGTACTTGTTCGGGTCGATATGGAGCACAGGACCCTCGGTTTTTTCTGATGATTTTTTTTATCATGACTATATGCATGACTCTTTTGATCAGATGGCTGCGACCATACCTGAGTCTATTTATTGATCCTTATTGCTGGATGGCTACGTCCATACCTTAGATCTAGTTTTTTATATAATCTATTATGGATAGCTATGACCATGCCACATATTCATGTATCATAAATATAAGTTGTGCTTGTACTTGAAGGTCTTCCAATGGCGGTGTTTGGTTTGAACATGTTCTCGTAAATAATTTCACTCCTCCCTCTCTCTCATACCTCATGCTTTAGGGGGAATCTATTACGTAGTATATTGTTACTGTCCCTACAATCCCCATCCTGAATATTGGAGGACCATTTTAGATACTTATGTGTATTTTCATACCTTGCAAAAAGTGTCATTGTGTCCCTTAGCATGTGAAGAACATTTCCTCTATTGACTATTCCTGGAGAAGACTCTAAAAAACATATGATTTTGGGTCGGCGCTGGTAAGAAGTTATGGCCTTGTGCCCATAGAGAAATTAGCACTGGGCCTCGTGCCCATTAGTGCTTTTTCTAAGTGGACTACCCACACCGAGATATTTTTGGAAAGTTTTTTAAAATAGAAACGAATTTTCCATGCCCAACCACTCTGTGAGCAGAGTCATCATGGTTTGTTCCACTAAATAAAATCGAATTCCTTCCTTTGGATTCTCATTTCCTACATTTTAGAAACTCCCCAAAGGAAAAGGCCTCCCTTCCACCTTATGAGGGATCCCAAACCACCTCCTCCTCTCCTATAAATACATCCTTCTCACATAGTTTCAACTAGCTGAACAATCCATACTATAGATGGTGTGAGAATAGAGAAGAGAGGAATCCATTGTTGAGAGAGATTTTAGGGCCCATTTCCACACCAAGTCCAATCCCCAATGAATTTTTGAGACGCATTTGACTGAACCCATTGAAGGAGGTTGCAACGTCAAGGCTTTTTAGTTGTAAAATTCTTCTCTCTATCTTTAATACAAGACTAGTTTTTTGGTTCCAATTTTATGTTTGATAATATGCAAGTGTTTTGATTCTCCTTTACCAATCAAATAGCTATGAATAAAAATATTTTTTCATATGTTGTCATCATTCACTTGATCCCTACGCAGGTACACGAATACTCCCACTGAAATACTGCGACGTGTGAAGACAAATATCAATGAATCACTGCTACAAATGACAACAGAAGCATTGGACCAAGGTAGGCCATCTATCTTAGCTCATTTTCATTTATTTTCTAGGAGTAAGAATGTCTATCTTGTTCCCTTGTTGCTATACCCACTCTAGGGCTAGAGGGATTGCCTATGTCCGTAGAGGGGATTTACCTGCACAACAAAGTGTTCAAAAATTTTCTTCCTTATGCAGTTAGAGAGGAAAATGCTAAGTATTGCTAAAATCAGCGATATGGCCACTACACTATGGGAAATGAGATATAGATAGTCATTATTTAATGTTAGGAACTTATGCTTGACTAGTTGCAAATTATTGGATTCTTTTTCTCATGACCTTAAGCACACAGTCTCATAATCAACTGATGAAAAATCAAGTCTATCCTTCAAATGTTTGAACCAAAACGATATCACTGATATTACAACAATAAAATAAATAATTTCAGTCTATAAAAAGGTAGCACAGTAGCAACATACTTGAATTTTTTGGGTGCTTCAAAAAATCTTGTCCTAAATATAGGATTCTAGGTTGTTTGCAGTTTTTAATTGGTGAAGTTGGCTCAAATTTTGGAACTTTGTTAGCTCTTCTACAGGTATCATTTTCCACCAATTATTTGACAGGGTATTTTCATAGGCTTGCTAAAGGAGTCTCATTTTCTGCATCCTTAATATGAGTAAACTTTCAATCCAACATTGCTTTTCCATAAAAAATTTCAAAAAGAGAAACTAGCAGGTCAAAGAAGGTTTCATGGCCTCCTTGTATAACAGAAAGAGGTGGCCCTGGAATATGGAAAAATTTCTCCACTTCAACTGGAGGTAAAGAAAACAAAGAGCTTTATTCCAACAAGTTGCACACAAAGCATATCACTCTTCCAATATGGTTAATCTCATTTCTAATTGTTTTTAGGGACGCCTTCCTTGGTCAATTCGATACGGGCCTCAACCAACGTCCTGCGATTTGGATTCAAATACCCTAACCATATTCCTACCAAAAAAGAGGTATCTTGTCTTAGATAAGATAAGTTACTGAGATGAGCATGAATTATCTTTTGGAGCACACCCATCATCGGAATCAGAACTCCCATCACAACTAGCTCTGTGCAAACATAGGTGGGTGGGAATAAATAGAGGCATGAAGTTAAGAATTGAAGGGACAAGATTAAAGTAAATAAGAAGACTAAGTCTAGAAAGAACCCTTGATTATACCTTAATTTTTTTTTCTTTGATTCTACTGCTTAAAACAATGTTAGTTTAGAGAATAATGTGGCTTATTTAATGAAATATTTCCATAATGTTGCAATATGGCCAATATTTCCAATCAATAAATCAAAATAACTGCATCAGGAAAAATCATAGAGGATTCATGATGAAGACAAGAGAAATAATATAGCTTTTCAATAGCCTTTTGTATAAAAATACCTTCTCTGAACTCATTTTGACTACGAAGAAACATAAATGAATTGTTGGAAGTTGTACACAAAGGGACCTGGTGGCTCGAGGATCGATTCTGGGGCAATGTTTATGCAATTACTAACTAATATTTTTCAGATGCAGGTTGGCGAGGTCGAGGGATACATGCAATGGTGGAAAACTACCAAGAGGTTTTGAATCATAAAAAAAAGGCGAGGTGGGGTCATCCAATCCTTTGGGATCATTTACTTCAGCCATAATGGAATTATAGTAGTCCTTATTTGCAACCAAAAAATTCAGTGTACTTGCGACCAATGTTCTAACTATCACATTGTAGAGCAAAATCAACCTACATCAGAACCTCGTAAAAAAAAAAAAAACCCTCACCAAAGAAACAACCCTGCTTATGCATTAGCAATACATTCACAACGTCCAATCCCGCAAAGAACTCACAAAAATCATTCTCTCTACAATTGAATTGAAGACTTCACTGGCAAACCACTAGAAAAGAGAAAGGTTGGCTGGCAAGATAGGGCATGTCGATACCATAGCAATAGGGTCCGAACGCACTGGTGCCTGAGAAGTATGGATCTGGGTCTATCATCTATTGTCTATTTTTTCTAACCTCATACCCTTTTGACATACCTCACCTCCCAACATAGCCCCCTTAGTTTTGAATCTAAAGGTGGGATAGGATGTTTACCGTCTGATCATGTCATAGACGACCATATATTTGTATCTGAGTCAAATGTATTTTCAAAGAATTTGGAATATTTTAAATCTTTTTATTATTTAAGTTGAATAAGTTTTTTATTTGGAAAATAAATAGGCACATAAAATAATGATGCTACATCAGGCCATAGAACAAAAAAATAGTGCACCATTATTTAGCTGATGTGTCAAAATGTATCTTGGAAGTATTGTGACAGTCTTGGGAATCACAAATGGAAAGAAATTAAGAGGGAAAATGAATGAACCTAAGCGCATGGGGTAATAATGGTTTATCGCAATTCTTTGACTCACATTAAATTTTTTTAAATTAATATTATACATAAATCATTTATAAATATGTAATTATTTATTACTAAATTTGGATTTCATATAAATTAATTAATTAATTATTAATGTTAATGTCAATTTATACTTTTATAGTGATTTTTAATATATTTTTATTAAAGATAGTTATTGTTGTATCAAGATTTTTGCTTACTCTTCTATTATTATATTTTAATCCGCTTTAAAGATGTTCAAAATATGCTTTCACCTTCATGTGTGGAAGTTATCTACTTGCATATTCAAAGTGTTTTGATGTGGCTTTTCCCTTAAAAAAATGACTATTGTGATTGTGATGGTGAGAAGGTACTCTATAAATAGATTTGAGGGTTATTTAGAATAAATAGGAGATTCTTTCCCATTATCTAAGACTAATCTTTGAGAGAATGGATATACATTCCCGAATTATCACATAAACAATAGGTTAATATTGCATTTATGGATTTATCTCCATGAAGGGAATACCTCCTCATATGTGACCTTGATTGTCTCTCCCTCTTAAAGGATTTCCAAACATTAAGAATTAAATCTTCATTACTTTAAATATGTAGTCTTGTCGAATATACCAAAAACATAATAGGATTCTTTCATTGTGGAAAAAATCAAGTACATGTCCGAGGGAAGTATTCCTTTATAGATTGTTAAGTTCATCAATAACTACGATAAAATACTTGAATCTATATATTTGAGGATATTTAGTCATCATGTAAAGATTTCAAGAATGAAATAAATTCCAACCTAAGTTCTAACTATATGGTAAGCTTGTACTTTAGAGGTTCTATTATTGTAAAATTGGACAACTATGGAAGTTGTGGCAGGGTCTTGGAGGAGGGACTGTCATTTTGGGGCAAAGCTAGCCTCTATTTAAAGGATAGTTCCTAAAATCGAATCTATCTTCAGTGTTTGTCTCTTCAACCCCACTCTAGATTTGAATATAGAATCTCCCCCTACTTATTTTAGAATGATAAAATATTTCAAAAGCCAACACAAATATATTAGGGACTTACAATAAGATACAAACCAAGCAAGGAAGGTTATACACAAATGTGCTAAAAATTGCATTGAAATTGACTTGAGAAAAGGTATATCAATGCATATTTAATTAAATATTGTTTATTTTAACAACCCATCCATTATATTATAATAATGATACTTTATGTGTATCTATGCGAAAAGACAATACGCTTGAAATAAATCTTCCGAGAAACAATATGATTATAAGGAAAATAGAAAAATAACAAGCTGATGTGTGGTAGGATTGAATGAAGAATCAAAGAGAAAATATTAGAAGGTGTCCAAGTTTAGAACCAATAAAATATTATATGAAACCCTCCAAGGATGTTTTTATTAAGAGTGACACAAATATGATCATGGAGTCTATGCAAAAAACTTATGGGAGAAACATGAAACACCATGATTGAGATATTATGGATTTCAAAGAGAATTCATGTTAGTCAATCCAATGGAAGAAAGGTACTTGGTGCCACTTGAGCTTCCCCAAGCTCTAAATCAATTGGTTGAAAGAAATAAATCTAAAAGAGAAATGAAAATAAAGGACTATCCATCTATGTACACATCTACAATAGATCAATTCAAAAGTACAAGGTGTTTCCATGTAGACAACTTAGGTTCAAACCCTAACAAGTGTAGGGCCTTTGAATCCCCTATCTCTTATAAGTTTATATTGTTGAAGTGGCACAATTAAAATTACTAACATAAAAAGTCAATTTGTATTATTGTAGTACTCGTTAGGTAGTCGTATTTTTTTTCCTAAACTAAATTAGTCATTCACTGTAGTAATTTTTAGTTGTACTACTTATTAGCTAGTCATATATTTTAACTCGGGACTAAATTAGTCATTTATGTTATTATTTTTTAGTTAGGTCACTTAATATTGCTCATTTTTTGTAGTATTTCACTTGGAAAGGTTGTGGTGACACACTTTTTTAGTCACCTACTCATTAATTCCTCATTTTCTACTAGTGTTAAAATCCTGCTCGATTTAATTTTCATCCAAGAGAGAGGCTACCATTTCTTATTGGTGATTGAAAGGGTTCTTGTACAAAGCTTCCACAATTTCTTCATCCATGAACTCTTCATCGCCGTAATAATTTTCTAGATTTTGAATGAAATCCTCACAATTTTCACAGCAATTCTCAACCAATGACAAAGAAGGATGCAATTTTTTGTATTTCCCAAAAAAGAATAAATCAAAATATTTAAGGGAATACAAAGTACTAGATGTAAAACCTTCATACTAGGATCTCAATTTTCCTTCCAAAGTAACCATAGATATCTTCATCAAGAAATCTTCATGAAATTGAACCTTAATTCTATGCACATGCATGTGAAATTTAACTAAGTGAAGAGCATCATCATCTCCTACCTAATATTTGAATCTTGAAAAATAAGTCTTCCAATCTACACAAGGAATATGATTTGGAAAACATGGAATGTGATCTTGATTCATGGGATCATACCTTACATATATATAACTCATCTTGAGCTAGTAGAGTTGCGAGAAAAAAAAACACCGATTTCCGTATCCTGCTGCCAGTGGAGTCTTCAGATAAAGTTGAAAATTAACTGGAGCCACCACGTGAATGGTACAACCTTCATGTGTCTAATTTTTGTCCACCATCAATAATCAGATCTCAAACTTTGATGATTATTTCCTGGCAAATATGGAACCTTTTGCTCCCCAAAAACGACGCCTCTATGCTAGCACTCCATAATTTCTCCATGCTGAGGAGAGAAACTCACAGTTAACCACAAACGACTTGGAAATTGTAATTTATCCCTTCCAACATCAGAGAGGGATCTCTCTGTCTGAAATTTTCAATCACTTATATGTTAGGCTAGGTATGGTGCTTAGTGGGGTATAAGTTTTAAATGTTTTATAGAAGGAAGGAAGAAAAATCTATTGAGCATGGAGTCATGTAAAATTGATTATTTTTCCACTAATAGGATAAAAATATGAGGGGTCTTCTACAGGGGAAAGGTAGGCAGTATTTCTAGTGTAATAGAATTGATTTGTTGTAACAGGGTGAGTATAATAACAGTGAAGAAAACATATAGAGCTTCAAACTGTGGGATGAATTGTAAAGGTTGTTTCAAGAAGAAAACATAGATTGCTTGACAAACTAAATCAGATCATTTTTAAAATGAATCATGAGATAAATGATGATCTAAAAAAACATGAATACATACATTCAAGGTATGTAATACATAAGGAAACATTAAAACATGAGAAAATCATATCACCATCAAGATCTGACACAGGAATCCCTGTAAATCATACCTTTGTCTTTTCATTCACTGGAAAATCAATAAAATACAATACACACAGTGTTATTTCTTCTCAAACCTGACCAAGAAACCAACCTATTGCACACTAAAACTCATGAAAATATATACAATTAGCTCATCCCTATATCATGTGGTCAAGCTCAACCATTTCCCCAAATATATAATCAATTGCATTAAATTTGGAACTACCTACTAGGAATAGGGATCACATTTCCAGAAAATAGGGGTGAAATATTTACTAAATATCTTGAACCATGATATATGTTACAAAAATTAAGGATTTTTTTATATATTATATTGTGGTTGAGATAAACCTCTCAGTTTTTTATAATTCTTCTCCATCTCCTCGAAATCTGCCCTAAAAAATCATGAGTAAAACAAGAAATAACAAAATTTAAAAAATATGTTGTAAATATTTATTTTAATCTTCCAATATATGACAGTTGAGGAAACTAAAGGATTTTTTTTTGTAATTTAGCTCATTTTTTAAGAAAAAATCTTTTTCTTTTTCCTAAATTCATCTCCAGTTAGTCAAAAACTTATCTTGAAGTGAAACTATTAAAAGTGCAACAATTGTCTAAAAGCGCAAGGACTGTATTTTTTTAATATCTCCTAAAAGGTAAGCCAGATTAAGCTAATTTTTTGAAATAAAGCTAATATAATTATAACCCTTATCCACAGAAATTTTGAGTCAAATATGACTCACAGATCATGAGAAAATCTAAAAATGGATGTAGATGACGGTGGCTCATTTCTCAAAAACCGTGAAGAATTTTTACCTGAAATTAAGTGAGATTAGTCAACTTAGCCCCATACATATACTATCAACATTTCGTGGAAAATAGGTACATGGTTTAAGATATATGGTGAAAATATGGTGACTGTGTAAAAGTGTAGTGCATAATCACAACACTTCAAGCTTATACTATCTCTGGAAATCATCTGACATGATGAGGGTATTGGGATGGCATGGAATGGTCCATAAAACGATTCAAATCTATGATAAAATTCTAGGCCGAACACAAAACTTTAAACCCCATACATTCTTCTTGCAACAAAAGCGCAACATAGCTGTGCAACACATCTCCATATTCATGACTTGACCAAACACTGATCTTCCGTTTGAGAAAAATGATTTGGAGCTAATCCAAATATTCAGAAAAACCTCTTACATGGAAAAAGTGCCAAAAATATTAATTCCTCATCAAAATTGGTTACCTTGGTAAAAGCACAGCACCCCCTGCAGACTTTCAACAACGAACCTTTCAGATTGTTGTACTGGAGGCTAATGTGATAGTACAAGTATGATTTGATCACAAAATTACTTGACAAGATGTCACTAGCTCATCCCAGTGATGCAATATTGGGACCATCATACCCCCACTCATGAATTGAATTGCTCATAACCCTAGACTCACTTAACTCGACCTCTCAAGATATAAATGACTATTTTCATGACCTTTCACACACACTGACACAATTACATTCAATAGTGAAAATTTTGTTCGAAAATAAGACCCATATCTTGATCTCTACAAGATCATAGCAAACCTTTACACATTTTTCAAATAAAATTGAAAGAAAAAACTAGTTTTCTAACTAGTATGACTATAGGAAACTAATAGCTTCAAAGGAATATTTTCACTCGATAACCGACTCATTGACTTAACCCTCCCTTCAATTTTCACTTGGTTCTAGCCCATCGAGCATATGATGCCAAATTTTTAAAAGTGTAGAAGCCATATTAGACGATTTTTCTCCTCAAACTTGACAAATTGTTAAAGTAGAGCCTCTGATAAATCCTGTAAACACTAGAATTAATATTAAGGTGACAATAATGTTACTCACAGAAAGGAATTAAGGCCGATAGCACAATACCATTTAAATGCATAAATTATTATTAATTGAGTAGGTGAATTTCATTACTCCAACAATGGTTTTCCTTATCTAGACTATACAAATGATAATGGAATATCATTCTTAGATGGTGTGGTCTAAATCAAAGTACTCCCTATGCCACACTAAATTAAATGAAAAAAATACTTTTAGCTAGTTTAGAGGAGAATGGAGGGTTTTTAAAATTATCTGATCAAGTACTATGATTGGTTAGTAAGAAAGGGGAGCCACAACAAGAATTTAAAAGGTCATTGTTATCATGCAAGGGATCATACTATGTAATTAAAATCCACTAATGCTATGATGCATCCACTCTACTTGGAGTCCTTTGATTCAATTAATGTAGGTTCTCAAATTATGTGACAAAGCTAAAGGCTACTCTCTGCATAACGTTGTAGTGATAATGATATTAGTGTAGATGAAATGTATTTTGATAACATGGGATCTGTCTATGGTGTGTGAAAAAAGAGAAATGTACGTTGAGGAGAAGAGTTTGAATGGTTGTGTTTCAATTTTGAGGATGTGAAGTGAAGAGTAGAGGATGCAACATAATAGAAGAAATAGAAAAAAGGGTAGATAGGTGTGTGTTTGCAGAGCAGAGAAAAAGGAGTTGTAGAAGACAATAGAAAAAGTCATTTTTTGATTTAATAGAAGGAGGATATTATTCTTAGCATGAAAATTGTATAAAAAATAGGACATTTGGTTGAAGCATGTAGGGGGTTGCAATTATAAGAAGTTGGTTCCTTTGAGAAGTATGTGTCTTGTTTACTTGAAGGGGGTTGTGGCCTAGTGCGAGTAGGTGCTCACAAATATATGATATAATCAGAGTTGTTGTCTTGATTATCATCATAATACAAAACAAGATTTGGTGGTTTTTGTGCTCAAATGTATATGAATGATGATGTCTCATGTGTTGTTTGATTGTATTCAATTAAAATTTTAAGTGTTAAACATAAAATTAAGAAAATTTGTTAATTTATAATTCACCCTCTCTCTTAGTAATTCTATAATGAACTCTTTTGCACTTATACATTTATGCTTGCACTTATGTGAGGTTTTTCTTCTAACTTAGTTGATGTTCTCCTATCAATTAGTAAAATCTTGTACTATAATATCTTCTTTTGCAATTATACATTTATGCTTGCACTTATGTGAGGTTTTTATTCTAATGTAGTTGATGTTCTCCTATCAATTAGTAAAATTTTGTACTATATTATCTTTTATTTCAAAATTTATATTGGATAGTAAATGAATGGTGTTGGTTGGTTTCTCCAAAAGAGTATTATGTGTATTGAAATAACTTAGATTGTACTAATTCTTGTCTAAAAAAGCTATATTCTTTTTATTTATTTAAGAAATTATTGGTATTTTGTGTATTAAATGAACTTAGATTGTACTAATTCTTACTTATCCTTAAAAAAATGTATGCTTTTATGTATATATTTAAGCAATTATTGGTTATTTATCATTCATCTATTTAATGTTATTCCCTCTTAACTAGGTTATGTTAGCGTAGATTTTATAATTTTTGCATTTAGAATAGAAATGATTTTATTTTATATTTTCTATTTAGTTAACAAAAATTAAAATACCTAAAAATGGATTTAAGGGGATAAACTAGTTGAACCTCTAGTTGTAAATGGTGTGAATTCTAATTAGAGCTTCACATTGGAGAGTACCTTTATCTATTATAGGAAATACTATAACTATGAACAAATTGTGATATCCAAAAAAAAAAAAGAATCTAAAATTTCCCATTTAAGAAAAGAATTAACAATTTTATTTTTTTATTTTTTAATCTTTTATGTTGCATTACTTCTTATGTCAAGAGAAGAACAAATTGATCTCTATAGCCTTTTTTTGGCAAGGACTAATAACAAAGTGTTACAGTGCAACTTAGTATCTCCCACTCAAACTTAGAAAATATGCTAAGGAGAAAATTGCTTAAAAAGATATAACCTATATTGATCAATGATAAATTAATAGTGGTCAAGAGTAAAATTGAATCCTATAATTTATCTTTGGGAGGAACTAATAAATTGATATATGAAGTGGATAAATCAATTGTTTTCTAATTGGTGGTTGGTAACCACTAGTAAGTCTAGATATTTATAGTTTTACTCATACTTAAATGTCGAGGAGAGCATAAATGATGGTGGGAAGTAACTCTTGGTAAGCATATTTATTTACATTTTATTTCTATCCATTTTTATGCAAAGACTTGTTTAAATTACGATGGGAACTATCTTATGGTAAATATGTTATTTACCAAAATATAAGATATTTTCAAGAATTTTATCTTTGCATAAACAAGGGTTTAAAAAATCACTACATAACAATCTAAAAATGATGAATGAATATTGGAACACCATGAACTAATAACAAATATTTATTTTTAGAGTCAAAGTCAAGGTATTTATTTTGTAAGTCAAGATTAAGGTAAATATCAAAGGTGATTGATATTAATAATAATCTATTATTAATATTACAGTCATGGTAGATGCTAAATTAGTGAATGGAATCTTTTTGTTTGTTGGAGAAGGAAATCACTCTAAGAACCCGTTTGAGTCAATATCTATCACTTACCACTCAAGTTAGAAATTATGCTACTAGAGATTTTACATAAAAAATTATAACTTACATTGAGCAATGCTAAATTAATACTAGTGCTAATGGAATCCTATAGTATTGCTTTGAAATAAACTAATTACTTGTTGAGGAGCAAGGACTAAGTTTACAAATTTATCATTTTACTCCTACATAAATACTAAGGAAAACATACATAATAGTGGAAAGTAACTCTTAGTAAGTATATTTAGTTATATCTTATTTATGAATTATGACATAAGATATGTGAGACATGAGAGTATATTTTTCAAAAACTAAAATAAAACCTTCAAATTATGTTCCAATCAAATGCTTAATTTCTTTTTAAATAATATTAAAAATTAAATATTTATTCTACAAAATTAAACATTATATTTTTTATTGATCATGCTAAATTAATAATTTTTTCATTAATAAAATTATTAGAAAAAAATAATTACCATACCTTACAGTATTGTAGCCTCTCTAAATATATAATAATAAAACAAATATAGAAAAAATAAAATGTCCCTTCTACTAAACTTCAGCTATTTTATAGAAAGGCTACAGGTTTTGGCTCCTTGACGTCAACTCCAGTTACAATTGATGTTATGAAGATATTATGCTCAAAATCACCATCACCATGGGCAGATCCACTTCACCTGCATTGAGGCAATTTTATTTTTATTTATATATTTAATGAATATTAATAATTAATAATTAACATATAATTTAAATTAGAGAAGAAACGGTTTTTTTATTGAAATTACTTAATATAATTTCTTGTTATTTAAAATAATTGAAATTATAAATAACGTTAAAAACTCAAAAGAATTTTACACTGAAATGTTTAAATATTTTTTATTAAATTTAATTAAAACTAACTATGAAAAATACATCCAAAAAACTATTTCACCTATTCGACAACATTATTGGACTACACTGATAATTGGAATAACAGATAATCAAATGAAAATTAAACCATTTAAACTAAAATGTTTAAATATCTTTGACTAAATTTAATTAAAATTAACTATGAAAAATGCACCAACACTATTTCATCTATTCAACTACACTGATAATTGGAATAACAAATAACCGGATGCATGTGCTGGGTACATATCCCGTGGTGCTCCATTGGAAAAAGAGAAGGAAGAAAACTGCAAGGCATGCAGTGCGCACATATCCCATGGTTGGATTTATTGGAAGTATTCGCAGTGCGCACATATCCCATGGTTGGATTTATTGGAAGTATTGGGATCACTGCCAAGTTTCTTCTCGTTTGTTGATTTGATAAAGAAAGTCGACCTTTATGAAATATAAAGTTGACCTGGAAAGTTGTAACAACGATGTGATAGTTGTAATGAGCAACAATTAGCCAAACGCAGACTTGTCTTGTGCCGTAGTTTAGTGGAAACATCGGAGCAGTTTGTCCACTTTCTATTACTGAGATTCTCACTCGCCAGTCTCAACCTCCGCCAGACGTGTATAACTGTCTCTCTATTTTGTCCTAAATTCTTCGGGTGATATCAGCCTTTTAAAGGTTCATGTATTTGCTATTCACCCCAATTCTACCCAGAGTTAATAGAGAAGTGAATGTTTAAGATTTTGTAGAACTTGGTATGAATGATTTAGATTGTAGTTTAATAACCTGAATATAGAACATATCCAATTAGAGAGGAAATGACGTGGAGGCTAAAAAGCCGTGTCACTTGGCTGGAAGTGGCGACAAAAACTCGAAGTTTTTCCGTAGTTTTGCATTGGGGAGGAGGAGTACAAATACAATATGGGAAATTGCGGATGGGGATGTATCAGTTTGCTCAAATGAAGACATAAAAAAGGCTGTTGTGAGTTTCTTTGGAAATTTATTCAAAAAAGGGAGTATCAGGTGATAATGCACACCTGGAAATGATCCAGCATTTTCTTGTTATGTTTGACAATGATGCATTACTTAAGTTTAACGGGAAGGTAAATCTGGAGGAGGTAAAAGCATTCCTGAAATCCGTTGAAGCTGATAAAAGTCTAGAGCCTGATGGGTGGAGCTTGGAATTTTTTCTACATTTCATTGAGGATTTCATAATGGACTTGACTGATATGGTAGAGGAATCTCGGGTGAATGGAAGGATTCCTGGAGCCATAAACTCTACTTTCATAGCTCTAATTCCAAAGAAAAAAAGGAAAATGTCTTTCAATGACTATAGACCGATTTCTTTGTGTAACACTTTATACAAAATTATCTCAAAAGTGATTGCTGAAAGGATGAAATGTGCTCTATATCTTTTCATTACACCAGCAAAATTAGGCTTCCTGAAAAACCGAAGCATACATGACGTTGTAGCTGCAACACAAGAGATCATCCACATGATTCAGTCCAAAAAAATGAAAGTTGTGGTGTTAAAAATCAATTTAAATAAAGCATATGATCGAACTGATTGGGTTTTTATGAGACTGGTTTTATACAAAATCGGCCTGACTAGAGAGGCTGTATCGTGGGTGATGGGATGCATCGAAAATATGTCTATGGCCATCTTAATAAACGGCTTAGCCACCAAGTTTTTCTATCCAAGTAGGGGGCTCCATCAGGGATGTGTAGTGTCTCTGTTGTTATTTATTTTGATGATGGATGCAATGAGTTTAATGATCAAAAGGGTGCCTGAAGAGGGTTTATTTTGTGGGGTTGATATCGGCCCAGTTTTGAAGGCTAATCATAGTCTTTTTGTAGGCGATATTATTATTTTCGGAACGCTACAGGGGAAAAGCTGGGAAGTTTTTCACATAATTGTTCTATGCTTTTGCACAACTACGGGCATGTTGATAAGCGAAGGTAAATCCTACTTATACTTTGCAGATGGCGAGGAAGGGGAGTATAGTGAAATATCAGACTTATTCAGCTGTATTAGGGCTCCCTTGAAGGACAGAATGACATACTTGGGGTTCAGGATGAAAGCATTAAATTACACAGTGGAGGATTGGAATTGGGTGATAAGAAAATATAGGAAAAGATTAGAAGTGTGGTCAACGAAATGGATATCAAGGGGAGGCAGGTTGATCCTATCTCAGGCTGTTTTTCAGCAACTTATGGTCTTGGCACATCTATACATTATCCCAAAAAGGACTCTACATGATATTCAAAAGATCATGGCAAGATTTATCTGGGGAGGAGGGAGAGACAAAAGGTGCATCCATTTGTCTGGATGGGATACTTTTGCTACTCCTAAGGAAAAGGGGGGCTGGGGAATTCTTGATTTGGACATTTTTGGTAAATCTATAATCATTCCACATGATATTCAAAAGATCATGGCAAGATTTATCTGGGGAGGGGGGATAGACAAAAGGTGCATCCATCTTTCTTGATGGGATACTTTTGCTACTCCTAAGGAAAAGGGGGGCTGGGGAATTCTTGATTTGGACATTTTTGGTAAATCTCTAATCATGAAATCACTATGGAGATGTTTTTGTCTCTCTTGAAAATGGAAAGAGATCATAAAACATAAATACATTGGACAAGAGGTTCTAGAGGACTTAGTCAACTCGAGATGGAAAGAGGGCAACAAAATATCAAACATCTGGAAGGGTTTTGGGAAAATTTGGCCTTTAGCAAGCGAAAATTTGAGGTGGGTTTTCGGAAATGGACAAAAATTTCTCATTGGATGTAGACAGATGATGGGGATAGAGACTATTCATTTCTTAAATAGAGAACTTATTTATGCTTTAAACCAAACGAGATCTTTTTATCTATATCAGATTATTGACGGATGGGACCTTGGTGTTCCAAGATGGAAATCTGGTACAGATCTAGGGTTGAATGAGAGGTGGAAGGTTGAGTGGAATGGGTACACAAAGGCCCTCATACATTTGGGACTATGTATTTCCGGTGCGAGTAACAGAATTACATGGGGTGGTTTTCTAGCAGAAGGGGTTCCGAAAGCAAAAGAAATATACTCTGTGTTGATGAATTCAAAGTTAAATCAGGAACTTGATTGTTGGTTCAACTTTTTATGGAAGGTTAATGTTCAGGTAAAAATGACCATATTTCTTTGGTTAGTTTGGAGAGATAAGAACTTAACATGGAAAAATCTTCAAATAAAATGCTGGGAGGGTCCAGGAATATGCAGATTATGTGGTGAAGAGGCAAAAGACAACATTCACCTATTCTATACGTGTTCTTTTTCAAAAGAAACTCTGAAAATTCCGTGTGCAAACTTGCACATAAATCCTCCAGGATATCTCACAACTGTGGACTACATCCGATGGTGGTCTCAAAGAGGTAGGAACTACAGGATCATCCACACTCTTTTTCACTGGTATATTTGGAACAATAGAAACAGGAAACTATTTGAGGGTATGCCTTTCTCTCCAAAAAAGATGGTTATCCAGATATACAACTATTGGGAAAGGGTCAAAACTTGTCAAAAAACACCGATGGACTTATGTAAAAGAATAAGACCTCATGAGTTTTATTTCCCAGCTGGATATTTTGACAGGGCATCACAAAACTCATCTTGTGGCTGTGGTGCCTGGCTTATGCTAATGCCCTCATGTCATTATAAATTCCACTGGAATGGAGAGATTGGCACGAATATGAGGGGGGAAGTTATAGCTTTATGGGGACTATTATGGTTTTCAAACCATCTAAATATGGAACAGTTATGGGTTTTCGGAGATTCCAAAATTCTTATTGATCATATGAATTCCAAGTCCTCCTTAAATCCTGATATGTTATCACAGTGGCTTGAGAGAATTTATGCTCTGAAAAGGACTTTCACTTTTACTTCTTTTTGTCATGTTTATAGGGAGAAAAATACAGAAGCCGATAGACTATCAAAAAGAGGCTTGGATGACTTCTTTGGAGAAATGTACTATGAATTATCAAACAAGGAGGGTCAGGAAGTGGTGGGAAAGGTCAATTTCTTTTAAAAAATATGTGATGTTGAAGATGGTGTGCTGAAAAGGCACATAATTCTAGAGAACTCTCAATGCATTTATTGTACAAATCGTTTTTCATATCTCTATCATGAGAGTGATGGACCTCTGTGAACAGGGGGTGTTTAATTTTTGAGTTACTTTTTTCTTGTTTTTTTGTGTACAAAACTTTGAAATATCAAGTGCTGCTTAGAAGACATTTCTGGTAGGAACAGCTGGAGGTTAGACCTCATATTATGAAACAAATGAATGTAAATTTTTTTTTGTGGACTATAAAAGCCTTTGTTCTGGTACAATATATAAACTAGTCATATTTTTCATGCTGAAAAAAAAAGAGAAGTGAATGTTTAAGATTATGTACAACTTCGTATGAATGATTTAGATTGTAGTTGAGTACAAGTTATTTTGTTGAGAGGTGCTTTTCACTTTTTAGAATCTGTTAGATTGTAGTGAAAGATGTTTTTCATTCATTTAGTATAGTAAAAATGTTGAATATTTTGACTAAATCAAATAATATAAAAATAAAAATAAAATTAAATAAAAAGATTAATAGAATGTAAACATTTTAACTATTTCAAAACATGAATGTTTTAGATTGAATGAGTCGGAGTTATTGTGTTGAGAGGCGCTCTCTACCCCCTGAATGTTTTAGATTGTGTAGAGAAACTCTTTCCATCCAGCGTGATAGAAATGTTCGAATGCAATATTTAACATTTTGACTAAGTCAAATAACATAAAAATAAAAATTAAATTATATTTGAAAAATTAAATTAAATAAAAAGAATAATATAATGTAAACATTTTAAGTGGTTCAAAATAAAATACTATAAAGAAAAAATAATTTTATAAAAGTAAAATAATACTAAAAATTAAAATTGTTCATGGTATTGACTCATGGTATTCATGTGTGGTATTGACCCATGTTATTCATATGTAATGTAGACTATTTAAAAGGAAATTAAACTACCTTGAAAAGATCAAAAAAATACGATCAAATCTCTTTATATACAATTCTCTTTTAGAGTGAAAAGAAATTCAATTCTATAAATCTAACCAAATTCTTTATATTATCAACTCTATGTGGTTGTTATTTTTCAAGTATTGTTGCCGGCCGAAGCCGGTCTACTCATATTAACCAAAATTTCTATAAACCTTGGACTATGGTTTGGTTTTAAAAAAATTTGTTCGACCAGTGCAGTATTGTGGGTGTTGATGGGGCAGGCATATCCTCCCCGGGCTACCAACCTCAGCAGCCACCGCCTTATGCCTATCCTCCTCCACAACCTTACCCTCAACAAGGTATCACCTCTTATATTTTCAATATTTCAGAATATGTGTTTTAGATGCACTCATGTTACGTTTAATGTATGTTACCAGAAACAATCCCTAAGGGGTTTGTTTCTAAAACCCCATTCTAAGCGTTAGTTGCTCGGTTATAGTGGAAATTCTATTTAGCTTAACAATATAAATAATGATCAAGTGTTTCTGCTAGTTGTTTCTCAAAGAATTATTAGTTCAAGTATTATCATTAGTTAGAAACCACATCATTAAACCCATTCTTAACGTTAGTTTCTTGGTTATAGTGGGAAGCCTACTTAGCTAAAAATGATCACTATTTCTGCTTTCTGTTTCTCTCATAAAATTATTAGTTCAAGTTTTTATCATTAGTTGGAAATCACATCCATTTGTATAAGTTTAAAAAGGCTCGCAAAATTGTATCATCTATGACGATTTTTGTTAGTTAAGGTATCTAATATAAAGTTTCAATCAATGTTACAAAAAAATTCCCAAAATGCTGGTTTTTCTTCCCATTTTTGGGTTCATGTGGCATTTCTGAAAGCATAAATATGAACCTCATTTGCGAGTGGTTGAAGCAAAAATGGATTGTTTTGTTTGTGGTGTTGCTTGTTATCCACCACCGCATAGGGTACTCGCAGTAGACCCCTCCTGTAGCTGGGCCTCTGCAATATGGACAGCAGCAACAGTCTGGTGCTTCAAAGGGATTTTTGGAAGGATGGTTAAGTATTGTTTTCTCTTTATATATATATACACACACGTAAGAGATATGAATAAGTTTTTATATGATTTAATTATTGTGAAATGGTGTAAGTAACACAGTTTTGATTTTGGTTGTGCAGCGGGGCTTTGCTGCCTATTGGAGGACTGCTGCTATGATCCCACTGTGATATGTGTAGGGTAGTCAGTATTTCCGACATGTCCACTGAATGTTTTGAGGGGAATGAATTAAATCATGTTGTTTGTTTGCTAGTTCGTGTTGGTTTTTTTTTAATTTAATTGGGTTAGTGAGATATTTGGAGAATTTAACATTCAATTATTTGGATATACAAGGATTTGTTAACATGTTTTTTTTTCAATAGAAGCTTGCAACAGCAACATAGGTTGACTGGCTTTGCTGAGTCTCTTCTTTGTGTAGACTTATTTATCCATACACGAACCTACTTAGGCATTTCACGCTCTGGTGACCTTCTTCTACGACTTCTCTCGCCTTTAACGGTCTTGGCGTTCCTTCTGCCTTTTGGTGAATCTCTGGTATAAAAAAATCACACAAATACTACCTCAACATACGTTAAGATAAGCTCAGAGTTTTCAGTACTCAAATCATGCAGAATAAAACTTCACTCTTTTATTGATCAGAAGATTTCAGATTACAGAGATTGATAATACAGAGTCTGTTGTTCTTTCCTGAGATGGACTGTGATGGCATTTACCAGTGTTTGCTTCTTAATAAATAAGATAGCGTTCTGGAGGCTACCTGGCCAATTCCCAGACTTAGTCTTTGAACAAAGACACAATAACACACATACAGATAATCCTATGTGTTCTCGCCACTTTAGGTTCTTACCAGTGCTCACACACTAATACACAGGCTTCTGAGAACAACCTAATGACTGGAATCTTAGCTTACTTTGTGATGCAAGAAAATTAGGCTAATCAGCCCGCAGATGCAGAGCAGGAAATAATTTAGACTTGCTGGACACACAAAAGACTCTTCGACCTTTTTACTCTAACTCTCAAACATCTGATGCCCAAATGAGCCTTACCCTCATTCTTTTATAGGATGGGAGAGGGGACAAACACTTGAGAGTCGGTCCTATATGTCCTAAGGAATCTTAATACGTTGATCAATTTATCGGGTAGATGTGGGTCAAACCGCACAAGCTATTGGAGAAGTGCTCCGAGTCTCCTGATAAAATCAAATCACTCATATATATGAATAAAATTATGATAAGTTTATATATTTTCTAATTCTGCTATCATTCATATATATGAATAAAATTATCTGAAATTTAAATATTGTTTAAGATTTACAGATTGAAGTGTCTATTATTTATTGGTTGTAAATAAGTTTGTAATAGATTTTTGGTTTTAGGTGCTTAGCAAACTAGTGAAATTTGATCCCAAGCCATTTTACTAAAGAAACTCTTTATCAATAGATTGAGGACGAATACAAGCGGCCTTACTAAAGAAACCCTTTCTCACCTAGTTAGGTTACTTACTTCGATATTCACATTTTATTTCCATGAATAAATTTGTGAGATAAGATTTATTTGAAAGTTAGATAAATCAATATGAATATAAAGAAATGTTAATAATAAGCACTATTACTTTCGTATTAAATTAAAATTAATTGAAAGTTAGATAAATATATATGGATATAAAGAAATGTTAATAATAAGTACTATTATTTTCGTATTAAATTAAAATTAAGAAACAAATAATTAACATTTTTAGAAGGCACCATTCAAATTCAAATGAGAGGTTATTTAATCAAACAACGTTACTAAAGCTAACATATTTAGGATTATATTATTTTTTGGATTATGATGATGGGGAAGACAATTATTTCAATTTTAATTGTTTGGTTAAAAGATGAGTCATAATCTTAGTATTTTATATTTTTTGGTCAAATTTATTATTAATATTTATTTATAAATGATGATTTTATATTAGATTTTTATAATTGTTTTTTACAATTAATTTTTATTTTAATATATATGTATATATATATTATTGGCTTAAATTTATAATAAAAGTTTGAAATTAAGTTTTTGATAAAAAAAATTACTTTAAATACTTCTCTTTCATATAATTAATCTTTAGTTTGATTAAATATATGGATTTCTTTATAATATATTAGTAGATTGATAATAAGTGTTTTTGTTATCTTTTATAACATCTTATTATACAAACATCTTACTATACAAAAAAGAACAAAAAAAAATTACCTTTAATTATATTGCAAATAAAATACACATATACATTTTAATTAACACTACATAACATATTGTTAAAGAGATAACTTAACATTACATTACATATCGTAATACTATCATTACCTATCTCGTTATCGAGACTTTTTCTTTAAAGCACATTGCATAACGCAACTATGGTTTTGGAGAGGAATATTTGTTTTGATTTTTGGGATAATTAAACCCGTCTCAGTACCAAAGAAAAATACATAATTTTGTACCTTTGTAATTATTTCTCACAAATTTTCAACTTAAAAATGATTCTCCGTGGCATCGATTATGTTATCAATTAGTTTTATTGATACCTAGATAGATCTACACCATTTGTGGGTTCTTGAATCTACGATTGCGATGTTGGCTGGGATGGTTAGGGTAATACCCTACCCATAAACCTTATCTATTCTTTTCATTTACCGTTGCTACCATGGAGCTCGATCTCTGCAAATTTTCCCTTGGATTGTGTATCCTGCTTTCACTCTCGGCCTGAACATTGAGGTAATGTTTAATTACTTGTTCCTTTGTCACTTACGGATGTTGGTCTCACTTGCTCGATTATCGAGTCTTTCTATAATTTCCTTAGGTGTTCGATACTCTATTCTCTTATAGCTTTACATGCTTGTCCAAGGTGTAATAGAGTTGCACTCCTTTATGTTGCTTCTCGACAGGGTTTGCGTGCCTAAGCTACCATTCCTAGACTTCATGGAGTTTTACAATTCTTCGGACTTCTCTTCGTATGGAAGTGTTGAGGAGGTAAATCCCCTCTGCAAACAGAGGTGATCCCACTATCCCAGATCGGGTCTAACAACAATCAATTCATGCAATGACGTTGGATCCTAGTTACAAAAAGACAAAGATCGCGATAAGTAGCCTACCTCAAATCCCACGCAGTTGTCGTTGAAGAAAAGATGATGTTTCCCATCCCTCACTTGACAGATCACAATCCTTTCGTTCGACATGTCCAAACACCTGTACACATGCAAGGAAACAACGACATACAACGTAACATCTAAAGCATGTAACCATATATCAGTCAGAGAGGAATCATATAATTCATTACATTACATAAAGAAATGAACACATGAATGGAACCAAAATCAGAGTCGCTTATATTATAAATGACAAAAGGGAGATTACAACCAAATTCTTTGACACTATGATCTTCCTTTGGCGGGGCTTACAGCAGAGCATGTCTCAATAAAGCCTGTCGGGAATCTGGACAAAGCTCTCTCTCTTCGGCTTGGCTCTCAATAGTTTCTTGGCTATAGTTTCCTTCCTACAAGTTTAGCTAGCTTGCTAATGGAGAGGGAAATATTTTATAGATGGAGGAAAGGAAGTTGGGATCCCTATAATCATGGGATAGGCCTTATCTCGTAGGAAGGTTCCACGATAGGTGGAAAACCACTTCCTATACATGGAGATCTGGAGCCAAACCACTCAACTCCTTTTGACAATTCATTTAGGAGTTTGTTAGAATCAAACTTCTGCCATTTATTTTTAGAAAACATTCCTTATTAAGCTTGGCGCAAGTGAAACACAAGGACAGAGCACCAGTTGGCACGCCCTCTAATGTGGATTTCCCCCATTGGCGCGAGGGATGAACTGGCTAGTCGCACCAAGGCTAAAACGTCTATTTTTAGGGTTTTTCAGAGGAAATGTTTTCCAGGGGAATGTTTGTCCTTATGCAAGAGGATGCCATGAAGGTGGTTTCAGGTCATTTTACTATTCACAGGTCATGAGAATAGTCCTCCAATGTATGGGATGAGGGATTGCAAGGACGGTGACAAAATGTTGTGTAACAGATGCCCCCTAAAGCATGAGGTCTAAGAGACAGGTAGGGGTGAAATTCTTTATGAGAACGCGCCTGACTGAAAACACTATTGTCAGAAGACATGAAAATATGAGTATAACTGATATCTCTGATACATGATGTGTGGTATGGGCGTAGCCATCCATAATAGAGTGTACAATAACTGGGATCCAAGGTATGGACACAGCCATCCCGTAAAGAAGGATAAACAAGTAGACTCAGGTATGGTCGCAACCATCCGATCAAATGAGTCATGTGACCAATCATGATAATCTACAAAAAATCCATAGCCTGGATTTCATCAGACAAAATCCAAGGTCTTGTGCTCCATCTCGACCCAAATAGAGTACAAGTTCGAGCATGTGAATGAGTGAGCTGAAGTCGAACATGCAAGAACATCATATGATTACCAGCCAATAATGAAAGCTGTTAACATACGCAAGAGGAACCACCAATAATGAGGATGGCCCTCAAGGTACTATAGGTACAATCCATGGAATGTGAACAGTGAGCTGGCGCCGAACACTCGCAGAATCATCCGATCGAAGGTCAATAATGAAAACCTTACGTCGAATGCGAAGAACCTGCCATTGAGGCATGTAGGCTCCAAGGTCCTGAAGGGAGTCTCTAGATCAGCCTCCTGGATAATGAGCTGAAGTCGACAGGAAGTGACCTTGATCGAAGGTGGGCCATAGTGTTTCCCACATCATCGATGCGAGACATAGGAACATGATGTTTGTGAATCAAGATCAATAGAGAATCAGAGGGAGGTTGAAAACTGCAGAGGCCAAATTCTCTTGAACATATCAGCGACATGACACTGGATTTGGCAGTATTTGACATCAAAGGATCTGAGGTCATGATGATGTGGCAAATAGTAGATGAGCGATCAAAAAATATTACCCAAACCAATGGAGGCAAGAAGAAAATGAGATGAGATGTCCCCAACCCGAATGCAGACAAGTGCCATGTTCAAGAGCGACATACTGCCGACACAATGGTGATACTAGTTCCATTTTTCCCCACCATTGCCGGCGAGTGCCCTAATTATTTTTTGAAACAAGATTGAAGGGGATAACAAATTCTTGCAATATAAGTTTTTCCTTCGGAAAAATCCAACCTAGTACATTTAACGAGCCCTAGGAAGGAGGAAATCGAGTATCGTCACTACGACGGAGTCTGATGTCATCAGTTTTTAACGAGTCTGAGAAATGAAGAACTTAACATCTTTTCATGTTTAAAGAGTTTGAAAAGACAGCAAAAAAGAAAAATCCAACAGACCCTTTTCGTAAATAGTCTCACATATCTGAAAATGTATAAAACTGTGTCTGAGAGAACCTCTTAGTCGCGATCAGCTAAGGTATTCGTTTTTCATAAATAATCTATCGCATCTCGAAAAAGGGGTAAACGTATAGCGGATAGATGTCGTTTTGCAGCCAATTTAACAAGCTCAAAACGACAAGTGACTCGGCAATATTTTCAATTTTAGAGAGTCAGAAAAGAACTGAAAGTTGACTCCTCCTAGAGGAACAAGTGGTATAAAGGGTAGCAACTAGTTCCGGTAATGGTGGAACTGCTCAGAACTAGTAAAGGTTAAGAGGCTGGCTAACAAGACTGCTCATCGCAGTGGTTCCTCAGGAATGGGTAAAACAACCAAGTGAAGGCATATGATCGGCCAAGCAGATAGTGACGATGGAGTGAGAAAACCAAGGCTCATCTGGCAAAAACAGGCTGATAAAATGGTAATCATGGGAGGTAAAATGCGAAAGGTTTAAATTTTACACAAGATTGAAATCAGAAAACTCTGCTTGAAGTTGGTTTCATTTTTACACAAGCTTGAAACAAAGATAAACTATTCTTGAAACTGGTTTCATTTTTTACACAAGCTTGAAATGGAAACAAACTATGCTTGAAAAATTTAGCATGCCCCCAGTATGGTGACTCAATTCGAGGTACATGCCCCCGAAGCTTCAATCCATATGAAAGGAAGACGAAGTGAAGGTTCAATTTACGAGATCAAGAGAAAGACTCGACTAGGATTTTACGAGATCTTATCAAAGACTCGAATTGGACAAGAAAGTGTTTCATTGTTTTAACAAGGTTGACATATTAAAAGAACTATCCTCATAAGAGCTTGTTTCATTTTTTAACGAGGTTGATACAGAAGAAAAACTATCCTTGGAACACCTTCTTTCATTTTTTAATGAGCTTGACACAAGAAAATGAACTATGCTCCGATAGACCTTGTTTCAAGTTTTAAGGAGCTTGACACAAGAAAAAGAATCCTGCTTCGATGAGCTCAAAGGAGCAGGTTCAGGAGGGGGATAACCGGATAAAAAATGCTCGAGACAATCAGGCATTTCTCCCAGGCAGGGCATGAACGAGGAATGATGATGTCCATCGCTCCATGGCAGATCTTTGAGAGACATAGTCTCCACGATAGCTTCGTCTTACGGAAAAAATTCTCTCAAAGGATCAGACGAATCTGCTACGCCGAGCTAAGGGGATTGAGAATAAACATCAAGAGCCATGCTCAAAGGAGCATTTTCAGTAGGAGGATGATCTGATGTGGTAACGATCTTAAAATAATTGATTTCAATTGGGGTCAGAGGCATCGATTCTCCAAAAGATGCCACCTGTTCAGGAGAAGGGATGATCCACGAGTCATCCGACCCAGAGATCATGTTGAATTGAATGGTGTTCAATGGTGGAATGGGAAAAATACCCATGAGAACAGAGTCCTTGAAAATACCAGGTCCTACACAATCGGGGGGATTAGGAATTTGATCCACGTATGGAACATTGTTCTCAGACGATGAGGTAAAGAAATACAATTGATCAACAGTAATAATCTTGCCCTCATGTTGAAACTTCAAAAGCCGAAAGAGGGTGGACAGAACGCATAACATGGCGTGGGTCCAGTTACGACTAAGTAAAAGATTTTATTTTAGTTTGGCATCAACAACTTCCACTTCAACGTTGACTGTTTTACCTTGTAATGTGATCGGTAGACTCGCGAAAACACCTAAGGATTTTGATTCCCTTCCATCAAATTCCTCGAGGGCATTGGGGGATGAAGTGAGAGCTAGAGAGGCGATGGCTTTACAGCAAGTAGATGACATAACGCAGGTAGAGGCACCTTCGTCCATAATGGCCCTGTGAATATTGAAGCTGTTGATGCCGACTTGTATAACAAGGGAAATCTAGTGCAGAAGTCGAGGGACGAAATTCTCGAGATCGAAGGTGAGAAGGCTAGAACCGGCAGGATCAATTCTGTCGATTGCATATAACAGAGCTTTCCATTGAGATGGGAAACTTTGAAGCACTTCCAATACAGACATTGCAGAGGGCGCCTATGCCAAATCCTCAACAATGCTATAATGCTGAGCAGCATGAGCATTTAGATTATACGAAGACTTTTGAAAAACACGTTTGGAAGGTGGCCGTACAACGGGTTCAATGCTGGGCTTCTCAATTTCTAAAGGACCAGAGGTAGGTGGGGGAGGCGGGCCATCAACGACTTCCTTCCTAGCTTCCTGGCATGATCCGGCATAATCCTTCAAACGAGTGACAATAGAAACAGGTGCAGCACCATTCATCATGAAAACCTGAGACCAAAATGGTGCAAATGGTGAAGGTTGCTTGACCATCTATGTCTGCTGAGATGGAAAAGGTTCTTTAAGAATTGCTAGAGTTCCTTTAGAGCCTTTAAGAAGTTGACTAACCTCAGATCGTAGGGGACAATCTTTAGTGTAGTGGTCTTCATCGCAGAGTAGGCAAGGGTACTTCGGTTTTCATTGTGAACCATCATCAGCATGTGGTTTGGAGGATTCTGGTTTCGGGGCATCAGATTTTGCCTTGCCTTTGCCCTTCTTCTTCCCTTTGGAAGCCTTGTCCACAGGATTGGCCTGAATGGCATTGACCTCCGCGATCTTACCAAATATGGAGTAGCGGGAGGAGAAGAATTGTTGGAAGAATTCAATTTATGTTTCCCATTAGAAGACTTACAAGAAGTCTGAGAAACAGAACCAATAACACCATCAGCCGATGGGGTAGCTAGTGCGTTAGAGGTCCCTGGCTGCGGGGCATCAGTTAAGATATCATATAATGTGCCAGACTAAGAGTACACTAAATCGAGGTACTAGGCACGAGCAATGGCTTGCTCCTCGGTTACACATGCCCCCATAGCAATGTCCTGTGCAATCTTGTTGACAAAGGAGGTAGTGAACTAGTGAGTTAGAATCTGATCAGGAATATAAAAGTTGATCAGATGATGACGACACCTCCACTCATGAATATGCTCTGAAATATGAGTGGCTTTGTCCTGTTTTAGAGATGTCAAGAGATGCGTCTTGGCTTCATAACGAACCGGTAATTGGAAATGTGTCAGGAATGCCATAGCTAGAGTATTAAAGTCTTGAAAAATACCACGGGGTAGTTCTATGTACCATTTAGCAGCAGCGCCGGTGAGAGTGCACTGAAAAATACATAGACGAATCAATTCATCTATCCAAGAGTTCGAAGAAAAACACAAATGGTAGGTCATGACATGTGCTTGGGGGTCTTCTCCATATTTGCCTTCAAATTTGGGATAGTCACCAGGTACCTTTGTGGGAACCAAAGGTCAATATGGATTATGAAGAATCGGATCATTGGTCAACTTGGATACATCCAGTAACTCCAACGTGGCGAGGAAAGGTAACTGAGGATTAAAAGGCATACCAGGTCCCTGATAAGGAACTGTACCTGTACTCCAACCTGGTTGAGTATAATTCTACCCCCATTGGTTTTGTCCTGGAGGATTTTGACCATAGGGGGTATAATCCATATAATTGGGTTGATACGGTTGTTGAAAACCAGGATACGGGGGTTGATAACCAGAGTACTGACTCTGATTATATGTGGGCCCCATTTGAGTAGTGTACGGATTTGACTGTGGAGTATAAGTGTATCCTAGCTGTTGAAGGTCGGAACCTTGGGGCGGGTTGTAAACCGGTCGAGACTGAAGTTGAAGGTAATAGCCACCTTAGGGTCGTACAGGCTACTGGTAAGTGAGACCCTGATGAGCTTGATAAGTTGGGAGCACAGGTGGGTTCAATTGTGGCATAGAATATAGTGGCTACTAAGCAGGGTTAACAGGTTGTGCAGGTTGTCCTGATTGAACAGGTTGATCTGGTTGTTCAAGTTGCCCTGGTTGAATAGGTTGGCCTGGCTGAACAGGTTGTCCTGGTTGAAAAAGTTGACCCAGTTGATGAAGGACACCAGGATGCCTCGGGTGAGCAGGTTGGCCTGGTGGCGGGAGAGGGCCAGGTTGTGCCTGATCACCAGGTTGACCTATGACAGGACCATAAGATGGCCTTGGTTGTGCAACATTTTGACCAATTGGAAGATGAGGTTACTGAGGTTGCACCAATGGTTGAGAAGGATGGGTTTGCCCCCCAGGACCGTACAATGGTCCAGGTTGATACCCCAGTTGCCCTGTGGATCCTTGAGGCTTCCCCAGCTGGACCACAGGGTGAGGCTATATAGGTTGACCTTGAGGGTTGTAAGACTTCCCTTGCAGACCGTACAACAATCCTTGCTAGCCCGAAGGTTGTCCCTGTAAGGGTTGTTCTTGTGGGTCATATAGATAACCTGGCTGGGCCGAAGGTTGTCCATGGAAGGGTTGTTCTTATGGGCCAGAAGCATATCCTTGATGAAACAAAGGTTTTCCTTGTAAGGGTTTCCCTTGTTGATTAGAAGGTTGCCCAACCTTGGCAAATAGAAAACCGTTAATATACTCATAAGCCTTAGGAGCAGGAAAACGAAGGGGGTTGCCCTGCTCATCATATTGATATGGAAATACATAAATTGAGGCACCATACAGTTCATAATGGGAAAATTAAGGACGATTAAGGTCTTGAGAGGACGGACCAACCTCAGAGTTTGACGGCTGTAAAGACAACCGATACTCCTCACGAGAAATATTCTCAGGAATGGCAGAAGCTATGTAAATGTCTTCAACAACTGATGAGGTCCTGGTTGACTGAGTAGTGACAACAGGCGTAGACGCAGCCACGCAGAAAGTAGGTATAACAGGTATTGATGTGATGAAAGGAGATGTCGTGAGAGGTGTTGATGGCGACATCCCTAAAGAGGGAATAGTCAACCTCGTGGACAGAGTCGATATTCCCATGGAAGCAACAACGACCATGACCTAACTTAAAGACCTATATCCAACTAGGAGTGAAGGACCAGGTGAAGACACAACAAAAAGTTCAGGGATGTTTTAGGGAAAAAGTTGGTAATATTCACTAGATGTAGGAATTTCCTCACTAGGAGAAGGACTGGGTGAGTCCATATCTGACCATGTCGTGAGATCTTCTAAAAGATGACGGGGACTAGGAGGTATAATAGCAGCTAAGAAAGGTGATCTCGATGTAAGAGGAGGGAAGTGTTCCCCTACTCCAAATCCAAGCCAAGAGTTGGACAAAGGCTAATTGAAGTCAACTTGTCCTCCAAAGGGAAGTTCAGATATAACCGGTCACTCGTTAGGAAACTCGAATACAATAGGCTGCGGATACTCACTAGAGGACTGGAAGACCTCTGATGAATTGTCTATGTAAGGACTACTAGTAGAAAAAACTGAGGGTTCCGCCACTGTGACTGTAACGAAAAGAGGAAGAGATCAAAACAAAGACACACGGGCCAAAACCAAGGCAAACAACAACAGACCAAAAAAAATCAATCTCTAAATGGGCGTGTGATCGTAGGTGATTAATTTTACCACATTGAAACTGGAAATTTCACTATTTCATGTTTTAAGAGTCTAGAAACAAGTAAAAGATGACTCTATCAATTTCAATTTGGAAACAAGCATGAAAGGGCAAGCGCTTGATGATCTTTTCAAATTTAATGAGTCAATAAAGATCAAAATGAATACTCTGGTAATCTAGGCAAATGGGTGTACCAGATATCCATGAACTACCATATACACCTTGGTTAAATAAAATGAAAGAGAAATCAACCAAGGACTTGACGTACGTGTAGGTAATCTCCCCGAATGTTGTGTCCAGTGTATCACGGGTAAAAGGCGGCAAACTCGGCTTCCTACGGATAAAGGATAGAAACCTAATGGGGTCTCCCTTCACATACACAATGGTACAGGGAGTACAAGTCCATACTAGTGATGTCTAAAGCTAGATGGTGAATGACAGCTACTAGGTTTAACGACATCGGAACACGTCACTAGCGTAGACCTTTAGATATTTTGTTAATGTTTCAATGTTTCCTTAGGTTAATTTACTAAATTTTAGATTTGATCTTCAATTTATGTTTCAATTTCAGGCCCTATCGAATGTTGGATCTCAAAAACCTCTAAATGCACACTACATGCCACAAAAAATCACTTTGTTCAATGAAGAGCTATCTACGGGAGGCTTGAGATATTTTCAAATAACAACAAAATGAGCACAAAAACATCCACTACTGTCTCTAATGCAAGCTAATGAAACTAGAAAACTTCTCTGTTAGAGTTATATAACACTAGTAATGTGAAAGAGCTTTCAATTTTCAATAGACTAATCAAAATGCAAAGAAATTTGTTTTTGTATTTTTCAATGTTTTAGAGAAACTACACCAAATGAATGAAAAAAATGATGAAGAAACCAATTCAAGAAATGACAGTGACAGAGCTGAAACAAACAAGTTCACTCAATACAAACGTACACAATCAAGACCCAAACTGATGATGAAATCCCTCAAATCAAAGAAGAATCTCGAAAAAGACTCACACAGACCGTGTAATCTAGGCTTGGAATGAGACAAAGTGAAACTTGAATGAAAGAGAGAACAATCACTCAACTAACGCAATGATACAATGGAATCCAGCAAAACGAATGCAAAGAAGCAAAAAAAATTTGACCAGGAAAGCAAGAATCCAAAACTCCCATAGGAGGCTCAGCGCACTGAAGCACCTAGAAGCCCTAGGGCTAGAATGCAAAACTAATAGTAAATGGAAAAAAACTGGAGGACAAGGGCCAAACACACTCAACAGAGACTTCAACGCACTCAATCAATTGGAAAAATGACACTAGGACCAGAAACCAAGCTCAGAGAGCCCAAAAGCAAGCAAACCCTAACACCAAACAGAGTTGGCGTGCCTGTTTGGCTGTAATCTACGGCAAAAAAGCATTAGCACGGGGGCCTAACTAGCAACTAGCGCCAGTTGGCACAACTCTCAAGAGTTAAACCACGCCAATCAAGTTTACTATGGGAAAAAGATGAAAAATGACAAACAGAGATTGGATCAGGTCTTCTGGGGGCTAAACAGGGGTTTGACACCAAAGGACATGAACTAGAAGAGAAAATAAATCATTCAAAAGCCAAAAACAACCAAAAGAGAAAATACTAACTCCAATTGACTCCCCAGCAGAGTCGCTAGTTTGTTGAGGAGGTAAATCCCCTCTACGGATAGAGGCGATCCCACTAGCCCAGATCGGGTCTAGCAACAATCAACTCATGCAATGACCTTGGATCCTAGTAACAAAAAGACAAAGATCACGATAAGTAGCCTACCTCAAATCCCACGTAGTTTTCATTGAAGAAAACATGATGTTTCCCGTCCCTCGCTCGATAGATCACAATCCTTCTATTCGACACGTCCGAACACCTGTACATATGCAAGGAAACAACGACCTACAACGTAACATCTAAAGCATGTAACCATATATCAGTTAGAGAGGATATAATTCATTGCATTACATAAAGAAATGAACACATGAATGGAACCAAAATCAAATTCGCTTATATTATAAATGACAAAAGGGAGATTATAACCAAATGATCTGACGCTATGATCTTCCCTCGGTGGGGTTGACATCAGAGCATGTCTCAACAGAGACTGTCGGGAATCTGGATGAAGCTCTCTCTCTTCGGCTTGGCTCTCAATAGTTGCCCGACTATAGTTTCCTTCCTACAAGTTCAACTATCTTGCTAATGGAGAGGGAAAGCTTTTATAGATGGAGGAAAGGAAGTTGGGATCCCTATAATCATTGGATAGGCCCTATCTCTTAGGAAGGTTCCATGATAGGTGGAAAACCACTTCCTATACATGGAGATCTGGAGCCAAACCACTCAACTCATTTTGATGATTCATTCAAGATTTTTTTAGAATCAAACTTCCGCCATTTATTTTTAAAAAACATCCCTTATTAAGCTTGGCGCGAGTGAAACACAGGGACAGAGCGCCAGTTAGCGCACCCTCTAGTGTGGATTTCCCCCATTGGCGCGAGGGATGAACTGGCTAGTTGCGCCAAGGCTAAAACATATTTCTTTAGGGGTTTTCAGAGGAAATGTTCTTCAGGAGAATGTTTTTCCTTATGCAAGAGGATGCCATGAAGGTGGTTTCAGGTCATTTTACTGTTCACAGGTCATGGGAATAGTCCTCCAATGTACGGGATGAAGGATTGCAGGGACGGTGACAAAATGCTGTGTAACAAGAAGGATAGTTGCACAACGTCGGCACGGCTAGGATAGGTATATGATCCATCTTTCTCTCATTAACCAATTTTGATTTAGAGTAATACATAGTCAACCTCGCAGTTTGCTATTTTTTCTCTTCTCACATATCCATATTCAAACCTTAATGCTTCTGTAAGGTATTATATTTCATTATTTCTTTTGTGCTCTCATTTTCCTAAAATTATTTTTATTCAATCCGAAAACCTACGGTCTTCTAACATCTTTTAGTGTCCTACAAGTATTATCGAGTCTCAGAATCTCGCCAGCAACCATTTTTTATTAAGCTTCCTACCTCGATTTATAACCATTCATCAATTTTTCGAGGAATTTATGGAACCTCCAAAAGAGTCTTCTCCGAGATGTTTCAGATTCTGGTCCTAGATAGCACTGATATCTATTTGAATGATTAAATGTGTTGTTCTATCCATTTCATGCGAGCCACTAAAGCTCTTGCCCACTAAGGATGTAAATAGCCCTTCGAGGGACGTACTGTTAAATGTAACAAATAATTTGTTCTTAAGAATGATTTTTGAACCAAGACATGTATTTTATTGGACAATAAGATTCCATTTTTGTTTATATCTAGTTTATGGAACTTACTCTAGCTCTCTTCCAGTTTTGGTTCAGTGCTTTGGCTAGACCATAATTGTTTTTATATTCTTCTTAATTATAAATATATATGTTCTGGATATCGGCAGAGTGGTCTTCTATTATGAAATAAATGTTCATTTGTATCTTTATGGTTATTCGAATTCTCTTATAGTTGTTCTTTCATTTTCGTTTACCCTTACAGAGTATATTCACAATATTTTTCTATCAATGTTTTTGACATTCTTTCAAAGTCTTTATTTAACTATTATTAAATTTGGTGCTTTTATTTTTAATACATCGCATTAATTTACTTATTTCTACAAATGTAGGAGTCTCCAGATAGAGCGCTCGCGCTCAGGCCTACTCTCTTTTTAGTGGAAATGACCGGATTATTTATGAGTTCCTTTGACATTCGGTTTACCTGCTTCTGAGGGTTTCTATGCTTAGTTGTCTTTTATTGCTTTATTCTTATATCTTTCATGATGGTCATTCACTGTATTGCTATAAAACATATACATGTTTCCTTTGTTTGTTTAATTATTTTTTCTTATTATACTCATTAGTATCAGCACCTATTTTGTTTGTTTATTATTTTTTAAGTTCAGTACCTTTTATATAAAAAAATTGTTATTTCAAGTTAAATAATTACAGATGACCAGACCATTTCTCATAATGGGTTTTATTTCTCAAACCCTTATTCTGTGTAATATTTTCCAATATCTTTGCAAGACAGACTATCTAGTCTGCGGACTTCGCCCTGGATGGAATAACTGTCCCTTTTTATTCCACAACCTCTATGTTTTCTGGAGAGTTCTAATCTGTTCATTAGTTTTCTAAAGAGTCAAAACTATTATCCTTTATTGTTCAAAGTCTTAGCTATGTTTTCTTGAAATTCTCTATGCATGTAAATATTCATTTTCCTTAATTCTATAAACATCATAAAGTATACTAGCAAATGTATAGCCACTCTAAATTTAGTAGTTATATCACTGCCATAAATAGTATATTTAGTAATCATGTAGAAAGAAACAATTGTTATTCTATTGCAATCAATATTCACAGTTTACAAAGACAGTTTACACTGATTAACATACTTATTAAATTCATATTAATAACCTTTCCTTCCACCCTATCTTGGGTTCATAATACTTATCTCAGTTAAGTAAAGCTGATGGTAGCCTCCCAGCCATGAGAGAGGAAATTACGTCCTCAACTCCACCCGTGCTCCTCACTAGAGTAGGACTGATTAGAAGTTCTACTGGAGGAAGACCTCAAGACCTCTGTCCAACCTCTTCTCCAGTGTCAGGTTGCTGAGTTCCACTGGTTCAACCAACTCTGGAGACTCTCACCTTATAGCCCTATGACTATTCCCTTCTCATTGTACATAACCCCCTTTCCTCTCTAGGATTTCCTTTTTATCCCCAGAGGAAAGGTAATCGTCATTAAATACTTTAATCCAACTACTCTCGAATCTTGGAATTTTTTACACAATACCTTATGGAAACCATGCCATAAAATAATTCTTTATTCAAAAGAAAATAAATCTTGTTCTTAAATTGATTAACATACTCGTTAATCTATTTTTACTTAAAAATTTAAATGTATAATTTAAAGTAGCATAAAGAAATTAAATATGGGTGTTACATCTTCCCCCACTTGAGGTAAACATCATCCTTGGTGTTTTATTCCATCCTAGTAAATAATTTTGGATAAGCTTCTCGTACATATATTTCATCTTCCCAAGTAGCCACTTCTAGGCCAAAGTGCTTCCATTTCACTTTAACTTGCGTGATGGCTCGCCTCCAAAATGTTTTTCTCAATGCTCGAGAATACATTGAGGCTCTACCAGAAATTTGATGTCTGGTTCGACCTAGAACCAGCAAAGATTTAATTAGTTAATAGAGTATTTATCTCCCTTTAAAGATCCTAGTATCCAATTTATTCCTACCTATATGTTTTTCCAATGTATTACATGCTTTGGATCATGCACATATCATTTCAATATAGATATATGAAACACATTTTTCACCCGTATGTGACCCAGTAAAGCTAGCTGATAAGCTACCAGACCCACTCTTTCCAGGAAAAGGAAAGGTCCACAGAACTGGGGAGCCAACTTGGCGCAGGTAGTCCACCTTAAGATGCTCTTCTTGGGTCTAATTCTCACATATACATGATTACCCACTTCGAATTCCTAATATTTCCTCTTTAGATCTGCATATACTTTCTGCCTGTTCTTAGCAGCTTTTTAATTTTTTTGGATCTTATTTACTGCTTGCTCCATCGCAACCAAAATTTTTGGTCCAAGCATTAGTTTGGTTTATGGGCTGCTCCAATTGATAGGTGTTCATCATTTCCTTCCATATAATGCCTCAAAGGGACTCATCTTGAGGAATTCCTGGTATCCATTTTTGTAAGAAAATTATACTAAATGAAAATAATCTTCCCACTTCGTGGGTTGCTACATCACATACATACATAGCATGTCTTCCAAGAGTTGATTTAGCTACTCAGTCTGCCCATCCGTCTGTGGATGATATGTTGTGCTAAATTGGATTTGTGTGCCCAAAAAAGTGAATGGTGCCTTCCAAAAGTTTGAGGTGAAATTTACATATCTACCTCAGATGACTATTTTTGGAATGACATGTAATCTAAACACCTCCCTCATGAAGATGCCAAAAATTTGCACAATTTTATAATTCTACTATACTATAATAAAGTGACCTTTGCTCATTTGATCAACTACCACCATTATAGATTCATTAAATCTCTTCAATCTTGGTAAGCCTATAATAAAATGTAGCGATATGACTTCCCATTACCATTCTAGTACGAAAATAGGTTGCAACAAACCTATTGGGAGTTGATGTTCCACCTTGACCTGTTGACATTCCAAACATTTAGGCAAGTATTCAATGATATTTCTATGCATTCCAAGCCAAAAGTAATCTTTTATCATGGTTGTTAGCATTTTTTGGTAAACGGGGTGTCCAGAATAAGAGCTTCGATGATACTAATCTAGGATCAACTCTTTTAAGCTCATTTGATTAGGAATGTATATCCTTCCTCGAAAAATTAGTAAATGTTCATTATTGATCTTATAATCTGATTCTTTTCCTTGATTTTCTACTTCTTATTTTTGTTTCCATAAAAAATGAGATTCAGGATCCATTTTCACTGCCTCCTTCACCTCCTCCTAGAACATAAATTCCACACGATTAAAGTAGAGTTCATACACATAATGAAATTTCATACTTAAGGCATCGAAGACACAATTTTCCATTCCTTTAACGTGATGAATTTTGAAATCAAATTCACTCACGAATGCATTCTTCCTTGCTTGGCGGCCATTCAAGTCAGCCTGTTTAAAATAACTATTCAAGCTTCTATGGTCTATTCTCAACACAAATGATTTTTCCAATAGGTAGTGACTCCATACCTTGAGTGCATGCACTACCGTGGTTAGCTCCAGATCATACACATAATATTGGTGTTCATCATCTTCCAAATTTCTAGATTCATATGCAATGAATTTTCCATCCTGTGAAAAAATTTCTCCCACTCCTTCCTTTCAAGCATCAGTCCAAACCTCAAACTTCTTTTTTGGATCAGCTACCTTCAATACAGGAGTTGTATTTAGCAGTTGTTTTAACTATTCAAAGATGGTCTGACATTCATGAGTCCATTTAAACATTTTCCATTTTCACTGCAAGGAGGTCATAGGAAAAGAAATTTTAGAGAAACCCTCGATAAAACGTCGATAATAGCCAGTCAATACCATAAAATAACACATGCTTGCTGCATTTTCAGGTACCCTCCATTCCATAATAGTATTTATTTTTCAACATCTACTGCTATACCTTCAGTAGAAATAACATGGCCTAAATATTGGATTTGTTCTCTGTAAAAAATCACACTTACTGAATTTGGCATAATGTTGATGATGTCTCGAAATTTTTAGTACCATTTGCAAATGTTCCTTATGTTCCTCCATGATCTTTGAGTAGATTAATATATCATCAATGAAGATCAAAACAAATTTATCCAAAAACAGATGAAAACTACCATGCAAAAAACTCATGAATGTTGTTGGTGCATTGGTTAATCCAAAAGGTCAACCCACAAATTCATAATGCCCATATCAAGTAGAGAAGGTTGTTTTATATATATCCTCATCTTTTATTTGTATTTGGTTAAACCGAGATCTTAGATTTATTTTCGAAAATATAGTTTCCCCATTTACTTGATCGAAAATATCATCTATATGTGGCAATGAGTATTTGTTCTTAACAATCAATTTGTTAAGCTGCCTCTAATCCATACACATTTGCATTATATCATCCTTATTTTTCACGAACGGTATTGATGCCCCTGAGGGAGACAAACTAGGACTAATATATCCCTTGTCCAACAATTCCCGTAGTTCCATTTTCAACTCAGTCAGTTCAAGTACACTCATTCAATCCGAGGTTTTAGTTGAATATTATATATTTGCTGGTACAATTGGCAACTAGGGAAAATATAAGAGTTAATGCTAATGTCTCAAACTATCCCATAGAAGTTGGAAATCAACATATAAAGGTTGAGTTGAATATTATATATTTGGGTTCCTATAATATAGTACTGGGAATGATTGGTTGGGAGGGCATTAGTCACTGGTAGACTGCAAAGAGAAAATCATCTATTTTAAGGCTGAAGATGGGACTCGCCAAGAATTGCAAGGAATTAAGAAACCACTTCAATTTCACCCCATCAATGCATCCTAGCTGGGTAAATGCATTAGAAAGTGATGTCAAATTTATAAGACCCCTATGTTGGAAAATATATCAGTGGTACAAGACTTTATGGATGTGTTTCCGGAAAATATACCAGGACTACCTCCAAAGCAGGATATCGATTTCACCATCAAATTAATGCCTGGGGCAACACCAGTGTCACAATCACCATATTTTCACATTTTTCAACTATCCGATGGTTTACATAACTTACCTGGCACCAGGATCAACCCAAATAGAAAGAGTTTGGGAATACAACCTACCTTCTAGTTCTGTCATGTTCGGATGGTAATCTGCTTGCCTATCTTCTAGTGTCACATTGATTCTTGGTATATTTTGTGCAAAATCCCCCAACGTGCATGCCTCTTACAGATTGGTTGTAGTTTTGTTTCTCCCACGGTGAGGATAGTTCTTATAATAGTGTGCCTCACTATAGCCCCAACATTATAGTGGCAGTTTTTGGATCTGCCCATGATTTGGTCTATTGGATGCTTTAGTGGGTTGTTGTTCTATTGGCCACTTGGTTTTTTGCTAGTTTCTTTCATGTTGTTTATTTGTTGTATTTCTTGCAGCATTTTTAGATTTTCCAGATCTATTGCCTTTAAAATTTGAAGTACCTTTATGCCCTTTCTTTGGCATTCAATTCCTAGCAGCTTGTCCTTTTACCTTGGACTGCTGATAACACAGACGTGCTTTTCGAGTCACCTTGCCCATAGTCTTTGGATTCACAAACTCGATCCTCTCCTTCATGTGAGGAGGTAGGCTACTCAAGAATCGATGTACTTTCAACTTTTCATCTCTCAGATATGGTACATAACTCAATGAGGAGGTAAATTTGGATATGAAGTCATCCATAGATAGTTGACCCAACCTCAAATCATGAAATTATCAACATTTTTCATCGAGAAGCGCTTTTTTAGGTATTTGTCTTTAAAATATTGTTAGAACTTGTCCCAAGTCACATTATTCTCCTCGATTCCTCGCACTTTTTAACTTCCCCCCACCATAATGTGGCTTTTTCCCGTAGTTGGTAAATAGCCAAGCAAGCTTTCAATTTGGTGCTATATTCATATACTTGAAAATATTTTCTCATGTTAATTATCCATGCTTCTGCTACCTCTTCGGCCTCTCCATCGAATGTAGGAGGTTTGATTTTCCAGAATTCACCTTGCAGCTCTACTTTCTGTTTTTTCATCTCTTATTGATCTGAAACATTTCTCGACTCTACTTCATTATAAGTCATGTTTTTATTACTTCGCTGGTCATGGCTTCCTTCTGGCTTATCATTTTCTTATTTTCGTTTTCATCCCCTCATCGGGTATCTCTTTCTGGGCTTGGTTGGGATGTCCCTTGATTATGCCTATCTAAGAAGCTTTTAAGAATCCTCTCATGTTCTCACACTAACCTCTCATTGTCACTTCTTACTCGAACCATTTCTTGCTGTAACTATTGCACTGTATCCAGAATTCTACTAGTTTTCCTTTGTTGTTCCTTGAGTAATCTGCTAGTTTGTTGATGTTAATCCATGCTCAACTTCACCCACATTTATAAATTCATATATGGGTTAGACTAGGGGTGAGATTCCCTTGTAGCTCTGGGAGCTTGATATATAGACCCCCTACTCATTTAACTCTGTCAACCCCTTCTTCCTATTTCTGTGCACAATTTTACACATACCCAATGTTATTTATGTGGCCCATATGGGTCCCGACATGTGAATGATGCTTTGATACCACCTGTAACATCTTACCATAAAAAATTAAAAAAAATTACCTTTAATTATATTGAAAATAATGTGCACTTATACATTTTAACTAACATTACATAACATATTGTTAAAGAGCTAAATCAACAATACATTACATATTGTAATACCGGCATTACCTACCTCGTTACCAAGAATTTTTCATTAAAAGACACTGCATAACACAACTACGGAATAAATATGGTTTTGGAGTGGAATATTTGTTTTGATTTTTGAGATAGTTAAACCCGTGTCGGTACTATGGAAAATTTTAGGGGCTAATATTTGTAGGTGGTTAATTTTCAACGATTTTTCCAAAAACAATATTCGCCAATTTCCATTTTTTTTAAAACTAATTCACCCATATTTTACAATATAAAATTATTCCACCTTAAAAATCACCAACATTATGTAGAGAGTATAAATAAAATCATTAGGAATTTGAATATTTTTACAAATACATCAATAAATTTTTTATAGTTTGCATATTAGGGACTAGTGATATTCACCAATGTTTTTAAACTTCAAGATAATTTTTCATCCTTAAAATTCTCCGTGGTCGGTACCAAAGCACATTACATAGATTTTGTACCTTTGTAATTATTTCTCATAGATTTTCAACTTAAAAACGATATTCTGTGGCATCGATTCTGCTATCAATTCAATTTCTTGACACCTATACAGATCTACACCATTTTTAGGTTCTTGAATCTATGGCTTCGATGTTGGTTGGGATGATTAGGGTAATACCATACCCCTAAACCCTATCCATTCCTTCCATTTTCCTTCGCTGCGAGGTAGCCCGATCTCTACAACTTTTCCCTCAGATTGTGTCTCCTCCTTTCACTCTTGGCCTGGACAATGAGGTAACTTTTAACTACTTCTTCCTTTGTCACTTACTGATGTTGGTCTCGCATTCTAAGTTATCGAGTATTTTTATAATTTCCTCAAGCATTTGATACTCTGTTCTCTTGTAGCTTTACATGCTTAGCCAAGGTGTAATAGAGTTCCACCCATTTTTGTTGCTTCTCAGTAGGGTTTTCGTGCCAAAGCTACCATTCCCGTACTTCATGGATTTTTGCAATTATTTGGGCTTATCTCCCTTTGAAAGGATAGTTTCCTAGCGTTGGTATGGCCAGGATAGGTATATGATACCTCTTTCTCTGGCTAACCAATTTGGTTTTAGAGTAATACACAGTCAACCTCACAGTTTTCTATTGTTTCTTGTCTCAGGTCTCCATGTTCAAACCCTAACTCTTTGGTAAGGTATTATATTTCATTATTGCTTATGTGATCTCATTTTCCAGAACTGGTTTTTATTAAATCCCAAAACCTACGGGATTCTAAAATATTTTTTTGTCCTCCAGGTATTGTCAACTCTCTGAATATTTCCAGAAACCATGTTTTATTAAGATGCCTACCTTGATTTATGACCATTCATCCATTTTTTAAGGTATTTATGGAACCTAAAGAGGATTCTTCTGCAAGATGTTTCAGATTCTGGTCATAGATAGGACTACTCTCTATTTGAATGATTGAATGTGTTTTTCTTTCCATTCATGTGAGCCACTAAAGCTCTTGCCCACTAAGGATGTAAATAGCCCTTCGAGGGACCTACTGTTAAATGTAACAAATATTTTTTTCTTAAGAATCAGTTTTGAACCAAGAGGGGCATTTTATTGGATGGTAAGACTCTGTTTTTGTTTATATCTGGTTTATGGAACCTACTGTTGCTTTCTTCCAGTTTTGGTTTAGTTCTTCTACTAGACCGTAAGTGTTTTTATTTTCTCCTTAATTATAAATATATTTTTTCTGGATACCGCCAGAGTGTTCTTTGGTTATGAAATAACTATTCATTTGTATATTTGCAGTTATTCAAATTCTCTTATAGTTCTTCTTTCGTTTTCATTTACCCTTACAGGGTATATTCACAATATTTTTCTATGACTATTTTTGACATTCTTTTACAGTCTTTATTTAACTCTTAATAAATTTTGTCCTTTTGTTTTTAATACATCGCATTCATTTACTTAATTCTATGAATGTAGTAGTCTCCAGACAGAGCACTCGCACTCAGGTCTTCTCTCTTTTCAGTGGAAATGACTAGATTATTTATTAGTTCCTTTAACATTTAGTTTAACTCCTTCTGAGGGTTTCTATGCTTAATTGTCTTTTATTGCTTCAGTCGTATATCTTTCGTGATGATCGTTCACTATATTGCTATAAAATATATTCATGTTTCCTTTGTTTGTTTAATCACTTTTTCTTATTATACTTAGTAGTATCAACACATATTCTGTTTGTTTCTTTTTTTAAAGTTTCGTACCTTTTTATAAATAAAAAATAGTATTCTTTCAAGTTAAATAATTACAGATGACCACACCATCACTCATAATTGGTTTTATTTCTCAAACCCTTAGTTCCTATAATATTTTTCCAATATCTTTGCAAGACATACTATCCAATCTAGGGACTTCCCCATGGATGTAATATCTCTCCCTTTTTATTCTGCGACATCTATGTTTTCTGGAGAGTTCCAATTTGTTTATTAGTTTTCTAAAGAGTCAAAAATGCTATCCTTTACTGTTGAAAGTGTTAGCTATGTTCTCTTGAAATTCTATATGCATGTAAATATTCTTTTTCCTTATTTCTATAAACATCATAAAATGTACAATCACTCTAAATTAAGTAGTTATCTCATTGACATAAAAAATCTATTTACCAACCTTGTAAAAAGAAATAGTTGCTATTCTATTGCAATCAATATTCACACTTTACAGAGATAAACATACTTATTAAATTCATTTTAAGAACCTTTCCTTCCACACTAACTTGGGTTTATAATACTTATCTCAGTTAAGTAAATTTGATGATAGTATCCCAACCATGAGAGAGGAAATTACGTCGAAAGCTCCCCCCGTGCTATTCACTAGAGTAGGATTCATTAGCAGTTCTACTAGAGGAAAACCTCAAGACCTCTGTCTAGCCTCTTCTCCAGTGTGAGGTTATTGAGTTCCACTGGTTCAAACCAAATCTGGACACTCTCACCTTACAACCCTCTGATTGTTCCCTTGTCATTGTAAAAAACCCCTTTTCCTCTCTGGTATTTCCCTTTTATCCTCATAGGAAAGGTAACTATCATTAACTACTTCAATCTCTTGTCATTGTATAGAACCCCCTTTCCTCTGTGGTATTTCCTTTTTATCCTTAGAGAAAAGATAACTGTCATTAACTACTTTAATCTCTTGTCATTGTACATAACCCCTTTTCCTCTCTAGTATTTCCCTTTTTTTCTCGGAGGAAAGGTAACTTACTTGAATCTAACTACTCTCAAATATTGGAAATTTTTAGCCATTATTTTATGTAAAACACACCATAAAATAATTCTTTATTCAAAAGAAAAATAAATCTTGTTCATAAATTAATTAACATACTTGTTAATCTTGTTTTACTTCAAAAATAAAATGTGGGCAGAAACGTGAAGCTGGGTTACACTTTTGTGAGAATCGGGGGTCGAAATTTTTTTTCTGCAATAGTTCAGACGAACATTTTCTAAAGTTCGGCCAAAATCGTGATTTATATTGACGGCACACTAACGGCGTGGGAAACCGAATTTTTGCTGGAGATTGGAAAACCAACAACAAAAGTTTGGCCGAACTTTGAACAAAATTTCAGCCAAACTATGAGTTCGACTGAACTAATTTCTATAAAATAATCGGCTGCAAAGCTATTCTGTTTATCAGTTTCATTATTTCCCGCTACTATTCACGTGTTTTGGCTGTTGCTGCCTGCTCATCCCCGCTGTTGTTCGCGTGTTTTCCCTGTTGCTGCCTGCTTTCATCGGGTAAGAGTTCTACCTGCCTACCTGAGGTTGTATTTATTATACTAGTTACCACTGTTATGATTAGAACATAATGCCATCACTAATAACTAAGAAGGGTTACAAATGTGTTACATATCTGAATCGAGTGTTATAACATTTTTTTTCAGCATGAAAAATACATCTAGTGTATATAGTGTACCAGGGCACATATCAGTTCTCATAAAAACATTCTGTAAGACATATTTAAAAGTAGTTTACAGACTTTGTCCTAAAACAAAAAGTCATTCTATCATGTTCAAAAATAACACTACAGTCGATACATATCTTAAGTTTCCTGTATCAAAAATAATTCGGATAACATAATTCACAAACAATCAATAGATCAGAGATAAGTGTTCCTCCTAGAAACTTAGCTTCTACAATTTCTTTGTCGATACCCATTAGCAATTTCTCCATGAATAAGCTTCAGTGTCACGTTAATAGACAATAGAGATTTAGTTTAACTTCACCTTCCCTTTGGCGCCAGGTCCATTTGAGTTGAAAAACTCATAATCCATTACACCAAATCTACCATATAAGCCCCTTTTTGATAGTCTATCAGCTTCCAGGTTGTATTGACCTACATGGGTCAGTTATACAAATCACTTAGCTTACTCGTATAGTATATGTAATCATGTATGCATAATCACTTACATTAGACTAGTACGAGCTTATTATACACCTCTTACTTCATATCACTGATTATAAGAACACAGCTTCATCATAGAGCTAAAGATCACATGGTAATCATAGTAACATAATACGGCTTAATATAGGTATATAACTTACGGTATTTATTAGTTATGATATGCAATTGGAACATACGCTTGTTCATAGCTAATAGATAAGGTGTCACTTACTCTACAGGTTATGATCATAACACTATATTGGCCTAATCAATGACACACATAATACTAGTATGAAAAAGTAGTAGTGATTATTAGTCATATACATGGATTCAACTCTATGGATTAACTAGTTTCACCTCTTACATTACCCTTACTTCTTGTGACGTATTTATTACAAGCACTTTTATTATTATAAGTAAGCAGCTCTTATCCTTTTCATTATTATGGAAATACTTATGATAAACACTTAGCACACTAGTAATAGGGATCTATCATATATGTGTAACTCTTGGTTAAAGGTTAAAGGTAATTTATTCCACTCAGTGGGATTATTACTAATAATAATCCTTACATGCAGTCCAAGTAATGAGTAATTTGCAGTTTACATAGTCTAGTAGTCTAAACGTATGTTTCCTAATCATCATGTTTGGTTTCTACTTAGAGTATGATGTTAGCTAAACTAATGGCGATCAGAGTTCCATGAAGAACAATAATCCTTGTACAAGTGAGCTTATGACATGTACCAAAGTAAGTAGTAATACTAAGCTTATAGGGTAGTTATGGTTCCATTACCATTACCTTTATACGAATATGTTATACGTTTCTACAAGGGATACTGAATACAAGATAAGCTAGGATAGATCACTAGTCAATGGTACTCATTCATCTTTATCGAAACCAATCACAGTATTCATGCTACTTACTCTTAATGGGCTTGATAGGGAATTACATAGAACCCATGCTTATACGTATTATTTATATAAATCATTAGGCTAATGCTTAACCCTTTGATAAGCTTACATATCTACTAGCTTAGTTTATGCAACTATACCAATGCTTTTATTCGATTAGTGGATAGAGCAATTCCCATAAGATAGATGATGAAGTAACATAAGCAAGGATGAAAGCTTATATAAGATACAAGCTCTTACATAACACATGGTCTCACATGAAGAGTTCAGAGTGATGTGTCCAAGTCATTAACCATCGTAATGGGGTTAAGTATATATAGAAAGTGTAATCATAAAGGTTACATCACCATGTTCTACTCATTCTTATATCACTGATAGATATAAGCATAATCATAGTATTAGATACACCAAGCTAATGGTATACTCATATCTATTTTTCTATTACCATTGAATGTATAGAGCTTTGATATGCTTGTTATTACTTACGATTTCATGAAGCTAACTAATCATGAGAAGCTTGTAATGTTCATATATCTAATGATAAGGCAAGGCTTTCACATACGATAAGCACTATGATTCCTATTACTTCACCTTTCTCAAGCTCATATGGGATTGTAAGTTACGTATAAGTTCCAAGTTATCGTATTGATTAAAGCTAAGGTAATGATGCAACTATGATATCACTCATACCAGCTTGTTGTGTTTTCCATATCTCTGCTTAATGGCATTGGTTCTCATGGTAACCTTATATGTCACAATGGTAATCAAAGTAAGCTCACTCGGCATGGCCTATGACAGTTTCAAGCTATAACCACTTATAATATATTAGGTCAAATACGTAAGCATTTATATCCATAATAGAACAATATTTATATTGTAATGAATCTAAGTATATCAGTAACATATGAGCTATATGCCCTTCCATATGTGTGCCCTGTTCATTTCCCTCTATTCCGTGTCCATATCATACGTGAAATACAGGACCCAATATGAGAAATTAGGCAATCAATGAAGCTAAGTAGTACTGTAATCACCTAATCAATACACATAGACATAGACATGCACAATAGACATAGGTGTAGTGCCCACTAACAAATCGGGCCATATCCATCACATAAAAAATATAGATGTGGCCAACCTATGACTCCATATTTTGTAGACAAAAAGGATGACAACTACCATGCATAAAACAAAACTAGAATTTCCAGGAAATGACCATACTACACCACCTACCATACATGCTCATTGGTCATTTTTCGAGGTGAGATATTTTCTAGAACCCTCGCACTGGAGCAAGGAGGATCCATTAAGTCCCCACCATCTAAATCACAAAAAATATGGCTCCCCACATGCTCCAGATACAAGTCAATCCTCTCCACGAAGAACCTTTGGTTCTTGAGCATTCTCTTGACTTCCTCAAGTGAAGCAAAAATATTATATCTCTCCATGTGCTTATCCGGAATCATACTTCCTAACAAAAAAATGAATCTGTTTGAAATTTTGATTAATTTTTAAATCCCTCACCATATCAGAATCACCATGTGGGTTTTTTCTACAATTTCTTTTCAAGAATTATTTTATTGCTTTTGTTTCCCACCCCATGTGTGTACTGTGAATAATTTCATGTGGCTGCTAGCAATGGCGGGACACTGGCGGTTTTCAACGCTATCCATGTTCCCAGTACTTCCTATGGTTGGCCAAGAATTTTTGCCGTCATATCTACAGGCTATTTTTACTAATTGTCTACTATTTTGTCTGCTTATATTTCTTCCTGAAATCTTACATGTTTTTTCATGTCTAACTGGCTAATGTTTTTCCTTTTGCTATGACATTTTTGTTGTTCTTGTTATCTACAGGGATGTTTTGAATTCTGATCATAATGGGATGTGGTATCAACCCCCCAAATTATGTTTCCCACTATTATCGGTGCCCCTCTTTCTTAGATTGGCACTGTATACTACTGGCGGATATGTATTTTCTTCTCTCGCTACACATCTGAGAGTATGTATTTAGCATATGAACTAATCAATACATCAGCGTTTTTTTTTTCTGTCTGAAAAAAAAGCAATGGTGGGACACAGGTTGAATTTTGAAAAGCATATGCAAAAGTTCTAAAATTTATTCCTGTACCCAATAGATTCAGTATATGCTTTTTGGATCCTCCTTTCAAAAAATTGATCAACTGTTACATTAATTGCTGTAATAAATTGTTGTTGTTTGTTGTGTTAAATTGTATTAGTTAGTTTACCTTCATTTTCACAATCTTCAACTTGGTATCTGCAATTTTTTTTCTCCAACCTTTCTAGACTCTCAGATTTTCACCATGTTGACCACACTTCGTCAAATACCCCATAGCAGTACACCCCCATTTTTTCAAATGGGATTCGTCATGTTCGACGTGGTTGCGCCATTCAGATTCCATCATCCAGATTTCATCGACAGTTGACATTGTTATAAATGATGTAAACCCATTCTGCATTGTTATGATGTAAATGATCTAAGACCGTCAGTGTATGTAATAGCCTAGGTAAGCCTAGTATGTTGTTGATGATCTCTATCCTAGGAGGTTTTTTGTCTCACTGATTCACGAAAGTGATCGGCAGAGTTTTTCCCTCCAGCCTCACCCCAAAGCTAGGGTGGATTTTGTCATCAGCATGCTAAGTAAGTCCTAGTGTTTTTTATCGAGTCCTTGTAAAAGTAGCTTGAGCTACTTGGTCTACTAGATCATATTTTGAGTCGCAGAATTGAGTATTTATTTGAGGGTCTGTACAAATGGGTTTTCCCCTCTTCATGTATGTAAAAGTATTATCTCATGTAAAAGAGGGTTGGAAAAATAATTATAATCCCCTCTTAGTCAATTAATTAAATTTTCTGGTAAATTAATAAAATCCTAAACCAGAAATTTAATTAATTTAGGGTCCTAAATTAGGATTAAATCTTTAAAGGCAAAATTTGTGGGTCCTTGGAAAATGATTTTGAAAGCCCCAAACCAAGGGAATATTGAGAATTTTAAGAAATATTGGACCCTTGGGCCTTGGTGGTTAAGTCAAAGTCAAAATTGTGGGGTTATTAACTCAAAAATAGTATTTTTGAGTTAATTAAAATTGAATTAAATGATAAATTCGTTTTTTCCCCAAAATTTTAATTTCAACGCTCCGGATTAAAAGATAATTAAATATTTTGGACGGTTGAGATTATTTTGACGAGGATCATCCAAACTAGCCGTTAGAGATCTAGTCCTATAAATTTAGAGGTCTTTGTCATTCTTGAGTCATCCGATCTCAGAATCGTGCACTGGCTCTTAGAAGCTCTTGTAAACTTTTTTGAGGAATAAAGCTAAAGACTTTGGGGTTACAAATCTAGATGTTCCTTCTCAGATCTATGTGGTGAATTGTCTCTAAACTCTGCTACTTGGTTTCTTGCATTTTATGGTTGATGGCCTACATGGATTAATCTGCATACAGGTATCTTATGCAGTTTTCTGGGTTTATAAAATAACATTCTGATTTTTCTAAGGGTCTCATGTTGTTTTCTTAAATCTCTATCAATCTAAGGTCTGGATCTAAGTGTGCAGGGAAATTTTTTTTTTTAAATTGGGCGTCTGGGGAAGTTTTCGGTTGGACCAGCCGGCTCCCAATAAACATAAATATGATAAGCTCTTTATTTGTTAAATTCTGGGTCTATCTTACGATATTTGTGATTTTGCAGGGTTTCGAAGGCTTGTGCCTCTCACAAAAATTTTAATCCCTGAAAATTGTGCTAAAATGAATTTTAAATCTGACCTTGAGGGTTCTAAATTTGTAAACTAGTGTAAATTTGTAATTTTTCTTTCAGGACTGTAAGGGTTTAATAGTTTCTTGGTGTGCATCTTCAGATTTGATCAGTTGTTGCAGGTTACAGGTTCAAAATCGATTTTTTTTTTTATATTTAAGGCAGATCTAGCCTCCAAAGGCCAGATCTGGCCTCAAGTCTCCACTGTGAACAAATCTGGGCGTATTTGGTTCAAATAATTTTGAAGATCCGGGCTTAAAAGGAGAAATTTTAATTTAACTGGGCGGAATTTTGTGTGTACTGGGTTTATTTAAATTCGTTTGATGTATCTCATTGACCTGCCTCTATCTCCCCTCATCTCTTTCCTATCCTGTCTTCCTCAGCAGAACTGCTTTCCTTCTGTCGAGTCCACCGATTCATCTCTTGCTATTCCACTGTTCTTCACCTTCTGCGAACCCATCAGCGTCCATCATTCCTTCATCGACCTGCATATAAAAAAAACGATTTATTTATATCTGCGTTAACCCTTTCCTCTGCTCAACCCTCCCATCGATCTGCATCACGTCCGTCTGCCCTGTCCAAACTCTCCACGCCGTCCAAGCCAACCTGCAATCACAAATGAAATACAAACGCGTGCAAGCACAAGACGTCTCATTCGATCCTGTCGTCCGATCCTCCGATCTTCTCCCTTGACGTCTCATTCGATCCTGCCGTCCACACCGCCGTCCCAGCTGCACCTGCAAAACGACAAACTCAAACCATCAACGCACGTATAAAATTTCATAACCCTTGCGATTTTTAAATCAACGTGGTTTCATTTTTTTATGCGTTTTTATTGTATATAGTTTAGACATTAGATTTTAGTTTTATCTTGTCGGTTTTCATTTTTTTTAGATTTCGATTCATATGTAGTTAGTTCTAAGTTAGCGTAGATTTTTTTATTTGCTAGTTTTAAATTGTTAATTGTAGCATAGTTTTAGTTTAGATTTGGTGATTTTCAATTTAGAGTTTTAGTGTTAGCGTAATTTTTAAAGCTTAGGTTTTATTTAAATTAGATTCTAATTTTTAACTTTTTATTTAGAGTTAGATTTTTAACTTGTTTTAGTTGTAGTTTTATGTTAGTTGATTTTAGATTTTATTTGTAACCTAGACTTAGATTTTTTATTTTTTTTAAATTTTAGATTCAAAAAATATTAAAAAATAAAAAAAATTCAAAAAAATCTTAAATTTTTTTTAGAAAATACAAAAAATATAAAAAAATCTCATTTTTTTTTTATATAGTCAAATGAGCTTCAAATTTTATCTAAAGTTTTGACTATAGAAATATTTTTTGGATCTAAGTCAATTGAAGCATCATAAATATGGAAATATTGCGAACATCTGGCATTTTCATTATTCATGATTGTGGTGTCTTTAATTGGATATCATCATGGTTTAATAAGCAGCAGTTAGTCATCATTTACTGGTTTATAATTGCATAATGAGATTTTGTATGACTCCATAAGGCACTGATCATAAGCGTGAAATCTAATCTAGATCTGTGAAATCCTATTAATTTCATCCTGTATTTGGTGTTCTAGCTGTGTCTCCTGGATTTATCCTTCATTTCAAATAGGGTCTACCTCCCTTAGTCTGCAAGGAGACAGCTTAAAGAGAGAGATTGGGGATAAAGGTGACAGCCCCCAGTCTGAACCGTTGTCGCGGTGCCCTGAACAATCTGTGCGACAACATTTTTTGGCGCCGTTGCCGGGGATAGAGTTTTTCTGTCCTTGGTGTTAATGACATTTTATAATCTTCTGATATTCTTTCGCCATTCATTAGCCTGTCACAAGGAATCACATTTTCTGGCGTCTTTTGATCCCTTCATATTTTCATCGTCTTATCTTTCGTAATATCTCTAATCATTTCATCATCGTATCTTTAGCACCTGGACATTTCGGTTGGCTTCTTGTTTGGGTGGTGACTCCACTTATTCATCTATTTACTCCCAGACAAGAATCCCCCCGTGATATCCATCTGCTAGCTCTCGATTATTTCTTCTGTTTTAGAATTAGTTTCATGTTCAAGTGGCGACTCCAACTCTTTCATTTCTTACAAGAGTTCCTGCCAAGAAGTTCGCTTCTTGAGGACCTTTTGACTATTCTTGAACACAGATCTGTTTCTAAAATCTTAAAAACGATATCATGGATATTTTTTCCCCGTGTAATTTTGCTAATATTCAGGGTTATCCCCATGATCTCCCTCAAATGGATAAATTACCTATCTTTCAAGGAAATGATGCAGTTAGTGTTAAATCTCATTTGTTTTCTTTCACTAACTGGTGGAATAGAATTGCTGTTGCAAATAATAATTTCGATGATGTAAAGATGAAAACTTTTGTTCTTACTTTTGGTGAGGATGTTGCTGAATGGTTCATGGAAAAACCTGATAATTCATTTGATACTTTTGAATCAATTGTAACTGCCTTTAAGGAAAAATATGGTGATAAAAGGGAAGATCGACATTTGGTAATAGAGATCAGTACCATAAAAAAGAAAGAAAATGAAACGACTGAAGAATTTAACAGGAGATTTAATGGTATTCTTATAGAAATATCTCAAACTCATAAACCTCCTGATGGATCTCTTCTGAATTTTTACATTGATGCTTTTGATTCTGATACTTCATATGAGTTAAGGCGGGCTAAAACTGCAAATTATAAGGCTTGTCAATCTTTAGCTGAGGAGATTGAAAAACATAAGAAAGCATCCGGAATGTCTGAAACTCCATATTTTGATATATCTTTGACAGATTCTAAGTTGAAAGAACCTCTAGAAGATGATGATCACCCTGTGAAAAGGTTAGTGAAAAAACTTGAAAGCATGGAGCTTAATCATGCTAAGAAACTCGAAAGCATGGAGCGTAATCATGCTAGGAAACTCGAAAGCATTGAGCTTAATCATGCTAAGGAAATAAGTGTCTTACAGGCTAGATTGGTCCAAATGGAAAGAGCTCAAACGCAGAATTCCCAACCTAGAAATAATAATGCTTTGTAGAAAAGAGACCTATCTTATGAGCAGAGAGAGATTGGGGATAAAGGTGACAGCCCCCAGTCTGAACCGTTGTCGCGGTGCCCTGAACAATCTGTGCGACAACACACCACATAACAAACAAAGACAAAATGAAATAATACAGCCCAAAAAATACCATTTCAAAACAGAGAAAATATGTTATCCCTACCCCTGAAGAGCCCAAAAAGTGACAGTAGAAGGATCTATGGAACAATTCATACAAAAAGGGACAACAAAGTTTTTACTGTCAAAGTAACAACACATATTAAACCTGAAATATGAAAACACAACCTCCCTGAACCCCACTGTACTTAAATGATGGGGAATGAACCTTCAGCCTGAAGACCCTGCATGTTATATAGTTGGTAATTAATCTTTCCAAAAACATCCTTCAGCCCCTGCTTTGAAAATTCATCTGCAACAATATTCTTTTCATGATATATATGTTGATAAGTAATACCTGCAAAAACAGTTTTTGAATTCTCAATTCTGCAAAGCCAATGTGAAACCTCCTTATTTCAACCTCCTTATTTTCACATTCATATTCAACAACTTTTTATGAACAAATGACACCAATTGTGTCGTGAATAATTTCGTCAAATTTAATGTATGCATTGTATGTTCTGAAGACTCCAACGTAATGGATGCATTGTATGTATTTTTTTCTTATATATTTTTATTATGTTTGTCATAGTAATGTCATATAGTGTCTGAAGTTTTAAATTGTTTTTAAATTATTTTTATTATGTGTTGTATGTGATTTTGATTGAAAATTTTTGTTTTTTATTTATTAATTAAAAAAAATTATTAGAAAAATTATTTCTTTAAGCCTTAGAATTTACAATCAAAATTAGAAAATGTTTTTTTATCTATACTATTTATGAAAAGTTTAATATTATTTGATCTTCTCTACCATGTCCTTTTTACATATATCTAGAATAATATTATTTGTACAGTTTCTGATTTTTTGTAACATTTTACTACCATAATAAAAATCTATAGAAATAATAATCTAACATTATAATAACTTGAAATGGAGCTAGCCAACTCAAATATAGTATTGCAAATCCCTGGCTAAGTTAGATGAGGAGGCTATGTATTACATATGGTCTTGAATGAGCATTTGGACTCTTTAGATATATATCTAAAGAGTCCAAAAGCTCATTCAAGACCATATGTAATACATAGCCTCCTGATATAATATATAAAACTTTAATCCATGTGCTTAACCTTAACATTGACACAAATGGAATTTACAATTTTACTCACTGCTTTATGATAGAAAAATATGTGGATGAATATTGCCCACATATCCAAAGTCAAAAGGGATAGATTAAAAAGGGATGCGCTCCGGTCATCTATAAAAGATAAATTAAAGAAGCATGACATATTAGTAATGCAAATTAGATATGCGTACCAATTATGTTCATATAACACAACAAATAGATGATTCAATACAAATGTCACATAGTAGTCATATTTATCTCATGGGCCTTCAGCTTAAATTATATATCTAGCATTACATTAAGCTATAGGAGATAAATCAAAGAAGCATTTGAATGTAAATTAAACATGTGTAATAATTATGTCGTTTAGTTTAATAAATAGATAATAATTTGCAAATGCCATATCTAAGCTATATTTCATCTAAGTAGCTTTCAATTTAAACTTATATCTAATGTTAAATTATATAAAAGAATAACAATAATCCAAACTTCAAAAAAATATTTAGAACTTTAGTATAAAATGTGACATATAATTTTCCTGTGTGGAAAAACATAGTTATCGAGAGTTCAAAACTCATGCATTTGAATAGAAAGTGGGTATACAAATGAGCAAGTAGATTTTTTCTAGAAATGAGGAAGTGAAGGTTGATAGAGAGCCACACAAAATTTCAAATTCATACCTTAACAAAATTGTTAGATCCCTTTAAAGAAAATGTGTCATATAATCAACTTTCATCGAAATATATGATAAACTCAACCCAATTTTATGAAAAATAGTATACCATTTTTTACATAATTTCACATAATACAAATAGATAAATTTTACTTAAGTATTGTTATAAAGATTTAACTACCCATCGAGAGATGGCCAAGTGATTGAGACAGTGCATCATCACAATAAAAAACCAAGTACAAATTGTAGTAATCCTAGAATCAAGCTTTACATAAGGTAAAATTGGGGAACTCATGACTTGTACTATAGATAAAAAACATTTACCCTTACCAAAAAATATATGATAAAAATTGACAAACTACATAAGCTTAAGCTTAAGGGGATAAAATCCTTCTTGCCTTCCATATAGATAATGAAAATGATTGTTCCAAGTCTCATGTTGCTTCTCATGTTATTTTATAAACCTTGATTGGAAAGAAAAATAAGAGGGTAGAAATGTAAGAAATATAAAACATAATGAAACACAACGTAAGAAATAGAGAACATAATGAAACACACACATACATATCTCTAGACAATCAACACAATTATTTTCCTAGGAAATCCTTATATGGGAGAGAAGCAACCCTAAAAAGTAATGATGCTCCAGACTCCTTTTTCCCTAGGAAATCCTTATGGGAGAAAAACAACACTAAAACGTAAACATGCTCTACTCTCTCTTTTCTAGTATGGAAAATATGTGAGTAAAAAGAAAGAGGTAATCTATCTAGAGTTAGCTAAGAATTTTAGCGTGTAAGGTTGCTATAAAAACTTAACTTCATACATTTTTCTCTCTAACTTCACACTCCTAGTTGTATTTTCAACTATGGAACAAAATATAATAACACAAAATGGAACTCTTATTCCTCCTAGTGGCCAAGTATTTAACCTAGTGTGATAGCCAACTAGGTGTAAGATTTGACTCTGTCAACCATTAATGAGGTTTGTGATTTTAGACCTTTTAGAGTCTTGTTAAAATTCCACATGTAGTTATCTTGCCATGCCTGAGTAATGGGGCTAAGATGTCATTCTCTCGTACCATGGTGGTCAACATGATAGGTCAACTTACTAAAGGCATAAATTTTGAATGAACTTCGTTTGATGTTTTTCTTGCACCATTGGATATGTCTTTAAGTGTATAATAATGGTCAAGATTTCGGCGCAAGGGATAATCGTTTGACCCCCAAAAATGTCATTTAATACCTTAAAGTGACTCCAAAAGGTTTTAGACCCCAATTCTCCACCCACCATTAAAATGACCCTACAAGTTGATTCTTTCATTTTTTTCACTCTATAAGCATCAAAATATATGACTAATAATATAATTATCCAATCTAGATCATTATTTAATAATTTGTTAAAATTATGAGTAAGATATACATCATGGAGTTTAAATAAATAGCGTCAATTCATTGAACACCCTTGTACATGTTCCTTGTTGATACTTTGAAAGTAATACCTTTTGAAAAATAATTTGTTTATGGATTCTATTTTCCAAATTCTCTCAACCATATCAAAAACCTTCTTATAATATTTGAAACCTAAGGTCTTTCCGATACCAAAGTATGTTCTTTTAAAACATGTTTTCTTTCGGTAATAATCACATGCACAGGAATGTGGTCGATGCGTTTCGAACCAACCAGTGTGGTTCATCATCAGGACTATGTGAGAGATTAGATCCAGACATTAAGTATAAATAGATGTAGAAATGGCTCAACTAGCCGTTAGGATAACGGCTAGTTTGACTTTAAAAAAATAATAATAATAATAATAAATTTATTATTATTATTTAAAAAAAAAAGAGAGTCAAACTAACCATTATCCTAATGGCTAGTTGAGCCATTTCTACATCTATTTATACTTAATGTCTGGATTTGATCTCTCACATAGTCCTGATGATGAACCACACTGGTTGGTTCGAAACGCGTCGACCACGTTCTTCTGCATGTGATTATTACTGAAAGAATTGCTACTAATTTATATGATTATTATATATAATATATCTATATCGTATGTTTTTTTATTAATAGAAATGTAGTTATATATTAACAATATTAAAATTTTTTCAAAAAGTCAGATCTTATAAATATAATTTCACACTTAGGCATTAAATTTTTTACTTATTATAATTAAGATTTGTTGTTTTACTAAATAAATCTCGTTCATGTATAAATAAGTATTTTAATAATGAGCATCTGCATTGTTGTTATATTATTCTTTTAATCCAATGCTACTATTGCTACTATTGTGTAAACATTAATTTAATATAGGAGCTTGGTTTAATGAGTCCTTTTTGTGCATTTTAATACAAGAGAGAGCTACCATTTGAAGAGTTATAGTTTTTGTTTTAACCTTGTCATTGTAGTCACTTGTACTCAAGTAAAAGACAAAGAAGCAACCAAAGGGTATTAAAGAGTTTAAAAGACTAAGAAGCAACCGAAAAGAAGTTGTTGAAAAATACTTTTCAATCATCCAAAAATCTTAACAATCATCATAAAGTAAAATATAAACATAAATTAAAACACCACATGCTATGGTCACCCATTAAGGAATTATATTTGAATATAGATAATTTTTTAAAGGTACTTTCACCCTCTAAAACTTGTCTTCCGAGTGATTGAATTAGTTTTGGAAATTATGTTGTTCTATGAAATTTAAAATTCCCAAAATGATATTATTAATATTGTAGATGTTGGATAAACTCTAACAAAAGAATGATGTTGAGTCATATACCATGAATCTATTGAAATCAATGTGACATGCCAATATTATTGAATGACACTATTTGGTAACAAAATTACACATATTTCTTTCTTTCAATAAAATAATGATGATGGATAAACTCTAACAAAAGAATGATGTTGAGTCATATACTATGAATCTATTCAAGTCAATGTGATATGCCAATCTTATTTGAATGATGCTATTTGGTAATAAAAGTACACATATTTCTTTCTTTCAATAAAAGAATCATCAAAATTTTACCATATCAAACACTATTACACATTTTATATAGAATGTTGTCCAAGAATTTATATTAATTGATAATATTAAGGGATTGTAAGTCCTCGTAAATTGGTAATGTAAAGGCATCCAAGAAGGTTTTTTCATAAAGGTGATTTGTTAATATGTGAGAATGATTTCAACTATCTTTCTGTTTTTTAATAAATTGGCTTGCATAAGAAAAACTTGTAATAGTATTCATATTTTTCCTCATCTCATATTGAAAATAGGCATGCTTGTAATTTTCTACGATGCATGCATCTTTATTATATTCTAAAAATTAATAAAAATATATAATTTTAGGTGGTTGTTTATTCCCATTTTACGATACATGCCTTTAGCATTAAGTTTTAGATTATGTTTCTTTTGCATCTTCTCATGCTATCTTTCTCATTTTCAGTGTTGACAAGCAATATTATGTAACTTACCTAAGCCTACTAGCACAAGGTATTTTTATTAGAGAAAAATAATGCAACACATACTTATTACTAAAATGTGATTGCAACTTGTAACTGAAAGGTTTGATTACCCTTCTAATTAATAAAGAATATGTGGCATTGGAGTATAACGGAAAATAATATTTCGTAGATATTATTAAGAAATATAATGAAACACAAGCAAAGTATTTCATAGCTTGGTTAAAAAGTGGAAACAATCTAACTACGTGATCAACCAAAAGTAAACGTGCTTAGTGCACATTTAAAACCGTAATTATCCACCCTTAATATGCCATTTACATTAATTAACTGCAGTAAGGTTGGCAAAGTTTTAGGGGTGCCTCCAAAATCAGCACACCTCCAACTTTGATTCTCTTAACTAGAGTCTTCTCCAGTTTTGGAGGAGAATTCTAGGGAGAAATTAAATGAAGCATATATGGAGCAATTTTCGACCAATTTTGGTTCAAGAAGAGTCATTCCTAGCAGATTTTCTTGCTCTGAATCCATTGGTATAGGTTGTAGAGGGAGAGGATTAATTCTAAAAGTGTTTTTGTCAGTTTGAAGAAAAAATAAGTCAAGGCCACCAGGAGGGAAGGCCATGCCTAGATCAGCTGAAGACCAAATTGAGAAAAATAAGAGTTATTCTTAGATGATTTGGGTGTTGTGAGCATGATGGACTAGGTTGTAGAGGTGTTGGATCACTTCTGAAATTTTTTTTGCCACTTTGAATATTAAATAAGGCTAGGGCCACCAATAGAGGAGTTCAAACCTAAATGACCTGGAAACCATTTTCAGAGATTGAATATTCATTTTTGAGGTTTTTGGGTCTTTTGAATCCAATGGAGTAGGCTTCAAAGCCATTGGAGCACTGAAGGTGCATGTAGTCAGAAATTTGACCATTAATCCCAAGAGGGCCTAACGAGTTGAAGCAAGTCCATGGACATGTAGCCCAGGAGCAGTGAACTCTGTTATTAGCTATTGTGTAATGTGTATGTTGTGTGTTATTTATCTACATTTTATTTTTTGTACATGAGTTTTTAAAATATAATTAACCCATAAATTTTTCATTAAAGACAAATCAACTTGATACATAAACCCCTTCACAATTGGCTAACTTGAGACGATCCTATACACATTTATTTTTAACTGATGAGGGAGCTAGCACACAAAAACTAGTTTTCCCATATTCAGATCAAGTTTGTATCAAAGCCTGGTTTAAAGGCAAGGTTCTTTGCTTGATAGTTACTTGAATTTTTTGCAAGTTTAATGGTTGAAAATTTGTGATGCTGACAAGGCTAAAATTGCAGAGAGGTGAAGGGAAATTTTTGGTTTCAAGTCCTGAGATTAGGACCAGAAGAAGGAGAGCCAAAAGGGACCAAAGTCAATTTTTATCTTAAGAATTTAAGATTGAAGAGGTACAAGTTGCACAAGAAGTTGAGTTGATTGAAGAGGTAAAAGCACTAGAAGCTGAGCTTGAATCCATAGCCATCATGTCAGGTGTTGGAGAAATTGAAGGAAATTTAGAAGAGGATGATGTCAAGAGAGACTTCAATGGTAGCAAGAGAAGGTTGCAAGAGTGAAGGAAAAAGTTAAGGTTTTGTGAAAAGCTTCAATTAATGAAAATGGGAAAATTTCAGTGGATAGAGGCTAGAAGGGTGAGGGAACAATACCCTTATCCATATGATTAGTAATCAAAGAGCTTTTGGGAACCAAAAGAATTCTAGTGGGGAAGAATGATCAGGTTCTCAGTGTAAAATATCAAAAATGAAAGTGATCATAATTGATTGGAACCTGAACGAAAATGAAGAGTGCATCGCCAAGAATCTGACGCAATTAGTTTCGTTGAAAATAGAGTCCAGGTGAATGAGATAGAGCATGTTGTTCGTTTTCGTAAACAGCTAAAAAATTTGTAGAACAGTGACAAGTTGATGACATGGCAGCCCAGTCAGCATACAAGGTATATTTTGGGAATATTCTTCAATTTTGGCGAGTGGTACTGTGACTAGTGTCACAGTAGGATTCATTGAATTTCTTTGAAGGCGATTTTTTTTTTAATGTTCTCCTCTTAAGGTTGAATTCGATTATTTTTTTTTATATTGGTTGGGGACAACCAAACTAGAGGATGAGACATGGTGCAGCTAGGGGCCTTCATGTGCCCCCTCTGGTGGAGGCTCCCCAAAGTTCGAATTTCATTATACAGTTGGTCAAATTTTATGCCAAGGTTATAAATTCTGAAGGTTACATTTTAATCCAAAGTCGAATTATATGGTGCATATATGGTGGTCAGATTTATTATATAATATACCATGGAAGCATATATTATATGCAAATTTCGAATGATTTTCATATATTGCAAGGGTGGAGTAAACGTGTAAAGTGGCAGAATATGTAATATAAGGTTTAAACCTTATGGTAAAGGTCTCATTGGAAAAATATGTATAGTTTGGGCGGAGGTCAGTGCTCGACCCCACAACCTCCCCCACAATAATCTCCACACATACTATCATACCTCCATGTTCAGTTTTAATATACGAGGTCACTAGTATATATTTGATGTCATATGGTTTCTCCAATGGCGGGAATGGATGGGGCCAGCCCCGCGTGCCAACCCCCTCCCATGTGACCATACCATGCAACCTCAGTTAAAGCGCCAATGATAAACACACTTAGTTTGAATTTAAAACCATACTTAGCTACCCTTAATTTTCCATTTACATTAATTAACTGCAGTTAAGTTAGCATAGTTTTAGGGGTGCCTCCAAAATTGATGGACCTCCAACTTTTGTGCTCTTAACTGGAGTCTTCTCCAGTTTTTGAGGAGAATTCTAGGGAGAAATTAAATGAAGCATATCTGGAGAAATGTTCGACCAATTTTGGCTCAGGAAGAGTCATTCCTAGCAGATTGGCATGCTATGAATCCATTGGTATAGTTTGTAGAGACAAAGGAGAAATTGTAAAAGTGTTTTTTGTCACTTTGAATAAAAAATAAGCCTAGGGCCACCAGGATGGAAGGCCATGCCTAGATTAGTTGAAGATCAAATTAGGACCAAGAAAATTCATTTATGATAGATTTGGACATTTTGGACTCATTGAAGCATGTTTCAGGAGCGATAGGTGAATAAAAACATCAAATTTTTCACTTTTGAGATATTATAAAGGCCCACACTATGGAATATGGACCAAGGAGATGTAGCCCAGGAGGGGTGAACTCCTTGATCAAAACTCTATGTTGATGGATCAATTGTGATGGTTTGTTTTTTTTCTTTTTTTCTTCTATTCAACATATGTATTTCATGCTTTATTCTCTTGAATTAATTCACAAAACTTAGCTAATTTACCTGTTAGACACACATAGACAACAAGGAAACCTATGTATATCAAGCATAAGATCAGAAAATGTTTTATAAATTTGAATATTAAATTAGCATAGGAAAACTAACATTCATACTCAGATCACATATTCTAGTGAAAAGTACAATGGAAAAACAAGAAGAAATTGTTAGTCTATCTTACCATGGTCACTATTTCGTCAGTCCAAGGTTGCATAGCGAAACTGGTGAGGAGAAAAGGAAAGAATGCGGTTGAGAGTTTGGAGGGAAGGGTGATTACCATTGTTGTCTAGGAGAAATATGAATCATTCAATAGAAACCCCAACATTGGATGATGATGATCTCAACAATTGTCATCTCTTACATAAATTCTAATACTATTGACTAACAATTTCTAAAGAAGTACGCATAGTAGATAAGAATAATTAAATCTTGAATGGTAACCTTTCATGCTCCTAACCTTGTATTGGGTTTATTTTTAATGTGAGATGTCATTTAGCACCAGTTAGTAGGAATGGTAAAGTATACAATTACATTAATAATTGTTAAATTTACGTATATTTCCATGTAAGAAATGTAATTAATACGCATTAGTACAATACCTGTGCCATAAACTGATATAGTATGGAAATTTGATGGCATATCAGAGCATCAGTGACAATAATGTGGCCTATTTTGGCAAATGATTAACAAATATGTGTATGTTATGATCAGAGAGAGGAAGCATAATGGGGCGTGGTGCTTGAAGTACATAATCAATAAGGCCATCTATCGACTTTGGGTCCATATCTATATCAGGAGCTAACCGAAAAATGTTGATTCAGATGGGAGGATGTCACCAAAACACCATTTCCCCGTTGTTAGAAACCGTCTAACAGTTAAGGAAAAAAATGGATAGCTTAGGGTTAGACAATAATAGATTAATGTGAGATAAGGAGAAAATACTAAAAAGTATTTATTTCACCAAAATCACATAAAATTTTCACCCACCTATGCTAATGAGGATAGGGACAAGAAGCAAAGGAAGAGAGGTGAAAATTCACCTAAAGGAAGTCACGCTCAGCGGATGGAAGGGAATAAGGGTGGTAATGAGGAATAACCTGACAATGTGTAAGATCATTGAAAGAATAAGAAACAAAAGACAAATTTAAAACGGGACTTAAATAATATTTAACCCCCAAGTTTCAACGGAGAAGTGGAATAGGCCGCTAAGGCATGGTTGATTGATATTAATAAATATTTTCAAATATATGAATCATATGATGACCAAAAGGAGTGATTACCCATTTAATAGCTTCAAGGGAGGGCTACATTATGGTTGGAAGAAATTAAGGTTGTTCATACTGTTGATTAGCAAGGAGTGACATGGGGTGAGTTTCAAAAATACTAAAATAAAAATACTTAACTGGGCTATTTTATGATGATAAGGAGAAGGAATTCCATGATCTACGGTTAGGAAAACTTTCTATGGATGAGTTCGTGACCAAGTTCACATCCCTGCTAATGTATGTACCATATATTCAAGAGAAAAATTCCAATGTACAACGTTTCATGAGTAGCCTATGAGCATTCATGAAAGAATGTTTGGAATTTGATATCCCAAAAACTATGGACGAGGCAATCAGGAAAGTGTGAATCTACTCAGTAGATGAAACAAAAGGGAGATGGAAGTAAGATTTGGGATGGAAATAAAGCACTAATGTTTTTCTAGAATATGAAAAGTGTTAAAATTGATAATGTCAGAAATTTTCATAAAAAATAGCCCATTAAACTTTCTGGAAGAAATCAATAAAAATTTAAAACAAAAAATGAATCTAAACAATTGGAGGTTTCTAGTAACCTGGATTTTAACCAAACTAAAAATCTTCCTTTGTAGTGTTGGGGATGTAGGGAACCTCATTATGATAAAAATTTCCCTCGTCGCACAAGAATGGAACCGGCTGCTAATGTTCAAGAGGCTTCCACAATTGGTGAAGTGGCTAGGAGCATACCTAAGATTAAAACTACATTAGAAAATCATCAAGATGAATACCAACCTATTATGATTGAGTTTGAAGGTAAGATGCAAAACTATGTTGTATCCATTTTGATAGATCTAGGAGCTAGTTTAAGCTATGTCGGTCCTCAAATTGTTGAAGTATGTCACTTGAGAACATGTAAATTTAAAAACCCATGGTTGGTGCAGCTGGTCACCAGGGAAAAAAGAAGAGTGATAGTGAAAGAAAATGATTATCCTATTGAAATAACATGTCAGTTTACCAGAGTAGATCTGAATGTGTTACCTCTGGGATATTATGATGTCTTGATTGGAAGGGACTCATTAGAAAGAAAATTATCAATAATGAACTACAAAGATAAAAGTATTAGTTATCTTAGTAAAGAAATAATCACACAAGAAATTCAAGGGGGGAGGAAACCCATAAAAATGCCACTGATTGTTGCCTTCGAGTTAGGAAAGTGTATTAGAAAATGATGTCAGATATATGCAGTTTAGGTGGGTTTTACCAATTCAAAGAAAAAATCAACATCCTTAGAAATTATTCCTATAATTCAGAACTTCACTAATGTTTTTCTAGAAGAAATTCCTGGACTACCCCCCAAGCGGGACATATATTTTACCATAGAATCTGTTTTAGGGGTTGCACCAGTTTCAAAAACTCCTTATCGAATGAGTATTCCAAATTTAACTGAGCTAAATATGCAGCTGCAATAATTACATGATTTGGACTATATTCCCCCAAGTGTGTCCCCATTGGGATCCCCTATATTGTTGTTGAAAAACAAATATGGTACACTAAGACTATGTATTGACTACAGACAACTTAATAAGCTAAATATTAATAACAAATATCCTTTGACCAGAATAGATAATTTATTTGACCATGTCAAAGAGATACTGTGTTTTCTAAGATAAATTTACGGTCTGGGTACCATCAGATAAGGGTAATTGAGGAAGGTATTCCTAAAACAACCTTCAGAACCTAGTATAATCATTATGAATTCATGGTTCTACCCTTTTCCCTTACCAATGCCCTGACTACATTTATGAGTCTTATGAATACGGTGTTCCACTCCTACCTGGATAACTCTATCATAATCTTTATTGATGATATCTTTATATACTCAAAGAATTCAGAGGGTCATAAGAAGCATCTACAAATACTTTTGCAAATGCTACATGAACACTAATTGTATGCTAAGTACAATAAATGTGACTTCCATAAGGACCAGATACAATATCTCGTCCATATAATTTCTACAGATGAATAGGTTTTGATTAAGAGAAAATCAAAACTATTATTGAATGGCATGTACCTACTAATTTTTCTCACATCTTATATTTTATGGGTTTAGCAAGATATTATCGTCATTTTATTGAAGGATTTTCCATAATGGCTTATCCTATTACCTCCTTTCAGAATAAAGGAAAACATTTTCAGTGTAGTTTTGAATCATTAAAACATCTATTAACTACAGATTCACTAATAAAAAATGTAGACCCCAGAAGGGAATTCATCATTTGTACCAACTCATGTCAGGAAAGAGTAGGAGTATTGATTCAAGAAGGTAAGGTATTTACATATGAATCCTAGAAAATAAATGAACATGAACAAATATATTCTCCTTATGACTTAGAATTGACTGCACTAGTGCATGCCCTGAGGTATAGAGGCACTACTTGCTTGGAAAAATTTTGTGTTAATGACCAACCATAGTAGCTTAACCAACTTCTTCAAGAAACCTAACCTTAATGTATGAGAAGAAAAATGGACAACCTACTTAAGTGAATTCTAATTTGACATCAAGTATTTAAAAGAAAAGAAAACTCATGGAGCAGATGCATTAAGCTGAAATTCACATTACATATACGAACTTTTGTATAGTAAACCAAATTTAAATTTTGAAAATGTTATCAAAGAAATAGTGAAAAATGACCCAAAATAAAAACATTTATGGCATCAAACCGAAAAAGTAAACAATTTTGGACAACAAACTGATTATGGCTTCAATGGATATAATTTGTTGACTTTTAAGGCAATAATTTATGTCCCCAATCAGAAAGACATTAGACATCTCATATTGGATGAGTTTCAAAAGAGACCTTATGCAACCTATCCAGTTATCAGAAGTTATTTATAGTTGTAAAAAAAAAACTATTTCTAGTCCAATATGAGAAAATACATCAGTGAGTATTTGGTCTAATTCCTAGAGTGCGAACATAATAAAGCAGAGTATCAACACCTAGTTGGGTATCAACACCTAGTTGGGTTTCTTCATCTGCTACCCATTCTAGAATGCAAATGGGAAGTAATTACTATGGACTTTATATCTGGTTTGCCAAAAACTAAGAAACACAATAACTCAATTATGGTAATAGTGTATAAGTTAAGTAAAGTGGCCCATTTTATTCATGTTCAATCTACATATAAAACTATGCAAATTTCAAATATATTTATGAAAGAAATATTTAGATTACACGACATGCCAAAGGTCATGATCTTTCACACAGATGTGAAATTCACATCAACATTTTGGAAGACTCTCTTTATTGGCTTGGGTACTCAAGTTGATTTTAGTATGCCATATCACCGGCAGACTGATGAGAAGATGGAAAGAGTAAATCAAGTGCAGAAATATATGCTAAGAATGCATGTTATACAACAACAAAGTAAATGGGAGGAGTACCTTCACTTGGTGGAATTTGAGGAGTACAATAAAAATTAGCACAAGTAATTAAAAATGAGCTCTTTTGAATTCCTTTATGTAAGAAGGTGCATAATTCATATTAATTAGAATATACCAGAATATAAGCTATGTTAGCATAAATGGAGCTCACTCTGAAGAAGTTCTCATAGAATTTAAAAGCTGCCCAAGACAGGTAGAAAGTTTATGCAGATATAAAAAGGACTTATAGGGAATTTCTGGTGGGGGATCATGTATATGTTGGCGTAAAGCCAAAAAATATCACCTTACAATGGAAGGGATATGCGAAATTGGCCCCTCGATATTGTGGACCCTTCCAAATCTGAGAAATATTTAGACCAATTGCATACCAACTTACATGACCTAGTTACATGTGAGTGGATAATTTGTTTCACGTGTCATTTTCAAAGAAATGTATATATGACCTTAAACATGTTATTAACTAAAATAAGTTCAGGTAAAGAGTTTGTAAATAGAATATTTTAATTTAGTACAGTTGTTTATCGAGTATTCATAAACTAATAACAATTTATGATTTTGGAATAGGTAGATCCTAGAGCCTCTACGTATTATCAATTGGAGAGAAACAATTCTATGGAAGCGACTCGTAGAGCTTCTACTTATTCTCTCCAGAAACAATTCTATGGAAGGGAGTTATCCTCAAAGTTAAAGTGGAGTGGAGGCACTTTAGCCCCAAGAAGCCACTTGGGAGGATCGAGGATTGAAGGGGAATAATACCCTAACCAGTTCCAAGGGCACGAATAAACACCAAGAATGGTGTTTCGTTCAAAAGGTATAGATGTAACACCGTATTCATGTAAATATTTGTTATTTCTTTTTTTGTTTAATTGTGGAACACTTGGTAATTCTGTATAAGTTAGTAAACAAACTTACAACTAAAAATGTATTTATTATCATTTTTTATTTTTATTTAAAAAAAAGGTTATTCTTATTCAAAGAAATGGCAAGGGAGACACTCTAAAAGAAAATATTTAGTTTTTAGGCCATTAGTTACTCCACTTCCTTGGAGAGATTAAAAATAATTCTCTCTTCTGGAAAAGCCATGCGTGGTTGAGGGAAGATAAAACTATGAGGAATCAAGCTTGTGACATGACACTGTAAAAAAGAAGCATTACGAATCCAAATGGGTCTTCTTGAGCTCATTGAAGCTAGTGGAATCCCCAAGAAAGTTTTCTTGACTAGCCTTGGGTCTTGAGGTGTCAGAAAGGTTGTTTTCTTGACTGGATCTAGAAACTTAAGAGTCTAGGGGAAACCTTGATGTAATCGAGAGTTTCATAGGTTGGGAGGATAGCAGTGTCCCACTTTGTTTCTATTTCTGTGACAGAGTTGATTAAGACAGATAAGTTTTGTTTAATTTGAATTGAATTCATTGGTACAGAAAGTTTGTATGCCTTTTAATAAGAGTTGCTCTTATTAAATTATAAATCCTTCAGGAAATCACATGAGAGTTTGTTGCTCTCTTGTTTCTTTTTATATTTAATCCTTATATGTGCATACAGAAAGAAAAAGATTAAACGAATGAGTTGACTGTAGGGACAATTGTTCGCAGGAATAAGGATCCGATAATAAACTCTGTAATCTAGTACAAGAATATAAGATCTTTGAGTGAGCGACATTTATGTTGTCAAAAAAAAATAAGAAGAACGTATAATCGATATCTAGTATTGCCTAGACAAGTACATGGACTAGTAAAAAGAAAGAGATTCTTAAAAAAACTTGAACATGAATGAATCTGTGCTATAAAACAAAAAGTCTCAGTACACGAGAACGAACACAATTTCTGGGTTCGAGCAGGACGATATATGTATGCAACCAATAACATAATCTAAATGTCAAACAATTTAGCTGTCATTTAAACAAACCAGGTTATAAATGGAATACAAATAGGCATGAATAAATAATTTATCATCAACCGGATATTCATTAACAACATAACATCCTCATTAACCACGAATTTTTACATTCGGAAAGCCCCAGTAAGGTAACCTTTAAGGAAAAAAACAAATTTACAAGACCATCATATGAATGGTCAAAAGAAGGGAGAAACCCTCAACTACTCTGTCCTGGAAATCGAGTAGAGCTCGTCCAAATGTCTGATGTACAAAATATGGAACATATACACAACCCTTTCAGTATATAGAATGACAGTTCACGGTTTGTTAACCAAACCATCATAAATGGATAAATTAGTAATCGAGTTGGTTCAAAACCATGGCCATAACTAAACTAAACTAAGAGGGAGAATTCATGGTAAAAAGTTGGAACAAGGAATATCCAAGGATTAGTAATGAAGTCATCAGAGCAAACTGCTGAAAGGTAAGGAGGGAACCAAAACCCTTTTCATACCTGCCAGATAAACAAAAGAAACTATAAGACAATTGTTCAAAATGTCAACTGAACCAAAAAAAAATTAAGAATATGAAACACAAGAAGAGTCAATACCGGTATATTCAATACCAGTATATGATCCATGTAACAAATGAACCTTCGCACCCTGAATATAGGTTAAGTTAGGCATTGAGAAGTTTATCTATCCATGTAATTGATGGAAAATGTGTTGGTGTACATGCACTTAGAATAGCTTTAGTTTAACTCTATAGATTGCATGTGATGTGTACTTGTTTTCAGCTAGTTAACTAGATTGTTGTGCATGCACATAGTTAGCCTTAATTAGCTTTAGTTCAATTCTAGATATTACATGTGATGTACACTTGTCTTTAGTTAACTCTAGTGCTTGCATGTGGTGCATGTGAACATTAGCAGAACCTAAATCACACTTAGCTTCAGTTAACTTTAACTATAGTTATAGTTGCTTTATATATTGATTCTCAACCTAATATTGATAAATCAATTTCATTCTCAATTCTAATTATTATTATTTTTATTTTTCAACCTCTTAAATTTATGCAATTATTCTTCAACTAAATCCATAATTATGCTTTAATAATTTTGGAAAATAAATTACATAAACCAAAAACCCCAATATTCACCTATGAAATAAAACGGTAATTTGTAAACGTAGAGTTTACCCTGTGACAAGTGGTCGCCATAGCGAAAAACCGAAAAAAGAAAACCCACTCAGATTCTGGTGAATAAGTAAGCAATCTTTGGTCTATCTTAGCAAGGTCACTATTCCGCCAGTTCAAGGTTGCAGAGCGAAACTGGCTAGGAGCAGAGGAAATAATGCGGTACCTGCGAGTAGTTAGCCTTAAGTGCCTCGGAGCAATGTTATTCGTTCAATAGAAACCCCATCATTGAACGATGAAGATCTGAACAAGTGTCACTGCGTACGTAAATGATAAGGCTGATGTCTATCAGTTTCTAGAGAAGTCTGCATTGTAAATAAGAATAATTAAATCCCAAATGGTAACCTTCCATGTTGGTAACCTTAGAATGGGATGATGTTTAATGCGAGATGTCATTTGAAACTAGTTATTAAGAATGGTAAAGTACCAAATTACATTAATCAATGTTAAATTTATGCATATTTCCGTGTAATAAATGTAATTAATACCCATTAGTACAACACCTGCTCCATAAACCGATATAGTGTGGTAGGTTGATGAGGATGCCGTAAAGAAATTAAAAAATAGATTTTGGGTGAATTGCTTATATATTTCAGCCAGGATTAATTACAAAGTGTTGGAATGCAATTTAGTCAATTTCACTGAAAGTTAGAAAATGATTTAAAGTGAGGAAATATGTTTTGGAAAAAATTGCATAAAAAAATATAATTTGTAGCAGTTAATAGAAAAATCTAATTGGAGGTGTTAGACACTGTCCTGTCAGTCCTTCGTCATTGGTCTTCAAACATGTCGAATGATGCATACAGGCTAGAGGAAGGTTCAGTAAGTTTTTCAGGAATGTCATGGTCAATAATGTGAGATTGATTCTTCTTCAAAACCTTGTTTTGAAGAAGAAATCATCAAATGTGTTTTTGTAATAAATATATAGGTGGTCAAAAAGCTTCACATTTTACAGCTCTTCAATGGCGGCAGCTTTAGCAGCTCCTATCCCTGCGAAAACACAAACAGGAGGAACAGTTCATCAGACAGAAACAAAGGCTCAAATGGTTCTTGTAGCAGCTTCTTTGGATAACAAAGATCAGTTGAGAACTCTGGTGGATGATAGGAGTAAAAATCTTCAGGTTTATGGCAAAAGTGAATTTTTTTTCCTGACAGTGATGGAGAGAGTGATATATTATTAGCGAGAGTGATATATTATTAGCTCCAAAATTAATTGATGAAGTGAAAGATGGTGGAATTGCAACAACTGTGGACAATGTTGATGAAGGGTAAAAACAAAATTCATGATTGTTTCACAAGTAAGGATGAAGAGTTTCTACTCAAAATCCTAATATTTGGAAGGCCCAAACCTAATCCATTTGATATTTCCATTTCTAACCATTAAATAGACCCATTTTATAAAAAGGAATCTATCATGAGCATACCAACATTGGAAAAAACTACATGAAAACTCTCAAAGTAGACAAAAAGTTGTTATGTCACTTTTGTTATTCTTATTGAGTAATTTAAAGACCGTTATATCTAGTTACTTTATTCCCATAGTTTTTTTTATATATATGGCCCATGGGCGAGCCCATGCACATGGCCTCATATAATGTGATGACTTATGGAGGTTCAAGTGGCATAGGGTCGAATTGCATTGCAGGTTAGAAGGGCGAAAGATCGTTTTCAAAACTGAAGACCGGAGTTGAGCTGCGCGCTACCCATACAGTCGCGCGCTACCCACATAAGGTGCGCTGCCCACTTAACCTTCCCAGCCCTCTGCAGAAAACACGGGCGCTACCCATATAAGGCGCGCTACCCACACAATCACAGAGCCAAAATTTTTGTTCCTGCGTCCAGTTTGGTGTCAAAACGCCTCAAAAGGCTTGCAAAGTCATTATCATTGTGGCATCATCGCAGCAGTCGATGCTTTGGCAGCTTCTTTGGCGCTGAATGAAATAGTTTTGAAGTGAGAGATTGACATTCGTGGTAACTTCAGAAGCAAACAAGTGATGAACTCCAGGGTAAAGTGAACACGCTATCTTCCATAGAGACACAGCTTCCTTATATTACTGTAAACCGAAAACAATTGTCAACAGTGCTGAAAATCTCGGATAAGTTCCTCACGGAGATCACATTGAGATGAGATCCTTGGAGTGATAACAAAAGGGGGACACACAAATTGCGTCATGCACAGTAGTTCTGGCCGCTTTTACAGTGTAGATGTCACACAACGCACTGAAAGTGCATGGGGATGATTATTTCTCTATAATGTACTAATAGTAATGATTAATGCTCATCGGCATCTTATAAAGCCTAATCCGAGGGTAATATCTCTTGTGAAAGAGCTAGGAGAAACTGTGAAACACAAACAAAAGCGAATCTTATGCATGAATAAGGATTACTTAATTGAAGTTAAAAAAAAAAAAGACTTATTGAAAGTTGCTTCCGAATTTGGACACCTCCCTGGATATGATAAATTTTACATGATAGCTGGAATGAGAGGTTCTGGTGTCAAAGATCTTGTAAAATATCTAATGGATCAAGCTGTTAAAAGACCTTGGGGTGAAGATCCCATGTTGATGGACAAGGAGTACTTGAAAAGTTTATCTCTTGAAGTTGTACGAAGATGTTGGATTGTATTCATCAGGAAATACCATATATAGTGGATCAATGCTTGATTGATTGGAAATCAATGCGAGATGGGTCTTTACGAATAGAGCAACATTTCATTGTGTTTAAGCTCGGCCATCGAAAAATTCTTGTTGGAAAGAATGGATCTAAAATACGACAGATTGGAATGGCAGCAAATGAAGAATTAAGAAAACTGTTGAAGAGGACTATACACCTCATAATCCAAGTGAGGGTGAAGAAGTGAGAATGTTAAAGAAGAAGGAACAGAAATTTGAAAAAGAGCGATCATAGTTTGTGCAGTAGTTGCGGAACTCTGTTTGCTATTTTTATTAAAATTTGGTTTTATTTGGTAAGGGGAAATAAATAGTCCGAGAGCCAAAATTAGAGAGAAGATATCCACAACAGAAGAGCAGTAAGATTGGGGGCCTATTTTTGTTTTCAGTTGTGATTCGAAAAGGTCTTCAGCTACGGTTTTTCGCCCTTTCATTGGTCATCAACAAACAAATACAACGCTATTCCTTTTAGAGCAGAGTTTTCCTATTTTCATGATTAATGATGTAACAATGCCCTATTTTCATCGATCAGTTATCTCCTCTCTGAGTTTTATTTAATGTATTAAAAATCACTTGTAAAAGGGGGAAGAGTCCTGAAAAGAGGTGTGTGGAGGAGAAAACAGTTTTTCATTGTACAGCTTTGACAGAGAAATAATTTAAAGTTGCAGCTCTGTTTCATAAGATCCCTGTGGTATGAATTTGGCATATGCTTTTCTCTATTTCATATGTTCCTTGTTATGTTTACATTTCATTTCATAATCGTTTCCAATTTGAATGTTTCTGAGTGAGAAGGGGTAAAATTCAGCTTACTGCTTTGCCCTGGAGAAACATTCATGTTTTGTGTTTCTTCCTCCGTCTGAAAGGGATTCATATATTAATGCCCCTTTCAGATTTCTTAACAGTCTTTCCATTTCATATAATTTCAGTTTGGATGCTTAAGCTCTTGCCTATCTTGCCTTATGGAATAATCTGTGCCTTTGATTAAATCTCTGCTCTCGTTGTCTATGCCCCATACAGCCCAGAAAACCCCAGCCATTTATTGAAAACCTCATTCATATCTCTTTACTAGCCTAAAATTAGCATTCAATTATAGGTCATCTCAGCCCTTTGAAAACCTTTTGCCGAGATAGACCCGGAGAGAGCCCTCTCCTATCCTCGTAGGGCTAGCTACGAGGCTAAGCTTGGTTTGATGTTGCCACGAGTTTTGCCTTCCTCAGCCTGAGGCAGATTTGAGCGCTAACAGGAGGAACTAATAAATTGAGATGTGAATTGGATAAATCAATTGTTTTAGGTGGGTAGTAACCACTAGTAAGTCTACGCAATTATAGTTTTACTCTTAATTAAATGTTGATAAAAGCATAAATAATGGCGGGGAGTTGGTAAGTATATTTATTTACATTTTATTCCTATCCATTTTTATGCAAAGACTTGCTTAAATTATGGTGGAAAGTATCCTATGATAAATATGTTATTTACATAAGTATGAGCTATTTTCAAGGATTTTATTTTCCATAGACAAAGATTAAAAATTAAAAAATCACTCCACAACAACTTAAAATTAATAATTAAATATTAGAATGTAATGAACTAATAATGATGATTTATTTTTAAAATCAAAGTCAAAGTATTTATTTTTAAAGTCAAGATTAACGTAAATATCAAAGGTGATTGATATTGATAATAATCTATTATTAATATTACAGTCAAGGTATATTGTAAATTAGTGAATGAAATCCTTTTCTTTGTTGGAGAAGGAAACCACACTATAACAATTTGACTATTAAAATTTATAGAAATATATATTGTACTTGTTTGAGTCAATATCTATCACTTACTATTCAAGTTATAAATTATGCTATGAGAGATTTAACATAAAAAATTATAACTTACCTTTATAGTCTTGCTTTGAACGGAACTAATTACCTGTTGAGGAGCAAGGACTTGCATAAATTGAGTCAATAGCTATCACTTACCACTCAAGTTAGAAATTATGTTGTGGGAGATTTTACATAAATTATAACTTATATTGATCAATATTAAATTAATACTGGTGCTAATCCAATCCTATAGTCTTGCTTTGAAATGAGCTAATTACTTGCTAATAGCAAAGACTTGCATAAATTTTAGTTGGTAGTAACCAAAAATAAGTTTAGGCTTACATAAATGCTAATGAAAACATATATAATGGTGGAAGTAACTAGTATTAAGTATATTTATTTATATCTTATTTATGAATTATGAAATAAAATATGTGAGACACTTATCACATGGCATTATATTGTGCAAAGGCTACAATAAAGCATTCAAATTATGTTCCAATTAAATGTTTATTTTTTTTAAATAATATTAAAACTTAAATATCTATTCTCTAAAATTAAACATTATAAATTATAATAATCAATACGATATTTAAATTATTTTTAAATTATAGTAGTCACTGCTACCGTCTTTACTATTAAGAAAAAATAATTACTGCTGTGGCCTCTCTAAATATATAATAATGAAACAAATATGAAAAAAAAAATGTCCCTTCTACTAAACTTCATCAGTTATTTTATAGAAAAACATCAGATCTTTGTCTCCTTGAAGTCAACTCCAATTACAGTTGATACTATGAAGATCTTTGCAATAGATGCTATATGCTCAAAATCACCATGGGCAGATCCACTTGACCTGCATTGAGGCAACAATCATGCTGTTTCACAATAGCTTCTTTTGAATGCTTAAAGGGACAAGTTTTTGCCATCAGAATGCTTTTTATTCAACATTATTTTTATTATATATTTAATAAATATTAATAATCAATAATTGAGGTAAAAGTTTAAATGGTTTAAATTATAAATAAATAAATAATTTAAAAGTTTAAATAGTTTAAATTATAAATAAATTATTATTTTTATTAAAATTAATCAATACAATTTTTAAAAAAATTGTAATTTTTTTATTGTTTAAAATACTTCAAATTCTAAATAGATTTCAAAAATTCTTAAAATACTCATTTTACAACTGTTTAAAAATATTTCAAAAATTTTCAATTCCTAAAACTCTCAGAACTCTCACTCTACGACTTAAACAATTTAAACTAAATTGTTTAGAAACCTTTGCCAAAATTTAATTAAAATTAACCACGGAAAAATAAAGTAAAATTGAACTACACTAATAATTGGAATAACAGATAATGGAATGCATGTGCTAGGCACATATCCCGTGGCTACTAGTGCTCCACGAGAAAAAGAGCAGGAAGAAAACTGTGACTCATGCAGTGCGCACATATCCCATGGTTGGATTTATTGGAAGTATTTGGATCACTGCCAATTTAAGAAAGTCAACCTTTTGTAACAACGACGTGATGAGTTGTAATGGGCCACAAGGCTTGTTGTATCTAGTAATTTAGGAAGTTTTTTTTAATGTGGTTTTTTGAAAGTTTTTTTAGTGAATTTTTCTGGTTTAATTTCTTTAAAATCTGATAAGAATTTATTTTGAAAACAGAAATTTGATAAGTAACTTGAACAATGAAAATGTCTTAGGAATTTTTTAGAGTGCTGAATCTATATATACAATAAAAAAATTAATTTGAATAACAAAAAATTAAAATTTTACCTCAATTTTTTTCACTTAATTCCCAAAGTAAAAAATCCAAAAAATCGCACTTATTACTACTCCCTAATTTAATAAAACCATCGAAGCATTTTTTCCACTTTCTAATTAGTCAAAATGCTAGAACACCTTTGGCATGTGAATCATTATTACTGAGACTCTCACTAGCCTGTTTCAACCAACACCAGACGTGTTTAACAATCTCTCTATTTTGCCCTAAATTCTTCCGGTGATATCATCGCTCTTAAGGTTCATGTATTTGCCATTCACCTCAATTCTAGTGAGAGTTAATAGCGACATGAAATTGAATGTTTAAGGTTCAGTTCATTTTGATCATGAATTTTTTGATGGGAATGAATGAAATCATGTTTGTGTTTTTTTAAATTTAATTGAGTTGCTGGGATAAGAGGATTTAATATTCAATTATTTGGATATACAAGAGCTTGTAAATATGTTTTTATTTTTATTTAATTGTGTAATCACTTTAAATATGAATGAAATTATGTTAAGTTTATAAATTGTTTAAGATTTACAGATTGATGCTTCTATTTATTGGTTGTAAGTAAGTTTGTAGTAGATTTTTGCTTTTAGGTTAAAGAAACCCTTTCTCCACGGGTTGGGGACTGGACAATAGATATTTGCTTTGTTATTTATTTAATTGTTAATATGAAAGTTGTTTTTAGTGCGATTAAATTTTGATTTTTATTAATTAAATTGGTTTTTTTTATTGTATATATGAATTCAGCAGTCTAAAAAATCCTTATGGCACTTCGATTGTGCAAAGTTACTCATCAAACTTCTATTTTCAATAAATTCTTTCCGGAATTTAGAGAAATCAGACCAAAAAAAACCAGTTAAAACCTTCAAAAAGTAGCACTATAAACTATTCAATTAATATGAACTAAGTTTTAAATATAAGACGCTTTACTAAACAAACCCGTTTTCAACCAGTTAAGTTAAAGTTACTCGACTCACATAATAAATTTTTGATGTGTTATTTACTTAAATATTCACCTTTTATTTCCATGAAAGATTTTCTAAAATACCTAAAATCATTTGAAAGTTAGATAAATTATTATTAATATAAAAAATGTTAATAATAATCACTATTGTTCTCATATTAAATTAAAATTAATAAAAATTAATTAACACTTTTATAAGGCAATGTTCAAATTCAAATGATAGGTCAGTTAATCAAACAAGGTTACTCAAGCTAACATGTTTAGGATTATATTATTTTTTGGATCATGATGATGGGCAAGACAATTATTTCAACTTTAATTGTTGGGCTAGAAGATCAGTCATAATCTTAGGTTACTAAAACTAATATGTTTAGGATTATATTATTTTTTTGGATATGATGATGCAAAAGATAATTATTTCAATTTTAATTGTTGAGCTGGAAGATCGATCACAATTTTAATATTTTGATTTTTTTTATCAAATTATAATTAAATGATGATTTTATTTTAGATTTTTTTAGGTTTTAATAATTGTTTTTTTTTAAATTAATTTTAATTTATTTTTTATATTTTTTTTAAACCTCAAACCTATCATAAAAATTTGAAATTAAGATTTTCAGAAAGAAAAATTACTTTACACATTTCTCTTTCATATAACTACTAATCTCTATTTTGACTAAATATATATTAATTGAATGATAATAATTCTTTTTATCTTTTATCTTATTTCTTCTTATATAAATAAAATGACATATTTATAATTTTAAAATTTTAAATATAAATAAGAAAATTTAATATCATATACACAACATTATATATATATATATATATAAACGTAATCTTTTATTTTAATTGCTTAGCAATTAGGACAGAATATGTAATTAGGTTTATTTTTAATAAATTATAAAAATATATAAAAATTATTTTAGATTTGATTTTTTTTTGTAATGTGTTACATAATTTTTTAAGTTGCATTGACTTTTAATAAATTAAAAAAATTAGATTGGTGCTACATGGCTCCCTACTTACTAATTTTCTAGAGATTTGAAATTATTCCAATTTTATTTAGTAAAATAGTCTAGTACTATTAATAAATTTAATAAATTAGATTCGTGTGAGGTGGCTCCTCATCCACCAATTTCCTAAGAATTTGACATGATTCTAATTCTAATAAGTTCCTCATGATAATTTCATCATTATTATTTATATTATTCATTTATATATAAGAAAATTTATTTAGTAAAATGATCCATTTTAAAATAAGATGTGTAATTCAATTTTTTTCTCAAGTTAAAATTGACCCATAACCTTTGTATACATGATTAATAAAGTAAATATGTATATTAGAAAAAATTATACCTACTACAAGTTTTTTGGTAGCAAGATTTTTTTTTTTTTGGTTATATTTATGAAATTTGAGACTACATCAACCATATTAATATTTTTAATGTGGTTATACTAGTTATGTGTATAATGTGGTATTTAATTTAACATTAATCTCAAAATAATATATAAACATTATTTTACGATTTTACATTGTAAATTAACTTATTAAATATAGTTATGTATATAATGCGTTATTCACTTTGTCAATTTCATATTAATTTCAAAAGATATAACAACAATTTCTTACAATATTATATTTTAAATTGGTTTATCATAAATAATATATTTATATTGTAGGATTTGTTTTAATTAGTAACGTAGTTCTATATTAACCCTATTGATGATGATGGTTAACGCCCAGTTCTATATTAACCCTATTGATGATGATGATGATGATGATGATGGTTAACGCCCACTCAGACCAAACTTTGGTCTATCTGACCTAAAGAAAGAGTTATTTAATTTGAGTTATTTAATTTGATTTAATATTTTATTCCTATCCTCAAAAAGCTTGGAGAGAAGCCTCCCCAGCTGAGTATAATTTTGACATCTTAAAAGGCTAGGAAGGTCAGTATTGCAACAAATATTATGAAATTGAGCTCTAATGTGGTTGTACACGGGGCACTCTAAGAGGAAGTTATTTTCATCCTCGATGTTCATATTCTCACAGAGATGGCAGATCCTTTCCATCCATGGTGTTTTAGGAACTGTCCAATGACCTGTTTCACTATGGAGCTCATGCGAGTTCATTCTAATCTTGGCTATATTAATTTTCTTCTTTGAGCTAGTTAAAACAGAGAGATACTTTTGATCTTCTAAGGTGGGGTTGATGAAATCCTTATAATACCTTAAATATATATATATATATATAGGTTGTTGGTCATTCAGAATAGCTTAGGAATTCTATGGTCTCATATACTACGAGGTTGTGCTTACACAGCAAAAGCCTAGTCATAGCTAGGCTCTCGATAGAGAAAAACCCACTTCTATAAAGGATGTAATATCATAGAGTGTATTGCTTTTAATTTTAAGGTTATGCAGTATAAAACACTTCTAGATTTTCTCAATCTTTCTCGGGATTCTCTAGAGATGCGGCTTCATTCCATCCATATATAAATCATATATATATTTTTTTTATCCCCTTCTTGGTGTCATTTTACAATTATTTTCAAGTCCAAAATAGGATTTCCACCCCCCACTAATCCTTTTTTGAATGCTATAGTTCCAGTTGAGCTTGTGATGAATATCAATTCCTAAGTACTTGTAAGAAGACACTTCCTCCAAGTTACTATTGTCATACATAAAATTAGCGTAAGTGTCCTTATTGGATTTGATAATCATAACTTTTTTTTTGTCAGTGTTAATAGACATACCCATGGTAGAGCATAAATCCTTAAGAATTCTAAGTTTCTTATAAAGATCAGATGGGCACCTTGTGAGAAGAAAAATATTGTCAGCATAGAGAATAAGGATGATGACTATCCCAACTAAGATCGTGCCAGCACATCTTGCTTCTTCTAAACGACCTTCTAGCTTGTCGATGTAAATGCCAAATAGGGTAGGGGAGAGGGGGCAACCTTGTTTGACTCTGATATTACACTTAATATCTTTCGGCCACCCCTCATTACTCTTTAACTTGGAAAAATAAGGTCAAAATTCATATCTTATAAATATAATTTTAGATTTAGGCATTATTTGTTTTAGTAATTATAAATTAAAATTTGTTGTTTTACTAAACAACTCTAGTTAATGTATAGATAAGTATTTTAATAATGAATATTTGCATTTTTGTTTCATTATCTTTTTGTTCCATTGTGTAAATACAATATAAGAGCTTGAGTTAATGAGTCCTTTTTGTGCATTTTGTTGAGAATGCAGCAAGATGATGGAGCTTAGTGAAATGAAGTCGCCTTCACTAAGTGGGCCCGCAGGCAAATTCTGGCGCAAAGTCTATTTTTAGACTATGTCTATTTTTAGACATACGGAGCATAATTTGGGAATTCTACTTGGAGATTCTTGATGGATGCGACATGTCGTTAAAAATAGATGAGACCCTATTTTTTAGGACCCAGGCTATTTTTAGACTGATCTCCTAAAAATATGGAAGTCAAATATTATTTACCCTTAATAATATTTTGACTATAAACAGCAGTTTACTCTCTTGGCGCACTTCAGTTTGAGTCATGGAGGTGACTCATGCAACTGACACAAGGAATCACGTGGTTTCTAGGGTTTGATGGCATCTTGCATGGTTGGCTTCAGTTAGACTTCAGTGGCAGGAGTTTTGGAGAAGTTAACGGGACAAGTAGTGGAGTTGTGTTCTGTTTGTTTTTAGTTGAACTAGTTGGGATTAGTTAACTAACTAATCAACTAGATATGAGTGGAGTAAATTAAATAATATTTAATTTACTAAATATTAACTCATTAGTCAACTCAAGAACACTTCAGTTCACTACAGTGCATGATCAGTTCAGTGAAGACCGGTGAAAGAGATAGATGAAAGGGTAGAGTTAGCTATCAGTTGTAACTATACTGTTGCTATTTGCAACACATAGATAGGTGGAGTAAGCTATGAGTATTGCAAAGTTTAGGCTGGTGGTTTATCTATATAAGGAGGCCATCACATAGCTTTGAAATACGCAATCAAGGTTGGCTATCAAGTGGCTAAGGATTGGAGCAAGTGATTTGCTAGATCTAGCTTGATAGTGTGTAGCATGGGAGGTAGTGCATGAGAGCTTGTGAAGAGTTTTTGTACTATGATTGTTACATGATTTCTCCATTATAATATACACAATAGCTGGGGGTTTTCAGCTATAGGCTTTCCCCATACATACTGAGTTAATGTGTGATTGAATTGATGTGAGATTGCTTCTGTTATTTCCGCATGTGACAATTAATTGTAGAAGAAGGTTATGTGTTATGTATGCAATTCGAAATTGATATATGACCAGGTTAATCTTCAGTGAATAAGTGATTTATTCAGCTAATTTCTACATAATACAAGAGAGTTAAATTTTAAGAATTATCATAATTACAGTTTTTTTTTTTTTTTTAAATCTTGTTATTGTAGTCACTTGTACTCAAGTAAAAGACGAAGAGGAAACCAAAAAGTATTGAAGAAGTTATTGAAATTTATTTTTTCATCGTCCAAAAATCTTAACTATCAATATAAAGTAAAATTCCAACATAAATTAGTTATGATCACCTATGAAGGAATTAGACTTGAATATAGATAATGTCCTAGAGCTAGTTTCCACCTCTAAAACTTATCTTCCTAGTGATTGAATTAGTTTCCATAACCAAATGGTTTCGTTAAAGAAATATTATGTTCTATGAAATTTAAAATTCCCATGGTGATATTATCAATGTTGTAGATCTTAGATAAACTATAACATAAGAATGATGTTGAGTCATATTCTATAAATCCATTAAAGTCAATGTGACATACCAATATTATTGAATGACACTGATTAGTAATAAAAGTACACATATTTATTTCTTTCAATAAAAGAATCATCCCACTTTGACCATATCAAACACTATTATACATTTTATATAGAATGTTGTCCAAGAATTTATATCAATTGATAAAGTTAATAGGTTGTAAGTCCTTGTGAATTGATCATGTAAATGCATTCAATAAGGTATTTTTAGAAAGGAGATTTATTAATATGGAAGAATCATTTCAACTATCTTTCTCTTTTTTTTTTCTTTTCTTTTTTAATAAATTGGCTTGCATAAGAAAAAATTGTAATAGTATTCATATTTTACCTCATCTCATATTGAAATAGGCATTCTTATCATTTTCCAAGACTCATGCATCTTTATTATGTTCCAAAAATTAATAAAGAAATATAATTTTAGGTGGTTGTTGATTCCCATTTTAGGATAAATTCCTCTAGTATTAAGTTGTAGATTATGTTTATTTTGCATCTTCTCATGATATCTTGTTCATTTTCAGTTTTGACAAGAAATATTATGTTCCCTAAGCCTACTAGCACAAGGTATTTTATTAGAGAAAAATAATGCAACACATACTTATTACTAAAATATGATGACGACTTGTAAGTGAAGGTGTGATTACCATTCTAATGAATCAAGAATATAAGGAATTTGAGTATAATGGAAAATAATACTTCATAGATCCTATTAAGAAATATAATGAAACACAAGTATTTCATAACTGGGTCAAAAAGTGGAAACAATCTAACTACATGATCGACCAAAAGTAAAGTTGAAATATATGTGATTATGAACTTATCATAATTAGTGATGCTTGATATCAAACAATAAAGGCTACCTATTTCTTGCTCCAATCCTAGTTTATCCTCTCGTTTCTTCTATGCACATATGCACTACATGTATACCTATAGATTACAACACCCCTTTATCATTGTTACATATTAATGTGTTTTATCTAAATAAATGCATTGAAATACATGATTTTATTCCACACACTAGTGCACAATACATGTGTTAATGCATTCATGATAATAACTATATAAAGAGCATTAGTGCTCCTAAGTACAACATTAACATCATTAACTTCAACAAATACAATTATTATTGTTCTTATTGTTATCATTAATGTTACTAACACTTCAAGACACATAAAATTATATATACATTAGTACTAAATCATATATAAAGTATTAGTGTTTTTCAATATCAAATATACATACATATTAAATAGTGGTGTGTTGGTGCATCTTATCTAGATTCTTTATTCCATGAGTTATTTTTTTCTTCAACTACTTAATCATTTTTTATTTATTTATAGATCCTAAAATATTTAGTTATACATTTCAAAATTTCTTCAAACATTTTCATCTACAAATGACATCAAATCTTCCTTCAACAACTTGAAACAAAATATATATATATATATATATATATTTGTTATTTTTATTTTATAATACTATTTTTCATATATATATATATATGTAAATTTATAAAATTATATTTGAAAAATAATATTATAAAATAAAAATAACAAAGATTTATCTTCTTACAACCCCATTTTCTTTATTTATCATATCTGTGTGACTAATTATTTTTAAATTCAATTAAATTTTTTTTTTTTTAATTTTAAGACATTAAATACCAAAAAAATGATTATATATATATATATATATATATAACATTACACTTTAATATGTTTTAATATTTTGCAACAATTATAATATCAAAAGTTTTAAATGTTAATGTCTTAATATTTTAGAATAAATGTAAAAGGATGTGCTTTCCCATTTAAGCTCTAAGCTCCCACAACCCTTTTTGATCTTTTACAATCCACGACGGAATTTAGGGACTACCCACTCCCACATCTTAAATTAGGGCTTGAGATCAACATATTTTCCACTCTCATACCAGTGTCGTCCATAATCCCAATATTGTGCTTTTCCCTATTTGTGAAGTCTAAATAAATCCCAAAAGTTTTCGTGAATGCTTTCAAATTGTGCACTATGGAAATTCGATTGGTATATTAAGGACCTATGGGCCAATTTGCAAGTATTTGGCCCTCCCCCAAATCTATAATTCTCTAGATAAAAAAGATTTAAAGGCCTATGATCAAAGGAAAAAGTCCCATCGTGCTTCTAAGAAAGTGATTATTTTATTTTATTTTATTTTATCTTTTTATTTTGAGGATAAAACTGATTGATATTTTATCTTTAAAAGTAGCTCTTGTTTTATGAGAGCTTAAGTATTTTGCATAGACAAATGGACCCTAGAATTCAACCTTGAAATAAAGTACCTTCACGTACTCATGTCTAGGTGAAGCTCCCCCACTTTTCCCTTCACTATTTGAATCATGAAACTTTTAGAAATATAGGAAATTCTCTAGGAAAATACATTGATGGGGAAAAACCCAAGGATGGTATGTTTGCAAGTTAATGCATTTGTGTTGAAGTGGGCTTGGAGAAGGTATTCTAGGAGAAATACAACTAAATTTAGATAATTTTTCCTTCCTCCAAAAAGTGGACATGACCAGTTTCCATTCAAGTGTAAGGTTAATCATGAATATGGTCACTTTTCTAGAAATTGTCCAAAATTTGTAGATCCTCTCATCAAGAAGGAAAAAAAGGTTTACTATATGACCCAAAACATTATAAGAGGCCCCTATAGAAAAAAAAATCCTGAACAATACCCCAAGCATTAGAATTTCCTTAAAGGGCTTCTTCCTCTCTTCTTCATATCTACAAGCTAGCTATAGAATTTCCCTTAGAAACCATTTTGAAGTCCTAGATGGACTGGAGAACATAGAAGAAACTAAAAAAAAATTGAAGACCTTCATGAGAAATAAACTTTACAGAAGAGAAAAACATAGAGGAAGGTATGCCTCCTCTTGAATACATCTTGATCCTAATGTAAGTTTTAGATGAAGAAGAATCAAAATAAGAATAAGCTATTCTCTCTGCAAAGACTCCATCAACCCTTTCAAGACCATTTTTCCATCTAAAGAACATTCTTGAAATGATATTGTTGGGTGCCACTTTTTTATGTTTATTTTAGTCCCATAACCTATATTTTTCCTCTATTTTCCATCCTTGCCTCTCATATATCATCCATATTTTCTTGAAATTGATTGCATCGGGTACACTTATCACTTTCTTTTCATGATTTGAATTTTGACAAAGTATGGCATTAAAATTAATTTTTTAGCAAAAATTACATGATGCTGCAACTTCCCGTAATAGCTCCAAGATTCGCACGTGTGGATGAAAAATGAGCGAAATTTGAGATATGTGGTATGATATTCAATGTACAAGGATGGATAAATTCTTATCTCCCTTCAGAAAAAATAACCTCACATGTGCCTGGTCAACGTTGGTCAAACTATGCCACTTGTTCAAAATCCCCTATTTTTGGAAATAGATTAGGACAATTTTGGATTTTAAGGTATTTTCTTCATATTTCATGGATCTGAAGGTTGAATTTGACCTATTAGCACTTATCTAGGATCTCAGAAACTCAATTGGGAATTTTTAGTAAGTATGGTTTTCAAACCTCTTGTATAAATGCGTATGACTTGAAGTAAGAAACATGTTATTTTTGTGGAATAATTCTACTTGAGTAAAGTTAATGTATTTGGAGCTTTTTGATGCGGGGGCATTAGGCCCAAGACACTTTTTTTATATAAATAAACCTAAGGGGGAGTCTCATGTTTTGTTTCCCCATGTAAATATTCATAGTTGAGTTATTTTAGTTAATTAGAAGGGAAAATATTGTAGCTGCCCGAATGATTGATGGGCACCTGAAGAGATAGTCAGTTTTAGAAGTTAGGCTAGCTTTAGGAGTCCAAGAGTCATCAAGGAAGTGAATCAATTTATTTCCAATATGTATAAAAATAAACCTTTGTGACAGAGTCGAGGGACCTGCACATAGACCTGCTTGTACCTGCAGAGAGCTGCACAGATCGAGATAGTGAGTAAGAAGGCCGTAGAGTTGAAGACCTGGCCGAGATAGAAGTTTGTAAGAGAATTCATTTAATGAGAAATAATTTGTTCAGTATGTCATGTGCATTGTGATTTAGTTTTGTATGTGAATTTTTCGAGTTAAATCATGTGTGAATGTATATCTGCTTTGCTTGAATAAGTTCTGTGTGAACATATGTATGCATCTTGATGGAGGATAATTGAAATCCGTGATAATTAAGAAACCCTGTGATGGGATTAATGGTGCTCTGTATATAGTTAGAGGATCCGATGTTAATACGGTCGACAATGTATCCCAAACTGGTAGATAGTGGAGTTATATATTCATTAAATATATGTCATGAATAAAGATATGGTTTTAAGCCCCACATGGAAGGGTCTACGCTATTATTAAGGAACTGAATGGCGTTCATGGAGAAAGGAACGAGGAGTGAGGGTGTATCAGTTACAACGCGGAAGAACTAAAACAGAGTATTTGGCGTTGAACTCTAGGTGGAACACGGACTAACGCTCCGGAATTATGAACGGAACCTGGAAGGAAAGAGGTGGAACATAACAAAAGAAAGCACGACAGAACCTGGAGTAGAGGAGCGGAACCACGAAGGAGGAACAGTAAACACGGTTTAGAGCTAACTGGCGGGTTTGATCACACCACCTTTACACGGTGAGCAGTAATTGAGGAATTGGGAGCGATTCCATAGATTGACCGACACGTGGCTTCAAGGGCTATGGAGAAACCACTTTCATTGCGCGCCATCGCGCATTATCATTCGTGCATCTACGCCTAGCGATATCCGTCGGATCGTATGGAGCAAGGCAACGTGATCTCCGCCGTTGGATGTGGAAGGCTCGTCAGCGTTGGGCCCCAGTTCTAAATCATATTAATTGGGACCTTTTAAACTAAGGTTTTCGGGGATAATAGAGGATGTTGAATATGCGAAGGGGGCGAAACACGAAATGTGTGATGTGATTTAATATATGCATCTTCCGAGGGATGAGTAAGGGCTTGGACCTTAGGAGTGTTGATCTCGCGAACAAATAAACCTGGGAGTCGACATATGAATGTCTATGAAGTGTGCTGAGGGTTTTGGATACGAGACGGGTTCTTTGTGGGGTTGTTATTAAGAGAGCATTTTTGTATGTCTTGGGGAGGTCATTACTAAAGGAGGAAATTGGATTGATATCTCAATCTCAGATTGAGATATTAAAAATCCTTAGATTAATTATCTAATAGCCAAACCAAGAAAATAGAACAGTGTGAGTTTCCCGAGATGTGAAGTTGATTGGGGCAAGAAAAATTGGATGCATTTACACACAGATTGAGGTTGGGACCAAGGTAAACTGGGGCTATGGGTAGTCCCCGCTGTCAAGTGGTATCATAGCTAGAATTTAGTTAGCTCACTGAAAATTTTGTTTTGGAAATGCACATGTACTGAAAAGGAAAGAAAAGTTGAAGTTTAAATCTGTTTAACAGAAAATTACAGATTTGATTTGACATGCAGTGAAAGTTGATAACTCGGATTTACAGAATCTGGAGTTGAAGACAAAGTGTCTTCAAGATTGCAGTAGGTAGATGCAGTACAGGTGAGAAAGGAGAAGCAAGATTAGTCAAGGATCTTGAGAGGTAAGATGATGAGCCATATTTGAACTCTGGTTGGAACGATTTGTTTGCAGAATACAGAGTGCAAGCAATTGAGGAGGGATCTTAGCAGAGACAGATCACAAGCTTTGAGAGCAGTGATAGAAGAGTCTAGCAAGGGATTCTGAGTGCAGAAAGAGTGTGGCAGAACCTGAAATAATTTCCAACTGAGGTTGGATGAAATAAGAAAAAGGTTGTTCTTGAGAAAGTCGCAGAGTGAAGCCTAGAGAGCAGAAGAGAGTGCTCAGAAGGTTCCTGAGAGAGGGGACCAGTACTTTCCAAAATCTAGAGCTCACGAGAGAAGCTTGGTGAGGTGAGTTGCAACAAGAGAGCTTATTTTTGTAGAGGCTTAGTGCAGCTTGTGAGTGAAGAACTCCTAGAGAAGAGAATGGCTACTGAGAGCCATAGCAGAGATTGCAGAGATTGAAGAGGTTCTGAAAGAGGCCACAACAACAGAGTGTGGGAATATGCCAAAGAAAATGGCATGAGGAAGAGACTCACAGATGAAGAATATTGGAAAGAATTTGTTGAGATCAAGGAAGAGCTCAACAAACTGAAGAGAAGGATAAAAGAAATCCAGAGAGTTGGTTGGCTCATGAAGAAGAAGATAAAGTGGCAGAGGCTACAAAGGAAGAAGGAGCAGATGATGAATGCTCGGAAGAAAAAGGAAATACTCAGAGTAATTGAGTATCTGGAGAAGGACTTGGAGATTGAAGCTTCAAGTGGGACCTAGGGGTCTAAGAGCCTCACATCTGACATATTTTGTATGTTTGTAGGAATAGCAGGTGAGAGAAAACAAACTGCTGATGTTGTCACTAAGGAAGAAAATGGAGCAACTACATGTTTTGAAGATGCCCATGCACAGTTGGAGAAAGGTTCAGCTTTCCCACATATTAGAAGTAGAAGAGATTTAGGTTATGATATTGGCCAGAAGCTGGAAGTTGGATAGCTTGAAGAAATTAAAGAAGAGACCATTGGAGAATCTCTGGAGCATGTGGAAGACTTGGAACAGCAAGAAGATGTGGTGATCAAATCACCAAATGAGACCATGAGGTCTTATGTTTTTACAACTGACAAGTTGTGTGTGAATTCAGGTGTTAAGGAAGACAGTTCACATGATGGGACTGTGATGAATGAAGCTGACTGTTGCCAAGCAAGATATGATGAGTATCTTTCAGATGAGGAACAGATTGAACTATTCCAGCAGAGGGAATTCATTAATTCCTTATTTTATAGAGGATATTGTTTCAATGGAGCTGATGAAGATAAATTTGTCATTAATGCTGATAATGATAGGTTGCTTTTGATGAATGGCCAAGTAAGGAATGATGGACAGGTAGCTGGAGTCTTTGCAGAGATGGGAAATCAATATTTTATTCTGATTAAGACTGAGGAGATAGTGATAACAGAAGATAATGAAGATGTTGAAGATAGAGAAGATCATGGTGAGATGTCGAGATTGTGGCATGACCAGAGGATAGAAACACAGAGAGAAGGTGTTTAGATGGTAAGGACAAGGATAATTGAAGATGAGGAAGTTCACTTTTATGAACTAGAGCAGAAAGACATCCTTAAAGAGGATGGTGCAGAAGAGAGACTAGCTGGTAGTCCCAGGAAAGGTTTGAAGAATTGGAATCAACATTCTGATGTGATGATTGAGGAGAAAAGAAATTTGGGATAACATACTGAGATGCTGACAGAAGAAGGGAAGGCTCTGAGGCCTTGTAGACTTTGTTTTAACAAATGCTTGATGAATGCAGATCCTGTTGATGATGGAGATAAGTTGACAGCATGGGGTAGTCAACTGAAAGAGAAGGAGAGTTCTGTGGAAGACTTTAAACCATGGAATGGAGAATTTGAGATGCTAGAGAGTATGATGAATCAACAGGATTCAATACAAGAGAGAAGACCTCAATTTCAGAATTGGGGATTGCAGAATGTGAAGACACAATGGGATGAAGATAGAGAAGAATTGATGATTGAATCATCAGTAGGGACCATTGGGTCTTAGGGTTTTGGAACCGATGAAGTGGCTGTGTTGACAGGCAAAGCAGAAGGCAATCCATCACTTGGAGTTGTCTTAGAAGAAGAAGAGTTGTTGCAGAATAAGGATGAGTTGCTGAATGAATATGAGACAACCATGTCTCATATGCAGGAAATTGTTGCTATTGATAGCAAGGAAGAATTGGCTTGTTCGAATAGCCCAGAGAATATTGAAGAAGCTGTATTGCAGGCTATTGGGGCTGCTACAGCAGTTGAGAACCAGATTTTCACTCTGACAGGAGATGAAGATACAGTGGCTAGAGAACTTGATTTGATTGCTGGAGTCAATCAAGAAGCAGGAAGGAAATTGCGGAATATTTCCAAGGCAGAAGAAGAAGATGTTGAACCTGAGTTGCAGCATAGTGAATATTTGTTTGGCCAAAGGAGATGGTGAGAATGTTTGCTAAAGATATTCAGAAAAGAAGGTGAAATGCCAGAGTAGCAGCTTGGAGTGTTGTTGGAGAGAGTGTTGAAGCAACAAGTTGAAGTGTTGCCAACAGAGGAGAATAAGTTTTACTGTTGCAGAGAGGGTATGGATGATAGGTTGAGGAATAGGGCAGCAATAATAATTGAAGAAATAAGAATGCAGCAAACAAAAGTAAGTGTCCAGTAGTCAGAGGAAATATTAGACAGAGAAATTGAATTGATAAGGAAACTGATGCAAAAGATGCCTCAGAAAAGGATAGCAGTAAGAAAGCTGAGAATCAACAGTAGCAAGAGGAAGACAGTCACAGACTGTGAGGGCATAGCAAGTGCAAAGATGCAGACCAAGATATGGAAGCCAGGAGGAATGCGAAAGAAGAATGCTGCAACAAATAACCAGTTGTAGAAAAAAGTATGGGATCCAGGCATATAAAAAATAAAGCACATGATCAGGAGATCATGAATCATTTGAACTTGGGGAGTCTGATGCAAGGGCATTAGGCCCAAGACACTTTTTGTACATAAATAAACCTAATGGGGGGGTCTCATGTTTTGTTTCCCCATGTAAATATTTATAGTTGAGTTATTTTAGTTAATTATAAGGGAAAATATTGTAGATGCCTAAATGATTGATGGGCACCTGAAGATATAGTCAGTTTTAGAAGTTAGGAAATATTTAGGAGTCCAAGAGTCATCAAGGAAGTGAATCGATTGATTTCCAATATGTATAAAAATAAACCTCTGTGATAGAGTTGAGGGACCTGCACATAGACCTGCCTGTACCTGCAGAGAGCTGCACAGATCGAGATAGTGAGTAAGAATGTCGTAGAGTTGAAGACCTAGCTGAGATAGAAGTCTGTAAGAGAATTCATTTAATGAGAAATAATTTGTTCAGTATGTCATGTGCATTGTGATTTAGTTTTGTATGTGAATTTTTCGAGTTAAATCATGTGTGAATGTATATCTTCTTTGCTTGAATAAGTTCTATGTGAACATATGTATGCATCCCGATGGAGGATAATTGAAATCCGTGATAATTAAGAAACCCTGTGATGGGATTAATGGTGCTCTGTATATAGTTAGAGGAACCGATGTTAATACGGTCGACAGTGTATCCCAAACTGGTAGATAGTGGAGTTATATATTCGTTGAATATATGTCATGAACAAAGATATGGTTTTAAGCCCCACATGGAAGGGTCTACGCTATTAGTAAGGAACTGACTGGCGTTCATGGAGAAAGGAACGAGGAGCGAGGGCGTATCAGTTACAACATGAAATAACTAAAATAGAGTATTTGGCATTGAACTCTTGGTGGAACACGGACTAACGCTTCGGAATTATTAACGGAACCTGGAAGGGAAGAGGTGGAAGATAATAAAAGAAAGCACGATGGAACCTGGAGTAGAGGAGTCGAACCACGAAGGAGGAACAGTGAACACGGTTTAGAGCTAACCGGCGGGTTTGATCGCACCACCTTTACACGGTGAGTGGTAATTAAGGAATTAGGAGCGATTCCATAGATTGACTGACACGTGGCTTCAAGGGCTCTGGAGAAACCACTTTCATTGCGCACCATCGCGCATTATAATTCTTGCATCTACACCTAGCGATATTCGTCGGATCGTATGGAGCAAGGCGACGTGATCTCCGCCATCAGATGTGGAAGGCTTGTCAGCGTTGGGCCCCAGTTCTAAATCATATTAATTGGGACCTTTTAAACTAAGGTTTGTGGGGATAATAGAGGATGTTGAATATGCGAAGGGGGCGAAACACGAAATGTGTGATGTGATTTAATATATGCATCTGCTGAGGGATGAGTAAGGGCTTGGACCTTAGGAGTGTTGATCTCGCGAACGAATAAACCTGGGGGTTGACATATGAATGTCTATGAAGTGTGCTGAGGGTTTTGGATACGAGACGGGTTCTTTGTGGGGTTGGTATTAAGAGAGCATTTTTATATGTCTTGGGGAGGTCATTACTAAAGGAGGAAATTGGATTTATATCTCAATCTTAGATTGAGATATTAAAAGCCTTAGATTAATTATCTAATTTCCAGACCAAGAAAATAGAACAGTGTGAGTCGCCCGAGATGTGAAGTTGATTGGGGCAAGAAAAATTGGATGCATTTACACACAGATTGAGGTTGGGACCAAGGTAAACCGGGGCTATGGGTAGTCCCCGCTGTCACTTTTGGATACTTTCGTTGTGTTCTGTGTATTATTTTGATGTTGTTATTGAGACTTCCTTAACGGGTTTTCATTCAAGTATGGAAGTGAAGCATGGAGGGCCCCCATTATCAAGCATGTACAGTTAGTCTTTAAAATGTCTGGTATGCTCTTTCAATTTTGTTGTAATTTATTGTATGCATTAGTTTCTATTATTTGAAAAATATTGACTATTTCTAAGACTAATAGTATGTTATGTAATTAACTCATGTAAAAGAGCTTAATGTGCTTTCATCTACAACATTCAATAATTGTCAATTCATTCATATTTGTAATTCATTTTGAAAAAGCACTTGATAATCTGAAAAAATGTTGTTATTCTCTTGGAAACATTATGAATCCATCTCCTGTAAGGGAGCTTAAAATATATTTTCTTACAAGATTTAAGATCTCAAGTTAGTCTAGAAGAATTTCCAAGTACTGGTGTGTTAAAAATTTTCAATTTAAGTTAGTTTTGGAATTAGTCTTTAAACCATATATTTTGATGTGATTCCAAGTTCACGAATTTCAGATTGATAATTAAATTATGATATGATTTACACCCCTAAATTGGACCTAAATTTCTGTCGTTGTTTTCTGGGAAGCTTATTTAGAGACTAGAAGCTTAGTTAATTCATTTAAGATCTCCTTTATAAAAAAAAAACAAAATTTACTTTTTAGTCTAGTTATGTTTCTTTATTCCTAGACAAAGGGATGAAAAATGTAGATATACAAAGAAAAACTCCCCAACTACTACTAAACCATTGGTGGGAGCATTAACATCTACATTTGAACTAATTATGTCAATTTCTAGAGGACCAACATTGGAAAAGTTAGAGGAAAAAAACGATTAGGGAAAATTTTAACTTTGATTGAGGGACAAACTTTGTTGGCCTATGAAGTAAAGAGGAAACAAGCACAAGCAAGAATATCTTCTATACAAAAAAAATAGAAATTAATAAACCCGTTGTTCAACCTATCCTTGAATAGTTAGAGCAACAAACACAATCTCATATTCTTATTGAAACAACAAAAGAAACATTAGAAAAGACTCTTGAAGAAACAACTCAAAAGGAAATTATAGAAGAAGCATGATCCAATATAAAAAAAGGAGGATTAAGAGGACTAACTCCGGAAAAATAAAATGAATATGAAAGAAAACATACAAAATAGGAAATACAAAGGAAATTGGAAGAGGATTAGTAAAAAATTATCATAAATAGTTTTGTGCATAGAGACATGCAATGTCTTCCTCTTGGGAGAATGTTCGGTTCCTCTTTTTGATGTTTATTTTAATCACATAACATATATTTTTCCTCTATTTTCCTTCCATGCCTTTCATACATCATCCATATTTTTTTGAAATTGATTAAATCAGGTACATTTATCGCTTTCTTTACATGATTTGAATTTTGACAAAGTATGGCATTCAAATTAAATTGTTAGCAGAAATTACCGGATGTTGCAGCTTCCCGTAATAGCTCCAAGATTTTCATATGTGTAGGAAATATGGGAGAATTTAGAGATATGTGGGATGTTATTCAATGTCAAAAGATGGATAAATTCCTATATGCCTTCATAAAAGAGATTCACATCTTCCTGATCAACACTGATCAAACTAGGCTACTTGTTTAGAAAATCCTCTGTTTTTGGCAATAAATCGGGATAATTTTGGATTTTAATAGATTTTCTTCATATTTCATGGATTTGAAGATTGAATTCGACTTATTAGCACTTATCTAGGTTTTTAGAAACTTATTTTATAATTTTTAAGATTTTTGGTTATCAAACCTCTTGTATAAATAATGTAGGACTTGAAGTAAGAGACATGTTATTTTTGTGGAAGAATTCTACTTGACTGAAGTTAATATATTTGGAGCTTTTGGATACCTTCATTGTGATGTGTGTATTATGTTTATGTTTTTATTCAAGCTTTATTAACTGGTTTTCATTCAAGTGTGCAAGAAAATCATGGAGAGCCCCCATTGCCAAGGATGTACACTTGGTCTCTAAAATTTATGGTATGCTCTTTCAATTTTGTTGTAATTTCTTGTATTCTTTGGTTTCTATTATTTGAAAAATATTGATTTTTTCTAAGCTTGATAGTATTTTATGTAATGAATTCTTGTAGAAGAGCTTACTATTCTTTGACCTACAACCATTAAGAATTGTCAATCCGTTCATATTTGTAATTCATATTTTTTTTAAACTTGATAATCTGAAAATGTTGTTATGCTCTTTGAAAAATTATGAATCCATCTCCTGTAAGGGAGCTTAAATTTTACTTGCTTAGAGAATTTAAGATCTCAATATAGTTTAAAAGCATTTCCAAGTACAAGTGTGTTAAAAATTTTCAATTCAAGTTAGTTTAGGAATTAGTCTCTAAATCATATATTTTCGCATGCTTCCAAGTTCACGAATTTCAGGTTGATAATTAAATTTATGATATAATTTACACCCCTAAATTGGACCAAAATATACAACTCATGAGATACCCATGGAAATACACGTAAATTGGGAAGGAAATCAAGAAAGGATATTAACACTGAATAAGAAGATGAGGACCTAGAGTTGGGGACCCAAATTTCAATCAAGGAAGCATTAATTAAAGTATCTAGAAGTGAAAAGAAGTAGATAGGAATAGTTCCCGCCCATGGGGCATACAAGAATCCAAAATTAAATGAAAAGGTGGTCTCCTAGAACTATAGAGTACTAGTGAGTGTAAAAATAATATTGCAGCTTAAAATTTTGTTAGAGAAGAAAAAAATGTGATTCTTCTACTTCAAGAGATTAAAATGAAATAGGATGAAATTTTTAATAAAGGTAAAAGTGTATGAGAGGAAGTGAAGCCTCAGCAATAGGTTGAAGAGGTGTTTTAAGAGGATTATGCACTCTTTCAGATACTTCAGTATTATAGAAGCTTCAAGAATGGAAATCTGATCCAGGTGGATATCGGTGGCCACCAGCCTATTCCACTTAGGGCCCACCATTGTCTCTTTCAGTTTTTCAGTTTCGGCACAACTTACTATTTTTAGCAGTTTTTTGGGTCCTGAACTTCAGGAGCCGTTTTGAGGCCCTAAACGACGTTTTTGGGGCATCATTTTTCTGGTGAATATGATTCTGTTTTGGAATCAATATTCACAATAAAAATTATATTCCTTGAATAGATATTTATAACGATGTATCATATGCGTCAAACAGAGATCGTATGCCGAAGTTACATCCCTGAGAAGTTGAAACACTAATTTACCCAAATGGGGCCCATAGTTTTGGCGCTTCATCTCCTAGGGTTATGTTTTTGGACGTTTAGAGTTCTTCACTATTTCTCAATAATAAATAGGCCCTCGAGCCTCATTGTAACATAGTTCAGAGGTCCGTAGTCACCACATCGCTTCTCAGAGATTTGCTACCAGCACGCTAGCTATTTCATTTCCATTTTGTATGTAAGAAAATTTAAGTTCTTTGATATTAATGAAATGAAGTGTTATTTCCACTGCATCTTTGTATTTATGGTTATATGTGTATTTTTTTGCATTCCTGCATAACTCTGGATCAATGGTATTAAAGTGGTCTGCTTGTTCTCTATCCTTCTTTGCATGTCCCCAACAAGGTCGAGGTATAATGAGTTAGGGCTCGATCTGGTAGAAACTTTGCAAGATTAGCCTCGCAAACCCCGACAGACGCCTATGGGGGATGAAAATAAATATGAGGGAGCAGGAGATCCTATCAAAATATTGCTCGAGGAGGCCCTCAAAAAACAAAAGAATGTGATGATGGATAACTTTGTCGATATCCTTCAACAACTGCCCACCGACAGCGCATCTACATCTAGCAGCCACTCTGGAGGTGAAACTCCCTTTAAGGTACAATTAAACTTTGACATTCCCATATTTGAGGGTCAAATAGATGCATATGTTGTAGATAGATGGTTGAATCTATTAGAAGGATATTTCTTGGTTCATGATTTTTCCGACTGGGAGAAGATTATTTTTTGCACTCCTCAAAGCTACCCCCCATGTCAAGGACTGGTGGGAAACCTACTATGAGAAAAAGGACAAGACAGAACCCTCACTGTTCTCAGCCATACCCACTTGGAATTCTTTCCGATATGCCATCAAGGAACAATACTATCCCGTGGGGAGCTATGAAGACAAGTACATACAATGGACCATGTTGCAGCAAAAGAGGGATCAAGATGTGAATGAGCTGACGAATCTGTTCCATAACCAGCACACAAAGTTGGGTATCAAAGATTCACAGAAACATTTGGTGCTAAAGTATCGCAGTTGTCTACACAGATACACTCAGGAGGAAATGGAGTTCCTTGACATATCCTCACTTGGTACAGCATACCGATATGCTGCCAAGATTGAGCATAAATTCAAATAGAAGAAGCGAGACTTTGGATCTGCGAATCAAAAGCAAGGGAAAGGTTCCCCCAAACCACAAACCAAAGGACAAATCCAAGGCATGGCAGCCCAAGACAATCTGCCAAAGCCACAAGCAAAGAAAAACACCGTGAAGCCAAATAAGGACATGGGAAAGTGGTGTGAGTTCCGTAAGATCTCCACTCACAACACAAATGAGTGTCGGGCCAAGCAGTCATTGGTGCCCGAGATGAGGGCTTCTGAATCAGATGTATGCTCCGACTCTAAATCATAACCTGACAAGGGGAATGACAAAGGGAAGAAGATTATTGATGTGGAGCTCAATGCCACTACTTCCACTACGAAGATCCAAAAGGAGGAACCAGAAGATCCAAAGGAGGCAGAGCGTCTCTTCCACTCCCAGATGTGGGTAAAGGGTTTCGTGCTACAGTTCATTATCGACAATGGGAGCCAAAAGAACCTCATTTTAGCATATGTCATGAAGCGGTTGGGCTTGCCGACCACAGTGCACCCACAACCATACACCATCGGGTGGGTTCATCAAGGATGGGATCTTCGTGTTAGCTAGCAGTGCCACCTTCCCTATAGAATCAAGCCCTTCACAGATGAGGTATTGTGTGACATTGCTTCTATTGATGTTTCTAATGTATTTTTAGGCAAACCATACTTGTGGAAGCGACATGCTGTGTATGAGTCTTGGCCTCACACTGTTATTATTACATTGGGAAATAAGTTGTATAGGATACCAGAGGTACCACCACCTCCCACTATCTCTTTGGTTACTGCAAAAAAAATGTAGTAAGCTCATTTCCCAAACTAGGAAATTTGTTTTCTTGATGATCTGCCCCTAAGGCAAGAAGAAGATTGTGGTCATGACCTCCAGACATGGTTCCTCTGCACGAAAAAAACAAATGGACGACGTTGTGGAGGAGTACGGGGACATATTCACCTCACCCACAGGGGTGCCTCTACATTGTCAGGTCAAGCACCCCATTGACCTGACCCCAGGTGCGCCGCTACCCAATGGACTGATATATAGGCACTCTATTATGAAGATTGATGAAATCAAGAGGCAGATTCAGGAGCTACTGCAGAAAGGTCACATCCGGCCAAGTTCATTACCCTCTGGGAGCCCGATCGTGTTGGTACAGAAGAAGGATGGGACTTGGAGACTCTGTACTCACTATCGGGTGCTGAACAAGATCACTGTCCGGAATAGGTACCCGATCCCACGGATTGATGACCTTCTGGACCAACTCATAGAGGAAAAATATTTCAACAAGATCGACTTGAAGTCTGGGTATCACCAGGCACGAAGGAGGGCCTTTTCGAATGGCTTGTCATGCCTTTCGGGTTAACGAATTCTCCCACAACATTCATGAGGCTGATGGATGACATCTTGCGTCCATTCGCTAACTCATTTGTAGTGGTGTACTTGGATGAAATTCTGATCTTTAGCCAGACTTGGGAAGAGCACCTCCACCACATCTGAGAAGTCCTCCAAACACTACGACAACACAAGTTGTGTTCCAATTTGGAGAAGTGCACTTTTGGCATGACCCAGGTTCAATATCTAGGATACATTATTGATGAAAGAGGGCTGCATGTGGATCCAGCCAAGATCCAAGTCATTCAGGATTGGCTAGCCCCAACCACTCTAACAGAGCTTCGAAACTTTCTGGGTATTGCTAATTTCCATTGTAGGTTCGTGCTGGGATTCTCTCATATCACTTGGCCCTTGAGTCAAGTCACTAAGGGAGGAGCAAAAGCAAAATTCTTTTGGTCACAATATCAACAGAAGGCATTCGTAGAATTGAAACATCGCCTTTTTTCTACCCCAGTGCTCACATTACTAGACTTGCAACAGCCATTTGAGATCGAGACAGATGCCTCTGACTATGCTATTGGGGTAGTTCTTACTCAACAGGGGCATCCAGTGGCATATCGTAGTGAGACATTATCTGACACAGTTCACAAGTATCCCACTTATGGAAAAGAGATGTATTCCATTTTGAAGGCTTGTCAACAATGGAAGCATTACATTTTGGGGAAGGAAAAAATCATCCACATAGACCACCGACCCCTGCAGTTCATATAGACATAAGGGAAGTTGCAGAACGATCACCATCAGAAGTGGTCCACATATCTACAACAATTTCATTTTAACATCAAGTACAAGAAGGGTAGCAACAATAATGTTGCCGACTGCCTCAGCCAACCACCGATTGTGGCCATAACCACAGTTCTCAACTCTTGTGGGCACGAGACTTCTGATTGGTTGCTTCTCTACAAGAGTGACCCAGAATTCAGCCACACATATAAGGCACTCTTGGGGGGTACACAAGTTCCAAATTTTCACCTCCAAGATGCACTGTTATGTCACCTAAGACACATTTGTGTTCCTTCAAGAGAGCGTGCCAAGATGATATGGGAAGTTCACTACAGTCAAATCGCTAGGAATTTTTGGGTCGAGAAAATAGTGGTAGTACTGCAAAAGTATTTCTATTGGCTGAACCTTCGACAGGATGTCAGGAAGTACATCAGATCCTGCCCTTCTTGCGCCACTGCCAAACCGACCATCAAAAAGCAAGGGCTCTATACTCTGCTACCTACTCGTAGTCGACCTTGGGAATCCATCTCCATGGATTACATGTCAGGCCTTCCTTCTACTAAGAATGAAAATGACTAATTTTTCATCGTCGTCGACAGATTCTCGAAGATGGCCACTATGGCGGCCTCCAAGAAGAATATCACAACAGAAGCCACTGCTAAACTCTTCTTTGAATGAGTGTAGGTTAACTTTGGGATCCCACTGTCTATCATATCAGATCACGACAGCAGATTCCTTAGAACATTTTGGTCCAGCCTCTAGTCAATTTTGGACACCAAGCTCACCAACTCCACAACTTTCCATCCCCAAACATATGGCCAGACAAAGGTTGTCAACAGGATGATTGTACACATTTTGCACATGTGCAATTCAAATCATCCAAGAACATGGGATGAGATCCTCCCCTATGTACAACACAGTTATAACCGGGCTCTCTAGAGCTCAAACAGCCACTGCCCCTTTCAGGTGGGCTTGGGATTCTAGCCACTATGTCCCACTGATGTGGCCATGCCATTTGTGGCTACTCTGGCTGATTCGGCTGATGTCTAGTCTGAAGCTGACAAAGCGAACAAATTCATCGAGCACATTCAAAACATCCACCAACAAGACATATTGGATAGAGCCAATGCTAAGTACAAGCAATGACATGATCAACATTGGGTGCCACACAACTTCCGGGTGGGCGACAAAGTGTGGCTACATTTGCAGAAGGAGTGCCTCATTGGACCCCACCGCAAGCTTCGCCTACTCCGATATGGGTTGTACACTATCACTAAGGTTGTAGGGAACAATGCCTTTGAGCTCATTATTCCACCATTCCTTGGTTTGCACCCAGTATTCAATGTAGACCACCTTCGTCCCTACTTCCCACCTCTACTAGACACCTCTGACATTGCAGAAGAACTCACATCAAAAGAGTTAAACCCAAACTGCATGGAACAGGGCACCACAGATTGTATCATGGACATGCAAATCAATAACACTCACCAAAAAATAATCCAACTATATCGTGTTGTCAAAGCTGGCCAACTCCTGCACCACCAAGGCAAGTGGTTCACCAGGGGTCCAGTTCAGCAGAAGTTTCCTCATCTCATGGAGGAACTCAACGCAATGGGGACCATTGCTTCCTAAGGGGGGAGGAATGATCCAGGTGGATATTTGTGGCCACCCACCTATTCCACTTGGGGCCCCACCATTGTCTCTTTCAGTTTTTCAGTTTCGGCACAACTTACTAATTTTAGCTGTTTTTCGGGTCCTGAACTTTCGGAGCCGTTTTGAGGCCCTAAATGAGGTTTTTTGGGCATCATTTTTCAGAAAAATATGATTCTATTTTAGAATTAATATTTGCGGCAATAGCTGTAGCCCTCCGATAGATCTTTCTAATGATGTATCATACACATCAAACGAAGATTGTATGTCGAAGTTACGTCCCCAGGAATTTGAAACATCAATTTACCCAAACAGGGCCCATAGTTTTGGCGCTTCATCTCCTAGGGTTAGGTTTTTGGACGTTTAGAGTCCTCCACTATTTCTCAATAATAAATAGGCCCTCGAGCCTCATTGTAACACAATTCAGAGGTCTGTAGCCGCCACATCTCTTCTGAAAGATTCACTACCATCACCCTAGCTAGTTTATTTCCATTCTGTATGTAAGCATATTTCAGTTCTTTGATATTAATGAAATGAAGTGTTATTTCCATTGCATCTTTGTATATATGGTAATATGTGTATTCTGTTGTGTCTTGCATAAATCTGTATTATTGGTATCAATGGTATTTATGCAGGAACGCAACAGAATACACATATAACCATAAACAGGCGGGTGGCCGCCAATATCCACCTGGATCAAAATCACCACTTTTGGTAGCTCTTAATCTCATTCATTATCCCATGTAAAAGGTATGTAGTATCTTTAATGTCTACATTCCAATATATTATCATTAAAAAAATATGTTGTTAGAATTCTCTCCATAATATGGGTGATATGAATCAATCCTCCAAACTCATTTTGGGAGGAAATTTTAGCACATTTTTGCACCCATGGGCAGAAAAAGGGGACCTATCCAAAGAACATACAGATGACCTAGTGGTGAATTTGGACTTGTTATAAATAAAGTTATAGGAGAGAAAATCTATGTGGAAAAATCAAATTCTTTTTCTCAAAGGATGTCATGGAAAGGCTAAATAGGTTCCTAGTAAGTAGTTATTGTTTGGTTCAACATTTCTCTCTCTCCTTAAGAGCTTTGGTTCGGGGAAGTTCAAATCACAAGACCTTTTCTTAGAAATTCATGTACTAGTAGACTTTGGTCCTCTTACATTTCAACCCACTCCTTTTTTAGATATCGTTAAAAGGTACCCTTAATATTATCTCTAAATCTTAGAGAATTTGAGTCAGCAAATCCCCTATATATGTCAGGGAGAAGGAGATCAAAGTGACTAAAATAACCCTAAAATCCTAGCTAAAAGAAAATGATAAAGACAAAGATCAGGATATAATGTATCTCAAAATAAATCCCCAGTTATTATGCTATGGTGAACCCTAGAATTGGGGTTCAATGAGTTCATTGTGATGAAATATCCCTTAGTTATCATGGTTTTGTTTATGGAAAACAATTTTTGGAAGAAAAATCATTGTATGAAAGCCACATAAGGGGTATAACTAGTGGTTCATAAGGTTTGACAGTGTGGAGTGTGGATTCCATACATAACAATCAATGTGAATCAATGTCGTGTTATAATACCTTGCAAAAACAAAACTTGTGAACAATTATTTCAAACCAAAAAAAATAATATATAAATGAAGTTTTGTGAATATATGCTAAATTTCCCATAGTCATTTGATTAAAATCATTCAATGTAGACAAAAAAAATCCATATTCTTGTGTATATATTACATGTTCATTCAACTTTTGGTAAACTATCTAATGATGCTATAAGGTTGATTTTTGTTGCTAATGCGTAACATCATGCAACAAATAGGTTTCTATATTCTTTATAACTCTATTCGCTACAAAATTACATGTTGTAATATTCATTTCTTTGCGTCTAGTATCATTCTTTAACAATACAACACGATGATGGCATGTTGATTATATGTAAGTTTGTAAGTTTTTTATACATTACATAACTTATTTGCATTTTCAAATGCATGGGTGTTTACATGTTAAAGGTCACAATAGTATCTAAAACTAGAATTTTCACCAAAGGGTGAAAAAGGAACAACGAAGGTTCTAGCCACTAGACTAGGGATGACAGTAAAAATGCAGGTTTTAAAAAGATAAACGTTGATAGGCACGGGAGTATTTATTGCGAAGGCGTTACAGTTAACAGATATTCTAACAATAAATGGTAACGGGTAAATGAGAGAAGCATGGCGTATTATTATTGGATAGTGACATGACGTGCGATTGATGACAAGATGGCGGGAATAAGTCAAATGCTCAATGGGTGGTTTTGGACCCTACTTGGAGTGGGAGGCAGATGGTAAGTAGAATTGGGGGGGGGGGGGGGGGGGTGCGGTCTTGACTAGAGAATGACACGTAGTGGCAGCGGTCTTTTAAAATGACTTTACCCAGAACCCCCTCACCTATGGTGGGTATAGTTGGAAAGCATTGCGGGTTTGCATACACATCGTAGATATGAGCGCAATGAATCTCAGCCATTTAAACCTGCAGGACATTTATTAAACGGGACATTACATCATATCACTTTATTACACAGTTAATTAACCATATAATCATATGATTATTAATTTTAAACATACTTTATTCTAAATATTTTTTTTAAGTGAAATTTTGGGTGGGGTGGTTTTCCCTTTTTATTTTAAAAAAAAAAGAAATTTTTTTTATTATTTTATTACTTTTGAGGACACCCTCTATTTAACCCTCCATGAATTTCATCAACATGTGGGATGACCAGTGCTGCAAAGGGCATCGCGAGTCACAGGAGGGAAAAGCATTGGCAGGGAAATTGATTTTTGTGTGTGTTCCCATTGTGGACACAGTGATCATATGAGGGTAAAACCATTGGCACGGAAACTTATTTTTTTGGTGTGATTCTGTTGTGGGTAGTGTATTGCTTATAAATACCTATTTATAGTGATTTTTTAAAGGCATACAGGTACTCTGGAGACTGCTGAAGAGTAGCTTATGAAATAATGGTAGCATAGTAGAATAGTAGAAATTTTTGAATTACAGTAAAAATGCAGATTTTAAAAACAAAGGAAATGATGAATGTTCATAGGCGCAGGAGGATTTATTGGGAAGACGTTATGTTTAACGGATATTATAACAATAAATGGTAATAGGTAAATGAGAGGCACATAGTGTTTTATTATTGGATAGCAACATGATGTGTGAATGATGACAAGATGGTGGGAATAAGTCAAATGGTCAATGGGTGGTTTTGGAGCCTACACGGAGGGGGCAAGGGGGGGGCACGACAGATGGTAAGTGTAATTCAGGTGAGGGGGCTCATTGCGGTGTTGACGTGAGAATGACACATAGCAGTGGTGGTTTTGTAAAATGGCTTTACCGGGACACACCCCCCCCCCCTCCCCCACTGGCGAATATAGCTAAAAATAATAGAGGGTGTGGGTTTGCATACAGGTCGTTGATCTGAGTGCAATGAATCTCAACCATTTAAACCAGCAGGACATTTATAAAACATTCCATCACATCATATCACTTTATTACATAGTTTATTAAACATATAATCATATGATTAATACTTTTAAACATACTTTATTCTAAATATTTTTTTAAAGTGACATTTTGGGTGGCACATTTTTCCCTTTTTATTTTTATTTAAAATAAAGAAATTTTTATTCTTTTATTTATTTTGACAATGCCTAACATTTTCTTTTTCTTTTCGCTTTGTTTTATTTTAGCATCTAATCCTAACATTTTTTTATTTTCATTACTTTCTTTTCATATTCAATCCTAACATTTTTATTTATTTATTTTTTTCTAAAATGTCTTACTTATCAAAACAAGAGATGTTACAACATGGTGGAGAAATCTAAAACCATTTTCCTTGAAACTTTAAGATCTTGATTAAAAAAAAGTAACAAATATCGAACTATGGACAATATATATTATTTGGCATGTTAAATACAATATGAACATAAAATGGAGATAAAAAACAATATAAATGATGAATCCCACTAAGAAATTGATATAATAGACAATGAAATCTCTAATACAATTGTTGCAATAAATAATATACATTGTTTGGGCACCTGCAATTGAAATGTATAGAAGCGTTTTCCCAAACCAACTTATGAAAAATATTTTAAATTACAACTTCCAGGAGATCTTTTTCATCCACATGCGAATCCTCTCTACTATATCCACCTTACCACTGATCCAAATATTTTTTTGCATCACCTCCTCAGAATTAAATGGCCTAGATAAACCTATAAATAATAGGGAACTTTCAAATCTCCCTAGGTATACATGAATATCAAGGACCATGAGCATGACAAGTTACAATAACCGTGATGAAAAGAACGTCTTCTACACCTACAAGCCGGTCAATAAGAACAACAGGTCCAATTCACTTCAAAGCCATATTTTCCAATGATAGACCATGTAAACATTTACCAATAAAGTGTGTTCCTTGAATTTCATAACATAGAGCAGTTGACACCCTCACAAAAATAACATCATCACCAGACAAACTCCTCCTGAAAATCCTTGTCAACATTTCTTGGTTATCTTCATCAGTTTCCCTATATGGAAAGCAAAGGTGAGAAAACAAGTGACCAATATGATGAATTGTCATAGTAGGATTACTGAGGATGTCATTCAATTTCTTATTTGCACCACAAAGGACAGTTTCAAGCTTTTCCGCTGGAAATCGCTTCGCAGCAAGTGTTTGTCTCACCAATAGCATGTTGCATATTGAAGCATATCATATAAGATTCAACAATAATAGAATTTAAAAAATAATTAAAATAAAAGTATATGAGCAACTGTAATTCACTAACCTCTTTGCATTCACAATAATATGTTGAAAATAATTTTGTGCCTCCTGTAACCTCTAATGGTGAGTTTTAATTTTCTGGTTTTATCTCCTTATTTGCACCATTCGGTTTGATTTATGCCAAACATTATTAATTTTTCTATTGGGTTCTACTTAATCTCATTGGGTGTCTCTCTTAACGAACTTGAAACTAGGAAAACTAAAATGTAAGGCACAACAACATAGCTCTATAGTGCAACTTCTGCATAATCTAGTGCATAAAAATGTTATTTAGTACTATGTATTAAACAAACCTGTACAACAAGGAGATGCCAAACCATTTGCAGAAGTGATTGGTGATTTTTTTTGCTGAAATCTAATTGGCCCCCTATTTGGAGTAATAACAAGTATTTAAACTAAAATTGATGAAGATTGAAAAGTAGGTCAAGTGAATGGGATATATAAATAGCATTAGCAAGTATTGAAAATGAAATAAATATAGAGTAAAAGCATGTTAATAAGTACAAATTTTATTTTGATTTTTAATAACGGAAGAAATGGAAGATGTGCAAGGGTAGTGTAGAATTAGGTGAATCACCGGCAAGGGAATCCATTATGGATGATGCCACAAATGGTTTGAGGCAAGGTATTCTTATTCTTTTTACTGACAGATGACATAAGGAAAGTCTTTCATACGTGAGTTGTAGCGAAGGTAAACACTAGAGAGATGCAAAGATGACTCACAGATCTAACTCTAGATATTGTTGTGAAAGTTAGGCCTTGGCAATCAATATTGTCAATGTCGATTGTTGCCTTTTGGAGGGTCATTCCTTGCAACTTATGGATTGTTAATCCCCATGCCATGCGAAGTGGCATTTGTGTGAGAGAATCTCTTGTTACAGGGGAAATGGGACAAAATTTGGATTTGAAACACAAGAAGAGCCAATACCTGTATATGATCCAAGCAACAAATGAACCTTCACACCTTGAATATAGGCTTAAGTCAGGCAGTTTATCTATCCCATGTAATTGATGGAAAATATGTTGTTGTACATGCACCTAGATTAGCTTTAGTTCAACTCTAGAGATTGCATGTGATGTGCACTTGTCTTTAGCTAGTTAACTAGAGTGTTGTGCATGCATATAGTTAGTCTTAATTAGCTTTAGTTCGACTCTAGATATTGCATGCGATGTGCACTTGTTTTTAGTTTTTTAACTTGAGTGCTTACATGCTATGTGCACTTGGATTAGTTAGTTAACTCTAGCACTTGCATGTGGTGCATGTGCACATTAGCAACATAAATCACACAGCTTCAGTTAGCTTTAACTATTCATAGTTATAGTTGTTTTATTTATTGATTCTCAACCTAATATTGATAAATCAATTTTATTCTCAATTCTAATTATTTTTCTTTTTCAACTTGAAAAGTTTGTGCAATTATTCTTGAACTAAATCCATAATTGTGCTCTAATAATTTTACAAAATAAATTACATAAACCAAAAACCCCAAGTATTCACCTATAAAAAAAAGAGTAATGTGTAGAGGTAGAGTTTACCCTGTGACAAGTGGTAGCCATAGCGAAAAAACGAAAACAAAAACCAATCAGATTCTGGTGAATACGTAAGCAATCGTTGGTCTCCCGAATGGAAACCTTCCATGTTCGTAACCTTAGAATGGGATGATGTTTAATGCGAGATGTCATTTGAAACTAGTTATTAAGAATGGTAAAGTACCAAATTACATTAAATTTATGCATATGTCCGTGTAATAAATGTAATTAATACCCATTAGTACAACACCTGCTCCATAAAGCGATATAGTATGGTAAGTTGATAAGGGTGCCGTAAAAAATTAAATAAAAAAATTGTTCGTTTTGGGTGAATAGCTGATATATTTGAGCAAGGATTAATTACAAAGTGTTGGAATGCAACTTAGTCCATCCCACTCAGAGTTAGAAAATGATTGAAAGTAAGGAAATATTTTATGGAAAAAATGCATAAAAAAATATAACTTATAGTGGTTAATAGGAAAATCTAATTTTATAATTTACTTTTTGGAGGAACTAATAAATTGAGATGTGAATTGGATAAATCAATTGTTTTAGGTGGGCAGTGACCACTAGTAAGTTTGTACAATTATAGTTTTACTCTTAATTAAATGCTAATGAAAGCATAAATAATGGTGGGGAGTTGGTAAGTATATTTATTTACATTTTATTCCTATCCATTTTTAAAGCGAAGACTTGCTTAAATTGAGATATTTTCAAGGATTTTATCTTCGATAGACAAAAGTTAGAAATAAAAAAATCACTACACAAAAATCTAAAAATAATGAATAAATATTGGAATGTAATGGACTAATAGTAACGATTTATTTTTAAATTCAAGGTCAAAGTATTTATTTTTGAAGTCAAGATTAAGGTAAATATCTTGATAATAATCTATTAATAGCAATTGCACCACATGTTGCAAAGGAAAGGTTGTGGTATAGGAAAGAATAGCATATAACAAAGAAGAGGTAGTAGGAACTTTCAAGGCTCCAACTAATCCTCCGGAATAAAGAGTGGAGAATAAAGGGTGGAGAATCATGTTTATTGGACCTCAAATCAAAATATCCATATTGGGTAATTGATGTGGAACAACTTCTTTGTTATTATTTGCATGTAAGATGTTTTTTTTCATAAGGGATGAGACATTTTGGCCAAAGTACTCAAGACCTCTATATGACGAAATTTGCATGTTTATTATTTTTTCTGCATGAAGGATGCACTTGGTTTTTATGACCAAGTTGGGCATACTTCACCCTTCCACGAAATTATTTTCTTCTATCACATTCGCAATGTTGAATTCCTCTTGATTTTTATGACCAAGTTGGGCATACTTCACCCTTCCGCAAAATTATTTGCTTCTATCACATTAGCAATGCTGAATTCCTTTGATACTACTCCTACAACACTCTAATCTACAGCTAGAATTATTTAATGAAATATTAAATTATCACTATGACATGTTGTACTTCATAACGGACTACTAGATGCTTAAGTATGGTAAATCCACCTTCACCTATCATTTGAACATAGAGCACAGAGTTATTTTAATGGTCAATTTTATGGATAAGAGACATTTGGGCCCTTTTTAACAGTTGGGGATGATTAATTAATCTCAGATAATTTATATTAGTAAATTATCTACAATCATATTTCCATAATTCCACTAATATTCTACTTCTTTGGAACTTTTCACCTCAGTCAGAATAAAAAACATCATAAAGACCCAAAAGTAAGAAGAAAAAATCAACTCATAATAAGGGAATCTAGCGACTTCATTAAGGATCATAATTCAAGACTTTAGTGCCTTTTAAAGATCATTTATTTTCCCATCAAATAAAAATAAACAATCAAATTTTGTAGTGACAAGAATGGAAAAAAAATTTAAATGTAATAACTCCCTTAGCTAGTGATAGTTGTCACGTTCATTCAGTAAATCAATTATTAATAATAAAAGAATAAACAAATTTTTTTATCGTTTGTCACCATGGTAAAGTAAATAGTTTCAACTCTATATAAAACTATTGAATGTAACCAAAATTATGGCTTGATTTTGGTTAATAGCCATTTAATTATCTCGGCATTCGTGTTTACCATATAGAATTATTATCGCGAGATTTCCATTTAATATTCGTATCCAGCTTTAACACCGAAATATCATTCTGTCATATTTATGACAATTGTTTTATAGTTTTGTACTTACGCACATATGTAATGGAACTCTCATTGTTTGGCATTCGAATTATTAAAACTATGTAAAATTGTGGAAAAAACGTCTTTGGATTTTTGTTCGCCACTTGGCCGGTTAATCCTCCATCCGTGATGTTTATGTCAACTACATTGATTAGCTCAGTACTGGGCTATAAGACCATCGACAGCTATGTAATCCTACCTCGGTCTTCGCGAGATTCCCGAGGAAACAACTCCAGTTCAACTGTGAGATATCTAAATTATGAGCTGTTTCATTTTCCCTTTGGTGCATTTGTAGAGCTCGGCCTTCTTCTTGAATCCTTCGTCTCTGTGCCTTTATAAGGTTTGTTTCTTTGCCTCTGCAACAACGTTCATACATTTCTTGGTTAAACCCAGTTTACGGGTGCTTTCGTTTTTTCTAGTTTTGATACATAATGACAGAGATTTGTTTCTTTTTGTTTTATATTCCCTCTTCTACTTAAATCTTGTAGAGAGGCTCGGCCTTTCCTTGCAGAGAGGCTCGGCTCTTCCTTTTAGCTTGATGTTGCGGGTTTCAAGATTTTCATGGCACCATTGAAGCGTTTAGGGTAAGCACTGATTGCAGCTTTTCCCATGCCTGGCCTTACCCAATTGTTCTGCCTATTTCAGGTCTTGCACTCAAGCATTTTAGGTTCATCGTCATGTAAAAGAGGCTGATTTTTTTATTTATTCCTCTTGCAGGTCCAGCTCGAGGGGTTCTTTTCCTTAGGTGAAAAATACTCTGCCCTATTTTACTGAGCTGAGTTTATTATTTTTGTTTCCTCATCCAGTTTCAATCTTAACTCACAGTCGGAGTTATTTTAATGTTTTCAGGTAAGGTGATTCTTCAGCGAAACTCTACTAGAGTACTTATGCGACACTCTAATACGGTCACAACTAACCCTACATTCTCCCTTAACAGGTATTTCGCTCCTTTGAAGAGGGATTGTAGCTAGGTTTTATATGGCGCTGGTAAAAGAGATGTCTTGGTTTTCTAAACCCATCCTAGGGTTCCATATACCAAAGTTTTGGTGTATTTTTTTTATCCATGAACAGTGCTCAGGGTTTTACCCTAGCGTGTTGTTTCATGAATGGCTAACTAGATACTCTATTCTATCGAGTTTCCTAAACAATTTTCCTGTTGTTCAAGTTTGGGGGCGGAGCCCAGTAAAGCTGTACTGAACATTTAAGTTTTCAATTTGATACTTGTAGCTTTTCTTCACTACTAAACTTATAGGTTTGGATATCTTTCAAATTTTCCTCCAACATTACTCTGTATATGAAGAATTTCCTTTTATGCTACAACTGGTTAATATTCTTGAATTCATCTCATAGATATATGTAATCTTGTTAAATTTTATTCATGTTTCAAACTGTCTTAAGGGTTCACAGTTCCTGGCTTATTTTTATTTGTTCGACATACGGAAGTACTTAAACCCGTAACTTCATTTTGAATGTTTATGAGTTCGCCCCTGAAACGGTGCCTAGACCACCATGGGTTAACTTCGTGTTAATCTGGGGACTTGCCGTGGTCAAGGTTCCTAGGTTCAGGGTTACTTCTAGAACCAAGGTCGACAGACCGTCGTGACCATGTTTCCCTACCCTAATACTATTCTAGAAAAATCTTCCAATAATAAATTTATTCTACTTAATCAAACCCTATTCTTTCCAAAGAATAGTCTAACACTGTTATGGAAGGTATTTGTTTTATGCTATATTTATAGAGATTCCAAAAGCGTTCTTTCATTGCTTGTTAAACCAACTCCAGTTGAAAAAAAGGCATATAGATATAGTTTTACAAACATTTCAGCAGAATGTATAATGTAAAATTTGTTCTTATTGTTTTCAATTCCATTTTCCTTTCCTTGTATTATAAGAAACATTGACAATAGAGAGAGATTTAGCTTTATTATTGCTTTGTTCAATCATAGTACGATAGCATAAAAGATTAGTGCGACATACAAATTTACATTTCTATTTTCCTGCATATACATTCATGTATATATATATTCATAAACAAATAGTACTCCATCATTACTGTGAACATCCATCTAATCCAGTAATATCTTGTTAATAATTGCACAGTAGTACTTCCTACATATACACACATATATAAATAAATTCATAATAAGACAATACTCCACACATCTAAAATACTGTGTACAACCTTTTAATCTAGTAATATCTTGTTAAAAATTGCACAGTAGTACTTATCTAAATTTAAATAGGTTCAAGCTGAGGTCCTCCCAACCATTCAAGGGAGGCTATTACGTCCTCCACTTGCCCCCTAGCTCCAGAATCTGGACGGTGTCACGGGTTAACAGTGGATTCTTCTGCTGTGACACCATCCAGATTCTGGAGCTAGGGGGCAAGTGGAGGACGTAAAATCCAGTCACACTCAAATATTCTGGCTTTACAAGGGCTTCTGAAACCTATTTTCAACTGGTCCCCGACCAGCTCTAGAAAATGCTCCCCCTTTACCAAATTCACAGAACCCCTACTCCTCTCCTGGGATTTAGCTTCATCCTCAGAGGAGTAGGTAATTGTTTCCAACTGTTCCCCAACCACCTCCTATTCTTGGAAACATTTATTTACCATCAGCTTTATGTATATTTCATATTAAAATATTTTCTTCTTTTAATTTGATTAACTACTTCTAATTAATAAATCAGGAACTAAAATAGTTTTTCTAAATTAACAGTAATTTTTTACGTTTTTCTTGCCAGATACAAGAAACTAAACAAATTATCTTTAACTAGTCAACACTAGTTAAGTTTAATGAAGCTGTCACAACCCCCCCCCTGTGGAAGTAACATCGTCCTCGGTGTTTCAACCCAACTCTGTAAAGAGCTCCAGGTAAGCTTCCCGCATAAATTTCTCTTCCTCCCAAGTAGCTTCTTCCGGTCCGAAGTGCTTCCATTGCACTTTTACCTAAACGACTACTCATTTGCAAAGTTCGATTTCTCTTCGGTCAAGTATGCGTTGCGGCTCGACCAGAAACTCCGCGTCCGGTTCTACCTAAAAAACATAATTTTTTCAAGTCAGTACTCATCATTTTCATTTGGAATTTTAAGTTAGGATTTTATCTCTATCCTACCTGAATATTTTGCCAATGAATCACATGCTTTTCATCATGAACATATCGCTTCAGTAAAGACACATGGAATACATTGTGAACTTGAATGTGGCTGGGTAAAGCCAACCCATAAGCCACTGGTCCTACCCTTTCCCATACTTGGAAAGGTCCACAGTATCTGGGAGATAATTTAGCACAAGAGGTCCACCTCAAGGTACTCCTCTTGGGTTTAAATCTTATGTAAGCATGATCTCCTACTGTGAACTCACAATAAGACCTTTTTTTATCTACATAACTCTTTTGCTGGTCTTGAGCGGCCTTTAGGTTTTGTCTTATTCTTTTTACTTCAGCTTCCATTTCTGCCAACATCTTAGGTCCAAATAATAACTTAGTTTCAGGACTGCTCCAATTTATAGGTGTACGACATTTCTTACCATACAATTCCTCGAAGGTACTCATTTTTAAGGAGTCATGATACCCGTTGTTATAAGAAAACTCAACTAGGTGCAAATAATCCTCCCACTTGGTTGGTTGTTGCATCACATACATGCGCAACATGTCTTACAATACCTGGTTTACCCGCTCTATTTACCCATCAGTCTGAGGATGATAGGAGGTGATAAAATGTATTTGTGTTCCCAGACCGGAAAACAAGGCTTTCCAGAATGCGGATGTGAACTTAACATCCCGGTCTGAAATCACAGTCTTAGGTATGTCATGCAACCTGAAGATTTCCTTCAAACAGATATCAGCAATCTGTACTATCTTTTATGTTGACTGTACCGGCATAAAATGTGCAGATTTTCTTAATCGGTCTACCACTACCATGATCAAGTCATGTTGTCTTTTTGTTCGTGGTAAACCCATGATGAAATCTAGGGAGATAACCTCCCATTTCCGCTCAGTTATAGGTATGGGCTGCAATAATCCAGCAAGGTGTTGGTGCTCCACCTTTACCTGTTGACATTCCAAACATTTTCTTAAATATTCAACTATATCTTTACGCATACCCGGCCAATAATATGTCTTTTTTATTGCAGTAAGCATTTTTTGATATCCCGGATGACCAACATAATTGTTGCGATGTAATTCATTCAGTATTAACTCTTTCAGAGTTATACTATTAGGCACATATATTCTTCCTCGGAAGGTCAACCCCTGATCCTCGTTTCTTCCATACTCATATGTATTTCCTTGTTTCCTATCTTCTTCCATTTGTTGCCATAGGAATTTGTATTCTGGATCTTTCCGTGCCTCTTCCTTTAGTTGTTCCAAGAATTGGATTTCTAGCTTATTATAATATAATTCATAAATACCATGTAGTTTCCTACTCAATGCCTCAGCTACCCGATTTTCCTTTCCCTTCACGTGCTATATATCCATATCAAATTCACTCAGAAAAGCATTCCATCTTGCTTGTCTAGAATTTAAATATGCTTTCTTAAAATAATTAGTTAAGCTGCTATGTTCTGTTTTAAGTACAAACGTCTTACCCAGCAGGTAATGTCTCCACACCAGGAGAGCATGTACCACAACTGTTAGCTCCAAATCATAAGAAGAATATTTCTGTTCATGGTATTTTAGTTTTCTAGACTCATATGCCACCACTTTGCCTTCCTGGGTCAATATAACTCCAACACCCTCTTTACTTGCATCAGTACAAACCTCATAATCTTTAGCAGGGTCTGCTACCCTCAAAACTGGTGCTGTAGTTAAGAGTTGCTTCAGCTTTTCAAAGTTTTCCTAGCACTATTTTGTCCATTTGAATAACATTCCCTTATTTTGCAAAGATGTAATAGGGAAAGCAATTTTAAAATATCTTTCTATAAATCTTCTATAATACCCTGCTAATCCCATAAATTATCTAATATCAGCCACATTTTAGGGTACTTTCCATTCCATGATAGTTTTTATATCTTTTAGATCAACAACGACTCCTTCAGCTGATATAACATGTCCCAGATATTGGATTTTTGTTTTAAATAAATCGCATTTACTGAACTTGGTGTAAAGCTGATGCTTTCTTCACATCTCCAAAACTATCCTCAAATGCTCTTTGTGTTCCTCTTCACTTTTAGAATATATTAGTATATCATGTATGAAGATAAGTACAAAGTTATCCAGAAATTGATGAAAGATGCCATGCATCAATCTCATAAAGGTTGCTGGTGCATTCGTCAATCCAAAGGGTAGCACCACAAATTCATAATGCCCATAGAGGGTACGAAATGTTTTCTTGGAAATATCTTCATCTTTAATCCGAATTTGATGATATCCAGATCTTAAGTCTATTTTAGAGAACACCTTTGCCCCTCTTACTTGATCGAATAAGTCATCAATTCTTGCTAAGGGGTATTTATTCTTAACAGTTAGCTTATTAAGCTGCTTGTAGTCTATGCACATACGTAATGTTCTGTCCTTCTTTCTAACAAAAAGGACTAGTGCTCCCCATGGAGACACACTTGGGTCGATATAGCCCTTGTCTAGCAGCTCTTGCAGCTGCATTTTCAGTTCTGTTAATTCTGGCACGCTAATTCTATATGGAGCTCTCGACACCGTGGAGGCTCTTGGCAACAATTCTATGGTGAAGTCGATATCCCTTTTAGGCGGAAAACCAGGAATGTTTTCTGGGAAAACATCTAGAAATTCCTGTACTACTAGAATTTATTCCATCATTAGTGCCTTTTCCTTAGATTTTGTATACCCCACCTGAATTGCATACAGCTGGCATCCTTTTCTGATGCATTTACCCATTTTGGATGTTGTGATTGGTCATAGTTGTACTGGCTTTTTAATTCCTTGAATCTCTTTTCATGTGCCATCTTGCATTCTATAATAAATGACCTTTTCCTTGCAGTCCACTAAGGTCTAGTGTCTTTCCAACCAGTCCATACCCAATAACACATCATAAGATCCCAATGGTAAGATATTTAGATCTACTTGTAACTGTTGTTCTGCCACTTCCAGCACACAGTTAGGAGTTTTTGCAGTTACCTTTCATTTTTCCCCAGTAGCTAGCTGTACTAACCAGGAATTCTTAAATTTCTATTCCTTCAATTTACACATTTCCACTAACTTGGGACTTACATAACTCAAACTTGCTCCAGGATCTACCAAAATTGAAACAGGTTTAGTTAGTAAAGTTGTTTCAGCGTCTCCTCTTCACAACAATTTTTTTTTTTCATATGAACTTATTTCACACAATGCTAAAATATCTTAAAATTCTCTCATATAATGTTCCTCATATTTATGGAAGGACTATATACTTGAATCTTCTTTAACCTAACTTTCTCTTTTTCTAGTTTCTTCTACGAGATTCCTTAGGTGTATACATTTTTTTGTTTATATATATATATTAAAATTCATATGTAAGTATGGTCTAAACCATAATAAGAGTGCTTCGTTATAGCTCTAGAGCAATTACATTGTCAATTTGTAATGTGCAATGAGCGTTCTCACTTACCTCTTGGTCTCACGCGACCTTAAGCATCTTGGCGTTATTAAATAATATACCATAGTAATGGAAATAGTCGTAAGGGTTGATTGTATGCATATGTTGTTGGTACATTTGATTTTGCCACATTAATTTGGTCGTACACTCGTATCTTTGGCGTGGATTCATATGCAGGGTTCCCACCTCCACTTCTACATTTCTGTGTTGATGATTGTCCTTTGTAGTCGATTTTACATACATTTCTATACTCTTCATTTATGACATTTATTCCTGGGTGTAACTATTCGTCAGTCTCCGTTTGCCATTGTCGATTTCCCCACTGTGAATCATCAATCTGTTGCACATTGTTTCGATGCATGACACTTGTAGGGTCAAGATGCACGAGGGTTTAGCTCCGACTTATGGTTCTTTGTGTTTACATACTGTGTTACATGATTCATTTGCCTTTCTCCTGCGTGGTCTTTGCTCTGGTCGTATGCTCTGAGGTTGTTCATCTGGCGTCCATGGAACTCTCTATGAGCTCTCCCATAACGCAGACTTATACAATTATGACTCCTTCCTCTCGTGGTAAGTTTTACCTCAGATGCATAATTTTTCTTTCGTTATAAGGCGTACGCTCCTGCAGAGCCGAGCTTGGGATTTAACTGTATGCCTATTTCTCTTTGCAGAGAATGCATTTGAGTTTATATGGTTGTTTTTTTCTTCTATAGTTAGGTAGAAGGTTTTTGCATTGAAATCCACATGCGAACGTTTCAGTGGTTTTAAAGTTCCTTTCGTTCCTCCATATCGTTTGCTAGCTTTGTTTATGCTCTGTGTTTGTAATACCAGATCCATTCGTTGATTTAACCAATTTCCTTGTGCTTTTACCTTCTCGTCTTGATTAAGGACATCATTCAAATTTTCTGGACTCGGCATTTCCATCGTCGGCATGGCGAAGGATTCCTATTCACAGGTAATTTCTCCTTGGTTCATTTTTCTATAGACACACTGAATATCAACAATTTTCCTCAAGGTTTAACGCAGATTCATTTCTTTTGGTTTTCTCAGGCGTCGGTTTACCTCGGCGTAGGATTTAACCAGACCAGGTAAACTATTTACTATTGCGTTCAGGATATTACTTTGTTCATCTTGGAAGATTTCGTAACACAGAATTAAATTTAGTTTTCATGCTTATGTCTTATACAGGTATTGTCACTTGTAACTCTGCTCACGAACTTGTTTCTCTCGCCTATTCTCCTTCTTCGGGTAGGTGAACTAAATTATAATTTTTTTCCTATGACATACCAGGTCCTCGGCCTCCTCGTAGGTCATGCGAGGGTTTTTGGAGTTTAAAATTCATACTCAGCCCTCGCCTGTGTTTTATTGGAAATTTTATAAGTTTGTCATAATATTGTTTTTATGACTATTATACTCGTTTACACCAGGAATTGGTGATGTCGTTACGATAGTGGCCTGATAATTTAACTTATGGTGTTATTGCCTTGACTTGCAAATTCGTTTAAGATGTATTGTATATCGAGGATGAGTTCGCACTAGTCTCCGTGCCGGGAATGTTGATTTTAGTATTGATTTATATGCTCATTTTTGGGACTGTGGTGACGTATTTTTTTTTGTTATGACTACAAAATGATGCCACTAATTACACATACTGTGTATTCATGTCATATATAAATTCTGTGTGCTAATGCTGCTCCTTCCCTAACAGTTTCCCTAACGCACTCTTAAAACTGACCACAAATTTTCCTGGCAATTAAAATTTTTCTCTTCTCCGTTTATCTTTTCCACTAAATGATGCAGAGTTAATAAGAACTTGGCTTCCTGGAAAAATTATGAATTTTAACAGATACTGAGTTAGCTGATACTATGTTTAATTCAGAGTCTACTTTCAGTTTCCAAAATTTCATTCACTCTTGTTTGGTTACTCTATAACATACTCATACAGTGTCTTAACTACCCCTCATGTATTAACCCGAGTATAGAGATAAAATTTGATGTATACAGGATGTGGTTCTTCACATTTGTTCAACCATATTCTTACATTGTTGAAATTCTGACACGAGGTGTTGTCACTGACACACTCCAGATTTTTTTAAAATTGTTTTTCAATAAACTCTTTCATTTACATATATTATAACTGCACATGAGTATATGTCTTGATGTTGGTATATATATATATATATATATATATATATATATATATATATATATATAATGTCACCTATTTAAGTTGCATATTACATTTCAGCTTTCTGACACAGGGTTTTGGCCTACTAGTTGGCAGTCTCTAAATGAGTTTTATCTCTAAATGTCTAGATGCTTATCATGCATATGTATAACAGTAACATAGTAGTAAATGACAGTTTTCCTTTCTCACTATTGCTATCCATAATACAGATCAAATATATCTATTTACAAGTAACTGGTAGATTTTTGTTAAATACACCCACTTGTATGCAGCTTTATAGAGGAATGCTCTACTTGTTTCCTCCCTGTGCATTCTGCTTTCTCATAATAACCCTAGTCATTTTATTACTGATTTGGTGTTAATGTTCTGCATACTGTAATCCACTTTATACTTGCACTAATATACACTTATTTGATTAATGCATTTCTCACAGTGAATAAATTCCATAGTATTTTTAATTTCAGTCATGCCTATTTCCTATGGGATTTTTATACTTTCTCTTCCTATATGTAGTAGATATCTTATAAATCTCAGAAGCAGATTAAAGTTAAATCACTAATTTATCTGTGGACTAACATGTATCCTCAGATTTAAACCAACATTGGTTTAGAGACCGTGCTGGATTCTCCCCACAGATTTCTGTTCCTCCAACTCTACAGAATTGAGAGGGTTTATTCCTTCTAAACAATCCTGTTAGATGTAGGAACTAACAAATATGATAATTTAATAAACAATTTTATATAACCATTTTGAACAGGAATATATACTAGACACCATTCAGAAACTTAGAGACATACCACTGCTGCAATTGACCAACCTCCCAACCTTAGAGTTCTTCTATCTCCCAGAACTCACCCTCGAGTTGAGATCCTCTCCTAGAACAGACCAACCTCTAATCTGTTCAGGAATATCTTATTTAAGCTTTTGCTCCCCAAAGCCTGTTTCTAATTTTGCGTCCAGAATTACAGGATGCTTTTATTCCTGTTTTCCTAGGCTTCCCTTAATTAGGTACTTTTAAAGCTACTTTCTGCTTTTCCAGCTTTTTACCTCTTCCCAACTACTCTCCACCTCATTGGGGAAAATCTAGATTTTTCCTCAAAAATTGAAATTAGAAATAAATTCTTTCAAGGATTTTTGAAATATTTTTGGGGAAAATGTTTTCCTCTTTCCATCCTCATGGATTTGGAAAGTGATCTCATAATTCTCATTTGGTCAATTTGCACAGAATTATTTTATTTAATTTTCCATAATTAAATACTTAATTACATCCACAAAATACTTATCCATTGGGGTCCACTCCCCTTTGGATTAAAGTTCAAATGTCTAGCGTGCAGGAACATAAAACTATGGGTGTCACATATTCCCCCTCTGAAAGAAAACACTGTCCTCGGTGTTGATAACTAACTACTAGAGTTCATTTTTTTCAAACCAAAAACGGATATTTTTCCATCATCTCAGCTTCTCTTTCCGAGGTAGCTTCTTCAGCAGTAAAGTGCTTCCACTGCACCTTTACTCTTGCTACCGTTCGATTCCTCAATTCAATTTCTTCCCGCTCCAATATTTGAAGTGACTCTAGAAGGAAATCCCCTTCTGGTTCCACCTGTATCACATTCCAATCAACAATGTGAGAAGCATCATGTACATATATTTTTAATAATGAAACATAAAACACATCATGAACTCTAACATGGGGCGGTAAGGCCAGCTTATAAGCCACTGGTCCCACCCTTTCCAACACCTCAAAAGGCCCACAATATCTAGGAGCCAATTTTGCACAACTTCCATTATAAAGTGTGCTCTTTTTGGGTTTTATACGCAAATACACAGGCTCCCCCACTTTGAATTCTCGATGTACCCTCTTCTTATCAGCATATTTTTTCTGTCTATCTTGTGCGGTCTTGATGTTTCTTTGTATTTGTTTAACAATTCTTTCCATCTCTTGTAAAGCATCTGGTCCCAACATTAGCTTATCCTCAGGTTGACTCCAACTCAAACGAGTACGACATTTCCTTCCATAAAGTGCTTTGAAGGGACTCATTCTGATGGAGGATTGATAGCTATTATTGTAGGAAAATTCCGCTAAATGCAAGTAGTCTTCCCATTTTTATGGCCTATCCATCACATACATTCTCAACATATCCTCCAAAATCTGATTTGTTCTTTCTGTCTGACCGTCGGTTTGAGGGTGATAGGCAGTGCTAAAATTAATCTTAGTGCCCATGCCCCCAAATAGCCCTTTCCAAAAAGCTGATGTGAATTTAGCATCTCTATCTGAAACAATCATCTTTGGGACCCCATGTAACCTTACTATCTCTTTTAGGAATACATCTGCTACCTGGGCTGTCCCGAAAGTAGATTTTACAGGTATAAAGTGTGCAACTTTTGTTAAGGTGTCTACTACTACCATAACTGAGTCATGCTGGTACTTGGTTCTAGTTAATCCTATTATGAAATATATAGAAACGATATCCCATTTCCATTCTGCAACTGGCAAGGGATTTAATAGTCCAGCTGAATGTTGATGTTCAACTTTGACTAGTTGGCCTTCCATGCACCTAGCTAAATATTCTGCTACATCTTTTTTCATTCCTGGCCAAAACAACTTCTTTTTCAGGGTTGTAAGAAATTTCTAATATCCAGGATGCCCTGCATATGGTTGTTTGTGATATTGATCTAAGATTTATTTTTTCAAAGTTTCTACATTGGGGATATACAATCTATTTTTGTAGCAGATCAGCCCTTTTTGGTTTTGAGTGTATTCAACCATCTCCTTCTTTAGTAATTTCACCTGTAGTGTCTCATAATTTGGATCCTGGTCTGCTGCCTTTTTCACTAGATCTTCTAAATCAAAATTAGCACTGCTTCCAATGCTGTTTATGTTTTGGCAAGCATTTCTGCTCAGTGCATCAGCAATTTTATTTTCTTTCCCTCTGATATGTTTTATGTCCATATCAAATTCACTCAGAAATGACAGCTATCTGGCTTGTCGGGCATTCAAATCAGTTTGGGAAAAGAAATACTTAAGACTAATATGATCTCTCATCAATGTAAATTTCTTTCCAAGAAGATAGTGTCGCCACATTTTCAAGGCATGGATTACAGCAGCCAATTCTAAATCATAAGCACTATAGTTCTGTTCATGTGTCTTAAGTTTCCTAGACTCATATGCAATAACTGAATTTTCTTGCAACAGGACTCCTCCCAACCCCTCTCTACGGGCATCCGTACATACAACAAATTCTTTATCAGGATCTGCAATCTTCAATATAGGGGATGTAGTGAGTTTTAATTTTAATTGTTCAAAAATATTTTGGCATTTTTCAGTCCACTCAAACTTGACCCCCTTTCTGTGTAGTGAGGTTATGGGATAGGCTATGGCAGAAAATCTCTCCAGAAATCTATGATAATAACCTGCAATCCCCATGAAATATCTCACTATTGACACATCAGTTGGCACCAACCATTCTCTAATAGCCTTTATCTTTTCAAGGTCGATATCCAACCCTTGTTTAGAAATAATATGACCCAAGTATTGGATCTTGTCTTTATAGAATTCACATTTACTGAACTTGGCATATAACTGGTTTTCTTTCAAAGTTTGCAACACTATTCTCAAGTGCTCTTTGTGCTCCTCCTCACTTTTTGAATAAACTAAAATATCGTCTATGAACAATAGTTAAAATTTATCCAAGTACTTATTTAAAACACTGTTCATTAATCACATAAAGGTGGCAGGGGCATTTGTCAAACCGAAAGGTAGGACTACAAATTCGTAGTGACCATACCTGGTTCGGAAAGCTGTTTTGCTAATGTCTTCCTCTTTAATTCTGAGCTGGTGATAACCAGTCCTTAAATCAATTTTGGAAAATACTGAGGCTCCTCGTACTTGATCAAAAATATCATCAATTCTAGGCAATGGGTATCTGTTCTTAATTGTCAACTTATTCAGTCGACGGTAGTCAATGCACATTCTAAAAGTTCCATCCTTCTTTTGCACAAACATCACAGGTGCTCCCCAAGGTGACACACTGGGTGTGATATACCCTTTATCCAACAACTATTGCAACTGCATTTTCAATTCCATGAGTTCGGGGGGGGGGCTCATCCGATAAGGGGCTCTGGAAACAGGTGTTGCTCCAGGCACCAAATCGATCGAAAAATCAATCTCTCTTCTAGGGGGAAGATGAGGAATCTCATTTGGAAAAGCTTCCTTAAACTCTCTTACCACTGGCAGTGTATCCAACAGATTTTCTTCAGGTTGCTATCCTAATTCTTCAACGTGGACAACATATACTTGATATCCCTTCCTAGCTATCCTCTTTAATTGCAGAGCTGATATTTGTCTAACAAAAATTGGTTTTGGTTTTCCTTTGAGTATAAAGGGCCTCCCTTCCTCATCTATGCCTTGCAAAGTTTTATCCCAACAGTTCATCATAAATTTTCTCTTTTCTAACCAGTCCATTCCTATCAACATGTCATATGAACCTAAGGGAAGAATGTTTAAGTTTACTTCTATCTGAACATCATTCAATTTAATTGTTGTTTGAGGTAACTTATGAGTCACTTTTCGCTTGGTGCCACTGGCTAACTGGACCAACCAGGACTGCTGAAATTTTTCAATTTTGAGATTGCATTTCTCTACAACTTGTGGACTAATGTAACTCAAAGAAGCACCCAGATCAATTAAAATTGTAACAGATTGATCAACAATCTTACCTTCTATTTCAACCATGGTAGCTTGATGTTTTGCTGGTCAATTTTCCAAGGCTGCACTAATAGTGGTTATATTTCTTGTTATGTCATTCACTGTGGTAGCTTCTCGATCCCTCATAATCATCTGAATGTTTTGGTGTGGAAAATCCCTCAACATATGAGGTTCTCCACAACCCCAACATTTCAACAGCTCCCTCATTTTAACTGTGCCTTCCTTCTTATTTTCTCCATCTAGTTGTTTGGAACCAACTTGGGACTGAGCAGTTTGACTTTCTTTCCCTTGATTTCACTTTTGTTTATCCAGCCTTTTCCATGCTAACCCTTTCCCTTAAACTGCTGGTAGCATAATCTAGCTTTTCTTACTGCTTCGTCCATAGTTTTTGGGTTATCAAACTCTATCTTCTCTTTGTATACAACAGGTAAACAGTTCAAAAACCTTTGCACCTTTGCCTTCTCTTCCCGAATGTAAGGGAAATATCTTAATAGATTTGTAAACTTAGTGAAAACCTCATCAATAGTGAGCTGTCCCAGTCTAAGTTCATGAAATTCCTTTTCTTTATCATCATAATATCGTTCGTTTAAATAGTGATTTTTAAACTTGACTTGGAAATCTTCCCAAGTCACAGTTTGTTCATCAATGGCATGGACCATTTTCGTCTCCTCCCACCACAAGGTAGCCTTACCTTGTAGCTGGTAGACAGCTAATCTGGCCTTTATATTGCTTTCATATTCATAGAAGTGGAAATACTTGATCATGTTCAACAACCAGGCTTCAGCATCTTCCTCCTTCTCCCCATCATAGGAGGGAGGTTTGATCTTTCGGAATTCCCCCTGTAATTCCTTTTTCTGCTTATACTGATGCCTAGTAGCATCATCTTCCTCAGAATCATCATTCTTCCTCTTTCCGGAACCTTCACCCTCTTGGCTGGTCTGCGAAGTTAATTCTCTGATGAGTTTTTCCTGCTCCTCACTAACTAATGACAATCTGTCATTCTGGCTTTTTAGCTCAGTCATTTCTCGTTGCAACCTGTGCAACATAGCCATCATCGAAACGTTGAGATCTGGTGTATTATCTTCCTCACGTAGATCAACATAAATTTCATCACTTCCAGCCATTGGAATTGTCTGTTTCAGCACCACACTGTACACTAAACACATATCAGTAATAAAAAAAAAATTTCAACAATAAATAATTTATACAGTGAGCACAACAACAACAGCCCAATTTTATGTAACATGAGCTCTGATACCATTTTTCATGTCTCCCTCTTCACAACATTTTTTTTTTTCATATGAATTTATTTCACACAATGCTAAAATATCCTAAAATGCTCTCATATAATGTTCCTCATATTTATGGAAGGACTATATACTTGAATCTTCTTTAACCTAACTTTCTCTTTTTCTCGTTTCTTCTATGAGATTCCTTAGGTGTATACGTTTTGTTGTTTATATATATATATTAAAAGTCGTATCTAAGTATGGTCTAAACCATAATAAGAGTGCTTCGTTATAGCTCTAGAGCCATTACATTGTCAATTTGTAATGCGCAATGAGTGTTCTCACTTACCTCTTGGTCTCACACGACCTTAAGCATATTTGCATTATTAAATAATATACCATAGTAATGGAAATCGTCATAAGGGTTGATTGTATGCAGATGTTGTTGGTACATTTGATTTTGCCACATTAATTTGGTCGTACACTCATATCGTTGGCGTGGATTCATCTTCAGGGTTCCCGCCTCCACTTCTACGTTTCTGTGTTGATGATTGTCCTTTGTAGTCGATTTTACATACGTTTCTATCCTCTTCATTTATGACATTTATTCCTGGGTGTAACTATTCATTGGCCTCCGTTTGCCATTGTTTATTTCCCCACTGTGAATCATCGATTCGTTGCACGTTGTTTCGATGCATGACACTTTTAGGGTCAAGATGCACGAGGGTTTAGCTCTGACTTATGGTTCTTTGTGTTTACATACTATGGCACATGATTCATTTGCCTTTCTTCTGCGTGGTCTTTGCTCTGGTCGTATGCTCTGAGTTTGTTCATCTAGCGTCCATGGAACTCTCTATGAGCTCTCCCACAACGCAGACTTATATGATTACGACTCCTTCCTCTCGTGGTAAGTTTTACCTCAGATGCATAATTTTTCTTTCGTTATAAAGCGTACGTTCTTGCAGAGCCAAGCTTAGGATTTAAATGTATGCCTATTTCTCTTTGCGCAGAATGCATTTGAGTTTATATGGTTTTTTTTTTCTTCTATAGTTAGGTAGAAGGTTTTTGCATTGAAATCCACATGCGAACGTTTCAGTGGTTTAAAAGTTCCTATCGTTCCTCCATATCATTTTCTAGCTTTGTCTATGCTTTTCATTTGTAATACCAGATCGATTCGTTGATTTAACCAATTGCCTTGTGCTTTTATCTTCTCGTCTTGATTAAGGCAATCATTCAAATTTTCTGGACTTGGCATTTCCATTGTCGGCATGGCGAAGGATTCCTATTCACAGGTAATTTCTCCTTGGTTCATTTTTCTATAGACGCACTGAATATCAACAATTTTCCTCAAGGTTTAACGCAGATTCATTTCTTTTGGTTTTCTCAGGCATCAGTTTACCTCGGCATAGGATTTAACCAAACTAGGTAAACTATTTACTATTGCGTTCAGGATATTACTTTGTTCATCTTGGAATATTTCGTAACACAGAATTAAATTTAGTTTTCATGCTTATGTCTTATACAGGTATTGTCACTTGTAACTCTGCTCACGAACTTGTTTCTCCCGCCTATTCGCCTTCTTTGGGTAGGTGAACTAAATTATAATTTTTTTCCTATGACATACCAGGTCCTCGGCCTCCTCGCAGGTCATGCGAGGGCTTTTGGAGTTTACAATTCGTACTCAGCCCTCGCCTGCGTTTTATTGGAAATTTTATAAGTTTGTCATAATATTGTTTTTATGACTATTATACTCGTTTACACGAGGAATTGGTGATGTCATTACGATAGTGGCCTGATAATTTAACTTATGGTGTTATTTCCTTGACTTGCAAATTCGTTTCAGATGTATTGTATATCGAGGACGAGTTCGCACTGGTCTCCGTGCCAAGAGTGTTTATTTTAGTATTGATTTATATGCTCGTTTTTGGGACTGTGGTGACATATTTTTTTTTGTTATGACTACAGAATGATGCCACTAATTACACATACTGTGTATTCATGTCATATATAAATTCTGTGTGATAATGCGGCTCCTTCCCTAACATTTTTCCTAACGCACTCTTAAAACTGACTACAAATTTTCCTGGCAATTAAAATTTTTCTCTTCTCCCTTTATATTTTCCACTAAATGATGCACAGTTAGTAAGAGCTTGGCTTCCTAGAAAAATTATGAATTTTAACAGTTAGCTGATACTATGTTTAATTCAGAGTCTATTTTTAGTTTCTGGAATTTCCTTCACTCCTGTTTGGTTACTCTATAACATACTCATACAGTGTCTTAACTACCCCTCATGTATTAACCAAAGTATAGAGATAAAAGTTTATGTATACAGGATGTGGGTCTTCACATTTTTTCAACCATATGCTTACATTGTTGAAATTCTGACAGGAGGTGTTGTCACTGACACGCTCCAGATTTTTTTTAAATTTTTTTTTCAATAAGCTCTTTCATTTACATATATTATAACCACACATGAGAATCTGTCTTGATATTTTATATATATATATATATATATATATATATATATATATATATATATATATATATATATATATATATATATATATATATATATATATATATATATATATATATATATAATTTCACCTATTTCAGTTGCATATTACATTTCAGCTTTCTGACATAGGGTTTTGGCCTATTAGTTGGCAGTCTCTAAATGAGTTTTATCTCTAAATGTCTAGATGCTTATCATGCATATGTATAACAGTAACATAGTAGTAAATGACAGTTTTCCTTTCTCACTATTGCTATCCATAATACAGATCAAATATATCTATTTACAAGTAACTCGTAGATTTTTGTTAAATACAGCCACTTGTATGCAGCTTTATAGAGGAATGCTCTACTTGTTGCCTCCCTGTGCATTCTGCTTTCTCATAATAACCCTAGTCATTTTATTACTGATTTGGTGTTAATGTTCTGCATACTGTAATCCACTTTATACTTGCACTGGTATACACTTATTTGATTAATGCATTTCTCACAGTGAATAAATTCCAGAGTATGTTTAGTTTCAATCATGCCTATTTCTTATGGGATTTTTATACTTTCTCTTCATATATGTAGTAGATATATTATAAATCTCACAAGCAGATTAAAGTTAAATCACTAATTTATCTGTGGACTAACATGTATCCTCAGATTTAAATCAACATTGGTTTAGAGACTGTGCTGGATTCTCCCCACAGATTTCTGTTCCTCCAACTCTATAGAATTGAGAGGGTTTATTCCTTCTAAACAATTCTGTTAAATGTAGGAACTAACAAATACGATAATTTAATAAACAATTTTATATAACCATTTTGAACAGGAATATATACTAAACACCATTCAGAAACTTAGAGACATACCACTGCTGCAATTGACCAACCTCCCAACCTTAGAGTTATTATGTCTCCCAGAACTCACCCCCGATCTGAGATCCTCTCCTAGAACAGACCAACCTCTAATCTGTTCATGAATAGCTTATTTAAGCTTTTTCTCCCCAAAGCCCGTTTCTAATTCTGCGTCCAGAATTACTGGATGTTTTTATTCCTGTTTTCCCAGGCTTCCCTTAATTAGGGACTTTTAAAGCTACTTTCTACTTTTCCATCTTTTTACCTCTTCCCAACTACTCTCCACCTCATTGGGGAAAATCTAGATTTTTCCTCAAAAATTTAAATTAGAAATAAATTCTTTCAAGGATTTTTGAAAGATTTTTGGGGAAAATATTTTCCTCTTTCCATCCTCATGGATTTGGCAAGTGATCTCATAATTCTCATTTGGTCAATTTGCACAGAATTATTTTATTTAATTTTCCATAATTAAATACTTAATTACATCCACAAAATACTTATCCATTGGGGTCCACTCCCCTTTGGATTAAAGTTCAAATGCCTAGCGTGCAGGAACATAAAACTAGGGGTGTTACAAAAGTACCTTCTAGTTCAATCATTGTGTGCTAAAAATCAGCTTGCCAGTCTTCCAAGGCTACATTGATATGGGGTATGTTACGTGGCACGTCCCCCACCATAGATGCTTCCTGCATATTTGCTATAGTTTCACTTTTATTTCGCTGTGGACGATTTTTATAATAATGAGCCTCTCCACAGCCCCAGCATTGCAGAGGAGGTTTTGTAGTTTGTCCCTACTTCTGCTTGCTAGATGCTTCCGTGGGTTTCTCTTCCCCTGGCCATTTGGTTCTTTGGCGATTTCTATCAAATTTATTACTGATGGAGTTTCGCGTTGTGCATTTAAAATTTCCACTTTTACTGCTTTTAAAATTGAAATTATTTTTCTATTTTTTCTTTGGCTGCCAGCTCTTCCCTCCTTCACCTTTGGCCTTGGACTACTAATAGCACATCCAAGCTTTACAAATGGCTTCAGCCATGGTCTGAGGATTAACAAATTCTATTCGTTCCCTCATATGAGTAGGTAGACTACTCAGGAACCTCTGCACTTTGGCCTTTTCCTCTCGGAGATAAGGAACGTAGCGTAGCAGGGAAGTGAATTTAGTAACACAATTGTCCATTGTCATCTGTCCCAACCATAGAACATGAAATTCCTTAGCCTTATCATCATAAAACCTTTCTTTCAAATACTTGTCTTTGAAGTACTGTTGAAACAACTCCCAAGTAATGTCCTATTCATCAACGTTGTGTACATTTTTCACTTCCTCCCACCACAGAGTGGCCTTTTCCCGTAACTGGTATATAGCCAAGCGGGCCTTCAGATTGCTACTATATTCATACACCTGAAATTACTTATTTCTATTAATTAACCAGGCTTCAACCACCTCCTCTGCCTCACCATCAAAAGTTGGTGGTTTAATTTTGTGAAATTCCCCCTGCAATTCCACTTTTTGTCTCTTATTGTCCTGTTGGTCAGACAAATTGCCCGACTCTACCTCATTGTAATTCTTGTTTTTTCTTTTCTGGGAGGGACTCTTTTCAGCTCTGCCTGTAGTGTTATTTCTAGTTTTCTGGTCTTCTTGTTCTGCTGATAATTCTTTTTCAGCACTGGGATGCCCCATCTCCTGATTTTGTTTTTCTCATAAACTCTTGAAAAATTTCTCCTGGTCTTGCAACAGTCGCTCATTATCCTTTCTGAGTCTTAACATTTCCTCTTGTAGTTGCTGCACTGTGTTCAACAAAAAACCAGTTTGGTACTTCTGTTCTTCAAGTAACCGACTTGTCTTTTGATTTTTTTCTCCACTTAATTGTACCCACATTTCTGGGTTCATGACTGCTGCTTGAGTTTCCTCTGGTTGCGCTTGTGATGTTGTCACTCTTCTCATTATCACCCGCTCTCTTCCTCTCTCTGTGCACTATTCATATACACAGCTTCACTGTTAGTAGACCCTCAAGGTTCCAGCATAGTAACCTCGCTCTAATACCACTTGTCATGTTCATTCAGTAAATCAATTATTAATCATAAAAGAAGAAACAAATGTTTTGTATCGTTTGTCACCATGGTAAAGTAAATAGTTTCAACTCTATATAAAAATATTGAATGTGACCAAAATTATGGCTTGAGTTTGGTTAATATCCATTTAATTATCTCGACCTTCGTGTTTACCATATCAAATTATTATCATGAGAATTCCATTTAATATTCGTATCCAGCTTTACCACCAGAATATCATTCTGTCAGATTTATGACAATTGTTTTATAGTTTTGTACTCATGCATGTATGTAATGGAACTCTCATTGTTTGGCATTCGAATTATTAAACCTATGTTAAATAGTGGAAAAAACATCTTTGGAGTTTAGTTTGCCACTTGGCCAGTTAATCCTCCATCCGTGATGTTTATGTCAACTCCATGGATTAGCTCGGTACTGGGCTATTAAGACCATCGATAGCTATGTAATCCTGCCTCGGTCTCTGCGAGATTCCCGGGGAAACAACTACGGTTCAACTGTGAGATATCTAAGTTATGAGTTGTTTCATTTTCCCTTTGGCGTGTTTGCAGAGCTCGGCCTTCGTCTCAGATCCTTCGTCTCTGTGCCTTTATAAGGTTTGTTTCTTTGCCTCTGCAACAACGTTTATACATTTCTTGGTTAAACCAAGTTTACAAATGCTTTTGTTTTTTCCAGTTTTGATATATAATGACAGAGAATTGTTTCTTTTTGTTTTATATTCCCTCTTCTGCTTAAATCTTACAGAGAGGCTCGGCCTTTCCTTGCAGAGAGGCTTGTCTCTTCCTTTTAGCTTGATGTTTTGGGTTTCAAGATTTTCATGGCACCATCGAAGGGTTTAGGGTAAGCACTAATTGCAACTTTTCCCATGCTCGGCCTTACCCAATTGTTCCGCCTATTTCAGGTCTTGCACTCAAGCATTTTAGGTTCATCGTCATGTAAAAGAGGCTAATTTTTTTATTTATTCCTCTTGCATGTCCGAATCGAGGGGTTATTTTCCTCAGATGAAAAACACTCTGCCCTATTTTACTGAGCTGAGTTTATTATTTTTGTTTCCTCATCCGGTTTCATTCTTAACTCACACTCGGAGTTATTTTAATGTTTTCAGGTAAGGTGATTCTTCAGCAAAACCCCACTAGAGTACTTACGCGGCACCCCAATATGGTCATAGCTAACCCTACATTTGCCCTTAACAGGTATTCCACTCCTTTGAAGAGGGATTTTAGTTGGGTTTTATATGGCAGTAAAAGAGATGTCTCGATTTTATAAACCCATCCTAGGGTTCCATATACCGATTTTTTGGTGTATTTTTTTTATCCATGAAGAGTGCTTAGGGTTTTACCCTAGCGTGTTGTTTCATAAATGGCTAACTGGATACTCTGTTCTATCGAGTTTCAAAAACAATTTTCCTATTGTTCAAGTTTGGGGGCGGAGCCCAGTAATGTTGTACTGAACATTTAAGTTTTCAATTTGATACTTGTAGCTTTTCTTCACTGCCAAAATTATTGGTTTGGGTATCTTTCAAATTTTCCTCCGACATTACTCTGTATATGAAGAATTTCCTTTTATGCTACAGTTGGTTAATATTCTTGAATTCATCTCATAGATATATGTAATCTTGTTAAATTTTCTTCATGTTTCAAACTATCTTAAGAATTTACAGTTCCTCGCTTATTTTTATTTGTTCGACATACGGAAGTACTTAAACCCGTAAATTCATTTTGAATTTCTATGAGTTCGCCCCTGCAACGGTGCCCGAACCACCATGGGTTAAGTCCGTGTTAATCTGGGGACTGGCCACAGTCGAGGTACCTAGGTTCAGGGTTACTTCCAAAACCAAGGTTGATAGACTGTCGTGACCATGTTTCGCTACCCTAATACTATTCTAGAACAATCTTCCAATAATAAATTTATTCTACTTAATCAAACCCTATTATTTCCAAAGAATCTAGTCTAACACTGTTATGGAAGGTATTTTTTTTTCTATATTTACAGAGATTCCAAAAGCGTTCTTTCATTGCTTGTTAAACCAACTCCAATTGAAAAAAAAGCATATAGATATAGTTGTACAAACATTTCAGTAGAATGTATAATGTAAAAGTTGTTCTTATTGTTTTCAATTCTGTTGTCCTTTCCTTGTCTTATAAGAAACATTGACAACCGAGAGAGATTTAGCTTTATTATTGCTTTGTTCAATCATAGTATGATAGCAGAAAAGAGTAGAGATACGTACAGATTTACATTTCTATTTTCTTGCATATACATTCATATATATATATATATATATATATTCATAAATAAATAGTACTCCATCGTTACTGTGAACAACCATCTAATCCAGTAATATCTTGTTAATAATTGCACAGTAGTACTTCCTGCATATACACACATATATAAATAAATTCATAATAAGACAGTACTCCACACATCTACAATACTGTGTACAACCTTTTAATCCAGTAATATCTTGTTAAAAATTGCGCAGTACTAATTATCTGAATTTAGATAGGTTCAAGCTGAGGTCCTCCCAGCCATTCAAGGGAGGCTATTACGTCCTCCACTTTCCCCCTAGTTCTAGAATCTAGACGGTGTCACGAGTTAACAATGGATTCTTCTGCTGTGACCTCTGGATGGCCAATCTAGTCACACTCAGATATTCTGGCTTTACAAGGGTTGCTGAAAGCTATTTTCAATTGGTCCCCAACCAACTCTAGAAAATGCTCCCCATTTACCAAATTCACAGAACCCCTACTCCTCTCCTGGGATTCAACTTTATCCTCAGAGGAGTAGGTAACTGTTTCCAACTGTTCTCCAACCACCTCCTATTCTTGGAAACATTTCTTTACCATCAGCTTTATGTATATTTCATATTAAAAGATTTTATTCTTTTAATTTGATTAATTGCTTCTAATTAATAAATCAGTAACTAAAATAGTTTTGCTAAATTAACAGTAATTTTTAAGTTTTTCTTGCCAGATAAAAGAAACTAAGAAAATTGTCTTTAACTAGTCAACACTAGTTTAGTTTAATGAAGCTGTCACAATAGTACATTTTTGTTTTGAAATGAAATCATTTTCCGGATTTTTTAAATAATAGATTCCTCCCCAAGTGACCCTTTATAGATACCTTTTTTACAAGTGATTGCAATAGGTAAGTGTCTTTTGTCTAGTATTTTTTGAGTCCTCCTTACAATTGGAATGTTTCTCTTCCCATAACTCTAACTCAGGTTATAATTCTAGCTTTCTCTTGTTTATGAATAAATTGTCTCTATATCACTATTGTCTATCTCTTTTTGAATGCTTGCTTGAATTAGTGAAATAATGTAGCTCATCTAGATTCCAAAATCCTTGAGTAACCCATTTTCTGAAGAGTCATCTTCTGTTTTTAATTTTGTTTGCTATTTGGTCCTCCATAGCATTGTCAACATCGTTCCTTTATAAAGAATCATACATTATTGATAAGTATCCATTGTCTTTTTTTTCTTCCTCATACTTCAGATCTAAATGAATGGAACAGGAGACATGTCGTTTCTTTCTAAAAAATCATACATTCTTGATAAGTATCCATTGTCCTGTTTTTATTCCTCCATATACTTCAGATCTAAATGAATGGAACATGAGATAAGATTCGTGACATTTTCCAAATTCCAATATTTTTCATTGCACTTTTCATGTGTATCAGGGAAAATGGATTTCATACATTCAAAGTTATGTCTTTTTAGGGCTTGTTGTAAGGTTGAAAGCTCTCTTCACCATGAATCCTTTCTTCTATATCCTTGGCTTTGATACAATAATAAATAATACTCATGAATTATAAAACAATTGTAACATAAATAATATATAGAAAAAAAACCATGTATTTTTGGAATAATAAAATAGTTGTAACAAAAATAATACAGAACAAGAAAAACTATGTATATTTGGATGTATCAAAATTTAGATACATTTTATTAAGTAAAATTTTAAAAGAGTAATGGTTATAAACATTTTAAAGTAATTTTATTAAATAATTAATTTTGATCCAAAATTAAGATTTATTTAGGCCATTTTAGTTCCCCCTATAAAGAAACTAAATTCCACATGAATACTATGGGTCAATACCATGGGCTGTATTTATAGTTTATCATTATTTCATTTTATTATTTTTATTTTTTTTGTATTTTGACCTAGTTAAAATTTTCATTACATTATGTCAATCTTTTTATTAATTAAGATTGATTTATGCCATCTTAGTTTCCCCCCTATAAAGAAACTACATTCCACATGCATACCAAGGGTCAGGTTGTATTTATAATTTATCATTATTTTATTTTTTTATTTTTATTTTTTATTGTATTTTGACAAACTACATTCCACGTGAATACCAAGGGTTGGGTTGTATTTATAATTTATCATTATTTTATTTTTTTATTTTTTATTTTTTATTGTATTTTGACGTAGTTAAAACGTTCATTACATTATGTCAATTTTTTTATTTAATTTACTTTTATTTTCAATTGTGTGTAATTTGACGTAGTCAAAATGTTAAACATGACACTACAACCTTTCTATCATCACCAAAACCTAAATTCAATCTAACTTATTAAAAATAAAAAAAACTAACATTATAATAAAACATATATAAAAACAATTACTTGATCTAATGGCCTAAAGCATTTCAATGGTCTAACATTTGATCCAATGGCTTAAACATGGACATAGTGGGAGCTAGGGGAGTTGTTTTCAAATAGTGTCTCCTTACGACATAATAATTAATATTACAGTCAAGGTATCTTCTAAATTAGTGAATTAAATCCTTTTCTTTGTTGGAGAAGGAAACCACTCTATAAGAATTTGACTATTTAAATTTATAGAAATTTATATATTGTACTTGTTTGAGTCAATATCTATCACTTACTACTTAAGTTAGATATTATGCTATGAGAGATTTAACATAAAACATTATAACTTAAAATATGTGAGACACTTATCACATGACAATATATTGTGCAAAGACTACAATAAATCATTCAAATTATGTTCCAATCAAATGTTTGATTTTAAAAAAAATAATATTAAAACCTAAATATTTATTCTCTAAAATTAAATTTTATAAATTATAATAATTAATACTAAATTAATTTAATTTTAAATTATAGTAATCACGACTAGAACCTTTACTATTAAGAAAAAATCATTACCATACCTCACTATGTTATAATAATAATAATAATGAAACAAATATGAAAAAAATAAAATGTCCCTTTTACTAAACTTCAGTTATTTTATAGAAAAACATCAAGTGTTTGGCTCTTGATGTGCTCAAAATCACCATGGGCAGATCCACTTGACCTGCATTGAGAAAACAATCATGATGTTTCACAATAGCTTCTTTTGAATGCTTTAAAGGACAAGTTTTTGCTATCAGAATGCTTTTTATTCAACATTATTTTTATTATATATTTAATAAATACTATATAATCAATAATTGAGGTAAAATTTTAAATGGTTTAAATTATAAATAAATAATTATTTTTACTATATATTTAATAAATATTATATAATCAATATTAATAATCAATAATTGATGTAAAAGTTTAAATGGTTTAAATTATAAATAAATAATTAATTTAAAAGTTTAAATAGTTTAAATTATAAATAATTTTCATTTTTTTTATTGAAATTAGTCATTGACCTGCATTGCGGCAACAATCATGCTGTTTCGCAATAGCTTCTTTTGAACTCTTAAAGGGCAGGATTCGTGTTATCTTGCAAATCTTTGGCACGGAACAAGCTTTTGCTATCAGAAAGCATTTGTATTCAACATTATTTTTATTACATATTTAATGAAGGTTAATAATCAATAATTGAGGTAACAGTTTAAATAATTTAAATTGTGATTTTTTTATTTTTTAAAATATTTAAAATTATAAATAGATTCCAAAAATTCTTAAAATACTCATGTTACAAATTAAACTGTTTAAAAATATTTGTAGAAATTTTGAATTCCTAAAACTCTTAGAACTCTCACTCCACAGATTAAACAATTTAAATTGAAATTTTTTAAAAAACTTTGCCAAAATTTAATTAAAAATAACTAACGAAAAAATAAAATAAAATTGGACTACACTAATAATTGGAATAACAAATAATCGAATGCATGTGCTGGGCACATATCCCATGGGTACTAGTGCTCCATGGGAAAAAGAGAAGGAAGAAAACTACGACTCATGCAGTGCGCACATATTCCATGGTTGGATTTATTGGAAGTATTAGGATCACTGCCAATTTGAGAAAGCCGAGCTTTATTAAATATAAAATTGACCTTGAAATTGTTGTAATAACGATGTGATGAGTTGTAATGAGCCACAATTAGCCAAACAGAGGCTTGTCTTATGCCGTAATTTAGTGGAACCATCGAAGCAATTTGTCCACTTTCTATTTAGTCAAAGTGCGAGACCACCTCTGGCATGTGAATAATTATTACTGAGATTCTCACTAGCCTGTGTCAACCTCCACCATATGTGTATACAAATCTCTCTAGTTTGCCCTAAATTCTTCGGGTGATATCATCTCTTAAGGTTCATGTATTTGCCAATCACCTCGATTCTAGTGAGAGTTAATAGAGACATGCAATTGAATGTTTAAGGTTCAGTTGATTTTTGATAATGAATGTTTTAGGTTGCAGTGGAGTAAAGTTATTTAGCTAATTTTTTTATATTTTAAAGGTTTTAGATTATATTTAAAAGCATTCTCTATTAAATATAGTAGAGATGTTGTAATGTAATGTTTAACATTTGGACTAAGTAAGATAATATAAAAATTAAAATAAAATAAAATAAAAAGATTAATATAATGTAAACATTTTAACGGGTTCAAAATATGAATATTTTAGATTGTACTCAAAGTAGCAGTTATTGAGCCAGAAGGGTTCTCCACAACTTGAATGTTTTAGATTGTGTCAAAATACACTCTCCACACCCTAAATGTTTTAAATTGTGGCCAGAAACACTCTAGAGATGTTGGAATGTAATGTTTAACATTTTAACTAAATCAAATAAAATAAAAATAAAATAAAATAAAATTTGTGAAATAAAATGAAATAAAATGATTGATATAATGTAAACATTTTAACTTATAAAAACAAAATTAAAATAAAATAAAAAATTGCTCATTATATTGACTCATAGTATTCATATATAATGTAATTTATTTATGAAAAAATTAAATTACTCTGGAAAAATCAATCTCAAAAAAATTTGATCTTAGATCGGACCAAATTCTTTATATTATCATTTCTATTGGTCTTTATTTTTTATATTATCATTTCTATTGGTCCTTATTTCTATGCAGTATTTTTTTCTTCAGTGTTTGCAGAAGCCGATCTCCTCAGATTAACCAAAATTTCTATAAATCTTCGACGATTGTTTGGTTGTAAAAAATTTTGATCGACCAGTGCAGTACTGTGGGTGTTGATGGCGCAGCAATATCCTCCCCCGGGCTACCAACCTCAGCAGCCACCGCCTTATGGCTACCCTCCTCCACAACCCTACCCTCAACAAGGTATCACCTCTTAGATTTTCAATATTTCAGAATAATGTTTTAGATGCACTAATGTTCCGTTTAATGTATGTTACCAGAAACAATGCCTAAGGGGTTCGTTTGTTCAGAAAAAATCCATTCTCAGCGTTAGTTTCTCGGTTAGAGTGGTAACCCTACTTGGCTTAAAAAAATGATCTGTGTCTCTGCTAGTTGTTTCTCTGAATATAGAATCATTAGTTCAAGATTTTATCATTGGTTGGAAATCACATCATTAAACCTAGTCTTAGCGTTAGTTTCTTTCTTATAGTGGGAGCTAAAAAAATATGCGTGTTTCTGCTGGTTGTTTCTCTCATAGAATCATTATTTCAAGTTTGTATCCTTAGTTGGAAATCACATCCATTTGCATAAGTTTAAAACGGTCGCAAAATTGTATCATGTGTGACGAATTTTGTTGGATAATGTATGTAATATAAAGTTTCAATCAACGTTCAAAATATTAACCAAAACGCTTTTTTCTCTTCTCATTTTTTGTTCGAATAGTTTTTAGTGTTATTTTTGTAAGAGTAGGTTTAATTTTTTTTAAATCTCGCAGGAATTTATTGAAAACAGAAGTTTGATGGGATAACCTTCAAGTGCCTTATAAGCTTTTTAGGGTTTTTAGAGTGTTGAATCCATTATATACAATCAAAAAACCAGTTTAAATAACATAAATCAAAATTTTACTTCAATTTTTGTCACCAAATTCAAGCACTTGAAACTCCAAAAATTCGCACTAAAACAACTCCTTTTTTATTTGGAAGCGTAGATCTGAACAAACTTTGCCCATGGTTAAAGTAAAAATGGATTGTTTTGTTTGTGGTGTTGCAGGTTATCCACCACCGCCCGCAGGGTACTCGCAGCAGCCCCCTCCCGTAGCTGGGCCTCCGCAATATGGACAGCAGCAACAGTCTGGGGTTTCCAAGGGATTTTTGGAAGGATGGTTAAGTATCATTTTCTCATATATATATATATATATATATATATAAAATAGTAGTTTATAGCTAGATTTTTTGAAGATTTTTGTGGTAGTTTTTTTCTGTTTATTTTTTTTAAATTTAGGTTGGAATTTATTGAAAATAGAAGTTTGATGGGTAATTTTGTACAATTTTTAGGATATTTTAGGGTGCTAAATCTATATATATAGAGTCAAAAAACCAATTTAAATGACAGAAATCCAGATTTTACATCAATTTTTTCACCAAATTTAAACATCTGAAAATATGAATAAGTTATTATATAATTTACTTATTGTGTAAATGGTGTAAGTAACACAGTTTTGATTTTGGTTGTGCAGCCTGGCGGCGCTTTGCTGCTGCTGTGTATTGGAGGAGTGCTGCTGAGGAGTGATCCCACTGTGAGATGTGTAGCGTAGTCACTATTTCCGACACCGTCCGCTGAATGTTTTGAGGGGAATGAGTGAAATCATGTTTGTTTGTTTTTTTTAATTTAATTGGGTTGCTGGGATATGTTAAGAGGATTTAATATTCAATTATTTGGATATCCAAGACCTTGTGAACCTGTTTTTTTTTATTTCAATTGTGTTATCACTTTAAATAAATGAAATTATGTTAGGTTTATATATTGTTTAAGATTTATAGATTGATGTGTCTATTTATTGGTTGTAAGTAAGTTTGTATTTGATTTTTGCTTGCCTGAACCCAAGCCACATTACTAAAGAAACCCTTTCCCCACAGGTTGGGGACTGGACAATAAATATTTGCTTTGTTACTTACTTAACTGTTAATATGAACTAAGGTTTGAATACAAGCCGCTTTACTAGATAAACCCTTTTTCAACAGGTTAAGTTTTGGTACTTGGACAATAATTTTTTGCTGTGTTATTTACTTAAATATTCACATTTTATTCCCATGAAAGATTTTCTGAAATACCTAAAATCATTTGAAAGTTAGATAAATTATTATTAATATAAAAAAATGTTAATAATAATCACTATTGTTCTCATATTAAATTAAAATTAATAAAAATTAATTAACATTTTTATGAGGCGATGTTCAAATTCAAATGATAAGTCAGTTAATCAAACAAGGTTATTAAAGCTAACATGTTTAGGATTATATTATTTTTTTGGATCATGATGATGGGGAAGACAATTATTTCAACTTTAATTATCGGGCTGGAAAATCAGTCATAATCTTACGTTACTAAAGTTTGGAAAATCAGTCATAATCTTACGTTACTAAAGTTAACATGTTTATGTTTATGATTATATTATTTTTTGAATCATAATGATGGGAAGAAAATTATATCAACTTTAATTGTTGGGCTGGAAGACCAGTCATAATCTTAGCATTTTATATATTTTTTTTTGTCAAATTATAATTAAATGATGATTTTATTTTAGGTTTTTTTAGGTTTTAATAATTGTTTTTTTTTAAATTAATTTTAATTTTGTTTTATTTTATCTTATTTTTTATTTTTAACCTCAAACCTATTATAAAAGTTTGAAATTAAGATTTTCAAAAAGAAAATTTACTTTACACATTTCTCTTCCATATAACTACTAATCTCTATTTTGATTAAATATATGAGTTGAATGATAATAAGTTTTTTTATTTTTTTATCTTATTTCTTCTTATATAAATAAATAGACATATTTATAATTTTGAAATTTAAAATATAAATAAGAAAATTTAATATCATATACACAACATTTTTAATATATATATATATACACACACGTGATCTTTTATTTAAATTGCTTAGTAATTAAGACAAAACATGTAATTAGGTTTATTTTTAATAAATTATAAAAATATATTAAAATTATTTTATATTTGTTGATTTTCTTTTGTAGTGTGTTAATTTGTTAGGTTGCATTGACTTTTAATAAATTAAAAAAAAAATAGATTGGTGCCACATGGCTCCTCACTCACTAATTTCCTAGGGATTTGAGATTATTCCAATTTTAATAAGTTCTTTGGTGATAAGTTCCTCATTATTATTTATAATATTCATTTACATATAAGTAAATTTTATTTAATAAATAGTCTATTACTTTTAATAAATTTAAAAAATTAGATTGCGGCTCCTCACTCACCAATTTTCTAAGGATTTGACATGATTCTAATTCTAATAAGTTTCTCCATGATAATTTCCTCATTATTATTTATATCATTAATTTATATATAATAAAATTTATTTAGTAAAATGATTCATTTTAAAATAAGATGTGTAATTCAATTTTTTTTTCAAGTTAAAATTGACCCATAATATTTTTATACATGGTTAATAAGGTAAATATGTAAATTAGTAAAAAATTCTACCTACTATAATAGTTTTTTTGCTGCAATTTTTTTTTTTGTTATATTTATGAAGTTTAAGAATATATCAACCACATTAATATTTTTAATGTGGTTATACTAGTTATGTGTATAATGTTCTATTTAATAAAATATTAATCTCAAAACAATATATAAATATTTTTTTACAATTTTACATTGTAAATTAACTTATTAAATATAATTATGTATGTAATGTGTTATTCATTTTGTCAATTTCATATTAATTTCAAAAGATATAGCAATAATTTTTTTACAATATTATATTTTAAATTGGTTTATTATAAATAATATATTTATATTGTAGGATTTATTTTTAGTAGTAACTTAGTTCTATATTAGCCCTATTAAAATAAGGTCAAAATTCATATCGTATAAATATAATTTGAGATTTAGGAATTATTTGTTTTAGTAATATAAATTAAAATTTGTTGTTTTATTAAACAACTCTCGTTAATGTATAATTAAGTATTTTAAAAATGAATATTTGCATTGTTGTTTTATTATCTTTTTTCTTCATTTTGTATATCTAAATTTAATCTAAATTTGATATAAGAGCTTGGGCTAATGAATCTTTTTTGTGCATTTTAATACAAGAGAGCTAAATTTGAAGAATTATTGTAATTACAGCTTTTTGTTTTTAATTCTTAGTTACTTATACTCAAGTAAAAGACTAAGAAGCAACCAAAAAGTATTGAAGAAGTTGTTGAAATTTATTTTTCCATCATCCAAAAATCTTAACTATCAATACAAAGTAAAATTTCAACATAAATTTGTTATGATCACCCATGAAGGAATTAGACTTGAATATAGATAATCTGCTAGAACTAGTTTTAGCCTCCAAAACTTGTCTTCCTAGTGATTGAATTAGTTTCCATAACAAAATAGTCTAGTTAAAGAAATATTATGTTCTATGAAATTTAAAATTCCCAAGGTGATATTATGAATGTTGTAAATTCCCAATGTGATATTATAAATGTTGTAGATCTTGGATAAACTAGAACAAAAGAATGATGTTGAGTCCTATTCTATAAATCTATTAAAGTGAATGTGACATGTCAATATTATTGAATGACACTACATGGTAATAAAATTACACAAATTTCCTTCTTTTAATAAAAGAATCATCCCACTTTGACCATATCAAACACTATTATACATTTTATATAGAATTTTCTCCAATAATTTATATCAATTGATAAAGTTAATAGGATGTAAGTCCTGGTAAATTGGTCATGTAAAGTCATTCAATAAGGTATTTTTAGAAAGGTGATTTGTTAATATGGAAGAATCATTTCAACTATCTTTCTCTTTTTTTTTTCTTCTTTTTTTAATAAATTAGCTTGCATAAGAAAAACTTGTAATAGTATTCATATTTTCCCTCATCTCATATTGAAATAGGCATTCTTGTATTTTTCCAAGACTCATGCATCTTTATTATATTCCAAAAATTAATAAAGACATATAATTTTAGGTGGTGGTTGATTCCCATTTTAGAATACATGCCTCTAGTATTAAGTTGTAGATTATGTTTATTTTGCATCTTCTTAGTATTAAGTTGCAGATTATGTTTATTTTTCATCTTCTCATGCTATCTTGTTCATTTTCAGTTTTGACAAGCAATATTATGTTACCTAAGCCTACTAGCACAAGGTATTTTTATTAGAGAAAAATAATGCAACACATACTTATTACTAAAATATGATGACAACTTGTAACGGAAGGTGTGATTACCATTCTAATGAATGAAGAATATAAGGAATTGGAGTATAATGGAAAATAATACTTCATAGATCCTATTAAGAAATATAATGAAACACGAGTATTTCATAGCTGGGTCAAAAAGTGGAAACAATCTAACTACATGATCGACCAAAAGTAAAGTAGAAATATATGTGATTAGAACTTATCAAAATTAGTGATGCTTGATATCAAATAATAAAGGCTACCTATTTCTTTCTCCACTCCTATTTTATCCTCTCGCTTCTTCTATGCACATATGCACTACATGTATACCTACCCCTTTATCATTGTTACATATTGATGTGTTTTATCTAAATAAATGCACTAGAATACATGAGGTTATTCCATACACTAGTGCACAATATATGTGTTAATGCATTCATGATAATAACTATATAAAGAGCATTAGTGCTCCTAAGTACAACATTAACATCATTACCTTCAACAAATACCATTATCATTGTTCTTATTGTTATCATTAAGGTTACTAAGACTTCAAGGCGCATAAAAATATATATACATTAGTACTAAATCATATATAAATTATTTGTGTTTTTCAATATCAAATATACATGCATATTAAATAGTGGTGTGTTGGTGCATCTTATCTAGATTCTTGATTCCATCAGTGATTTGCTTCTTCAACTACTTGATCATTTTTTATTTATTTATAAATCCTAAAATATTTAGTTATACATTTCAAAATTTCTTCAAACATTTTCATCTAAAGATTGCATCAAATCTTCCTTCAACAACTTAAAACAACCCAAAAAAAAAATTTAATTTATTTTTAAATATAGAATGGCTATAATTGTTTTTATTACTCTCAAAACCCATACAAATCTATTTAAACGTAATTTTATTAAATTAAAATTGAAAATTTAAACATAATTTATAAAATTACTGTTGTATCAAACAGTGCGCAGCAAACTAAAAGACAACAACAGAAAATAAACCATACACAAATGACACAGTGATTTTACGTGGTTCACCCAACCATTCTGGGCTACGTCCACCAAACATGGGCATCGGCTATCTTATTATTAATCAGGAGATTACATTACAATTCAGTTCCTCACAAACTCTCACACCCACAACCCAATCCATCTCGTCACCTGTTTTATAGCTAAGAGGATCTAACTTCCTCATAAATCCTCCTACAGCAAATATAGGATGCATTAACTCACTCCCAACAAAATAGAGCTAATATAGCAACCAAATCAGATTGTTGTCACCTACTGAGATTTTTGCCTATTTAATTAAGCAGAGAAAATCTCAACAATCATGACAATTAGCGTGATACCTGTTCCATTTTATTCTTTTTATCTTTTCTGCCAAGCGAAGAAGCGAAACACCAACTCAGCTTCTACACGACAAAGCGAGTTTGTGGGAACATGCTGCTTACGGTTTTCCTTTGCATGCACCTTTTCAAGAGAGACTCCCCTTTCGGTAATAACTTTTGTGCTTACAAAATGGTACTTAATTGGAATATGCTTTGATTTACTATGATAAGTAGGATTCTGTGAATGTGTGCACTTTGGCTGCCTCACAAAATGTTTGATGTTGTCTGTGCCTACCGAACTCACCAAGCAAACCTTTCAACCAAACCGCCTCTTTGCAAGCATGAGAAGCAGCAATGTATTCTGCTTCAGTAGTGGATAAAGCAACAATGTTCTGTAGCTTTGACATCCAGCTAATAGCTCCACCTGCAAGAGTAAAGACGTACCCTGAAGTTGACCTTCTCTTATCCAAATCACCTGCAAAATCAGAATCAACATACCCGCAAACAAATTCACTACTCTTATTGTAAGTGATACAATAACTACTTGTGCCTCTCAAATACCGAAGCACCCATTTCACTGTTGACGAGTGTTCTTTACCCGGATTTGCCATATACCTGATGACAACCCCAACTGCATGTGAAATATCTGGTCGAGTACAAACCATCGCATACATCAAACATCTTACTACATTAGCATATGGAATTCGAGACATATAATCCTTTTCTTCATCTGTATTAGGACATAAACTGGAAGAAAGCTTAAAATGGGAAGCTAAAGGTAAACCTGGAGCTCACATTATTATACCCAGTCTCGAGTATTTCTCAATATAACCACATTGTGATAACTAAACTGTGCTCCCTGTATCCCGAAATCTCCATGCCCAAAATGTGTCTTGCTGCTCCTAGATCTTTCATATCAAACGTCCTTGCCATCTGAGTCTTTAACCTGTTGATTTCTTCAATGCTTTTGCTTGCTAAAAGCATATCGTCAACATACAACACTAAGATAATGAACATGCCATTACTTAATTGCTTAAAGTAAACACAATGATCATATTCACTTCTTATATAATTTTGACTCATCATGAAAGAATCAAATTTCTTGTACCACTGTCGAGGCGACTGCTTCAGACCATACAATGACTTCTTGAGCCTGCAGACAAATTTCTTATTGCGATGCTGAACAAACCCTTCCGGTTGTTCCCTATAAATTTCCTCATCTAAGTCTCCACGTAAAAATGCAGTCTTAACATCTAGTTGCTGTAACTCTAAATCAAACAAAGCAACTAAAGCTAACACAATTCGAATTGAAACTATTTTAACAACTGGTGAAAAAATCTCATGAAAGTCTATGCCTGCTTTCTGAGAAAACCCTTTTGCGACCAGTCTCGCTTTGTACCTGTCCTCCGTATCATTCACTCCCTGTTTCACCTTGAAAACCCATTTGCATCCCACATTTTTCCTGTCTTTTGGAAGTTCAACCAGATCCCATGTGCCATTCTTACCTAAGGCCATCATTTCTTCCTTCATAGCTGCTTTCCACTTATCACTTTTCGAACCTTCTATAGCTTCCTGATAGCACAGAGGTTCATCATCGTTAGCGGTCAAAGCAACTGAAGTAACATAATCATCATACCTTCTAGGAGGGCGTTTTATTCTTGTAGACCTCCTTAAAGATGTTTCTGGTGCTTCCACAATTTGCTGACTGCCCTCTGCAGGAACTTCTTCATGACCAGCATCTGAGACCTGTTCACGCTCTATATCTGAACCCTGTTCATAATCTGATTCTGAAACCTGTTCATGACTAGTATCTGAACGATGGTCATCATAGCTATCATTAGAAGAGCTTTCAAACTGAATGTGTTGTAAATCAGATACATCATCCTGTTTCAATTTATTATCTACATCTAACTGTACAAGAGAGGATTCATCAAACTTTACATCTCTGTTGATGATGATTTTGCGGGTAGTAGGATCCCATAATCTAAATCCCTTTGTTCCATCACCATACCCAACAAAGATATACCTTTTTGATTTTGGATCTAATTTAGTTCGCTGATGTTTAGGTACTAGAGCATATGCATCACAACCAAACACTTTGAGTTTAGAATAATCACAAGGGTGACCTTTCCATACCTCTTGAGGAATCTTGCAACCTATCGCTGTCGATGGCGACCGATTTATCACATAACAAGCTGTAGCCACCGCTTCTGTCCACAACTCCTTCTGCAAACCAGCGTTACTCAGCATACTCCTTGTTCTTTCCAAAAGAGTCTTGTTCATGCGTTCAGCAACTCCATTTTGCTGAGGAGTATAAACAGTAGTCTTATGTCTCTCGATCCCTGCATCCTTGCAATAGTTTTCAAACTCCTTGGAAGTAAAATCACCACCATTGTCAGTTCTTAAACATTTTATAGTTCTACCAGTGATGTTTTCTACCAATGCTCTAAACTACTTGAAAACTGTAAAAACATCAGACTTCCTTTTCAACATATAGACCCACACTTTCCTAGAAAAATCATCAATAAACGATACAAAATATGACGAACCACCATATGAGGTTGTAGGTGATGGACCCCAAACATCTGAATGGATATAATCAAGTATTCCTTTACTAGTATGTTTGCCTATTTTAAATTTTTGTTTACTTTGTTTTCCAAACAGACAATGTTTACAGAAATCTAACTTTTCAGACTTTAGATTAGGAAGTAATTTGCGATCAGCCAAAATCTTTAACCCTCTTTCGCTCATATGGCCCAACCTTTGATGCCATAGGCGAATGGAACTACTGTCATGTTCAGACACCGTAGAGACATGATCTGACCCTGTTCTTCCTTCTAATTGAAACAGATTTCCTACTTTCTTAGCCTTCATTACTAGTAAGATACCTTTATAGATTTTCATTACTCCACCTTGAATTACAGTTTTATATCCATTTGTGTCAAGTGCTCCCAGTGAAATTAGATTTTTTCTTAAATCTGGTACATGTCTTACATCAGTTAACATTTTAGTTGTCCCATCAAACATTTGCAGTTGTATACTCCCTATTCCCACAATATTAGATGTGACATCATTACCCATGTACACGACTCCATCATTAACTGATCTATATGTCTTAAACCATTCTCTATGAATACACATGTGGTTTGATGCACCGGAATCTAACAACCAATGTTGATCATGATTTGACAAATTAACTGATAACACTTTGTCGCTCATACCTGAACCAGATGCCGAACCTGTATCTGTCGTGTTAGCTTCCTTCTTTTCTGTTGAAGAGCCTTCTTTAGCAGCCTGCTGTCGCTTCCAGCAATTCTTCTTTAGGTGTCCAGTTTTCCCACAATGCCAGCACTTCACCTTTGTCTTCTTTCCTTTAGACTTTGAACGAGAGTTGCTATGCTTACCCCCGGAGTGTCTCTCTCTCGAGCGACCTCTGGCCATCATTACCTCTGATGTAGAGGTGTCTGCATTCGACCTCTTTCTCGTCTCCTCAGACAACAAGGCTCCAACCACATCGTCAAACTCAAGGATGTCTGCAGTACTAAAGCTTATGGAAGTAACAAAGTGATCCCACGATTCGGGCAATGAACACAATAGAGTTATTGCCTTATCCTCTGAATCAAATTTTATATCTAGACTTTGTAATTGTACCAATAGAGTATTGAAAACATTCAGATGGTCAGTAATCGAGGTACCTTCCTTCATCCTCAAACCATAAAGTTGTCGCTTCAGGAGAATCCGATTTGTTAAAGATTTCGTCATGTAGAGCTTTTCAAGCTTCATCCACAAGCCTGCGGCGGTCTTCTCTGACACAATGTTGAACAGAACATCATCCGCCAGACATAACCGAATTGCGCTCAGAGCTCTGTCATCCAACTCATCCCATTCATCCTCCGTCAAGGAAGAAGGCCTTTTGCTTTTCCCCAACAGCGCTTTCGCCACGCCTTGTTGTACCAGCAGATCATGCATCTTTACCTTCCAGATCTCGAAATTGTTTTTTCCATTAAACTTCTCGATTTCAAACCGGGCACTCTGAGTTTTCGCCATCTTGTAGCACCCAAAACCAATCTCCAATTCCAACTAGTTAATCACTTAAATACAGATTTAACACACAATGCCTTCGCCACACATCGATTTACCATGCAAATCGATTTACAAATCTCTTTAAAAAACAATGAAGTTCTTCATAACATCGACATATCACAATGATATTAAATCAATATACAATATCGATATATCACAATGGTATTAAATCGATTTGAATCCAAAACGATATATAAAAAAGTACAATGTATATCGAAATTTTGAAAAAAAAAAACAACTGAAACAATTCAGCAATGCAAATCGAGTTATGTTTTAAATAAACTTTGAAATATACCGCCATTCCGTGTCATCATTTCAACACTTCCATGCCACTCTGTATTTCAACGCCGCCATGCCTTACTGTACCAAATCTCTTTGCTCAAGAAACGCAGCACAAAAGATGCGATCAATACGCATCACTCATCACGCCAACGGAATTCCATACGCGCCCTTGGTGCATATACATTTGATCTCAATATGCCCCAACACACACACGCCAGCATATATCACGTGGAGTTGCTGGTGTAACAACGCTGTCCAGCAATGGTAATTTTCTGTTCGTTACACAACGTTGTCCAGCATATATTCACTGCTTAAAGTAAACACGTCAGCAACGCTGTCCTCCTACGCAGCAGTTTCAATGCTTAGCAAAATGGAGTTCGACCGACGCTCATTACGCATTCTCAATACGCAGCAACCGTATGGGCAGCAACGCTGTTAGAACTGTGCTCTAATTATCCACCGCATACGCAGGTTCATTCAGCGCGCAGGTAAATTCGCATATGTCATTGCCACAGCCTCCAACGCCGCACCAAGCAACGCTCAAACAGATTACGCCAATCCTCCGCTGCGCCACGCCTCCAACATGCTCTGATACCACTTGTTGTATCAAACAGTGTGCAGCAAACTAAAAGACAACAACAGCAAATAAACCATACACAAATGACACAGTGATTTTACGTGGTTCACCCAACCATTCTGGGCTACGTCCACGAAACATGGGCATCGGCTATCTTATTATTAATCAGGAGATTACATTACAATTCAGTTCCTCACAAACTCTCACACCCACAACCCAATCCGTCTGGTCACCTGTTTTATAGCTAAGAGGATCTAACTTCCTCATAAATCCTTTTACAGCAAATATAGGATGCATTAACTCACTCCCAACAAAATAGAGCTAATATAGCAACCAAATCAGATTGTTGTCACCTACTGAGATTTTTGCCTATTTAATTAAAACAGAAAATCTCAACAATTACTTTTGAAATCATTATATTACATAATATAATTTTACAATATTTATAAAATTATATTTGAAAAATAATATTGTAAAATAAAAATAACAAAGGTTTCTCTTCTTACAGACACCCATTTTATCATATATGTGTAACTAATTATTTTTAAATTCAATTAAATTTTTATTTAAATTTTAAAACATTAAATACCAAAAATATATATATAAAGCGCTCGGTTTCAAAAGCATTACACTTTAATATGTTTTAATATTTTGCAATAATTATAATATCAAAAGTTTTAAATGTTAATGCCTTAATATTTTAGAATAAATGTAAAAGAATGTGCTTTCCCATTTAAGCTCTAAGCTCCCACAACCCTTTTTGACCTTTTACAATCCACGATGGAATTTAGGGGCAACCCCGTCACCCATCTTAAATTAGGGCTTGAGACCAACATATTTTCCACTCTCATGCCAGTGTGGTCCATAATCCCAATATTGTGCTTTGCCCTATTTCTGAAGTCTGAATAAATCTCAAAAGTTGTGGTGAATGCTTCCAAATTGTGCACTATGGAAATTCGATTGGTATATTAAGGACCGATGGGCCAATTTGCAAGGATTTGGCCCTCCCCCAAATCTCTAATTTTCTAGATAAACAATATTTGAAGGCCTATGATCAAAGGAAAAAGTCTCATTGTACTTAAGTGATTTTTTTTTATTTTTTTTATTTTTTACTTTGAAGATAAAACTGATTGATATTTGATATTTAAAAGTAGCTCTTGTTTTATGAGAGCTCAAGTATTTTTCATAGACAAATGGACCCTAGACTTCAACCTTGAAATAAATTACCTTCACATGTTCATGTCTAGGTGAAGTTCCCCCACTGTCCTCTTCACTATTGGAATCATGAAACTCTTAGAAATATAGGACATTCTCTAGGAAAATACATTGAGAGGGAAAAAGCCAAGGATGGTATGTTTGCAAGTTCATGCATTTGTGTTGAAGTGGGCTTCGAGAAAGGTATTCTAGGAAAAATACAACTAAATTTAGATAATTTTTCCTTCCTCCAAAAAGTGGACATGACTAGTTTCCATTCAACTGTAAGGTTAATCGTGAATATGGTCATTTTTCTAGAAATTGTCCAAAATCTTCAGATCCTCTCATGTAGAAATAAAAAATGGTTTACTATATGACCCAAAACATTATAAGAGGTCCCTCTAGAAAAAAAAATTCCAAACAATACCCCAAGCATTAGAATTTCCTTAAAGTGCTTCTTCCTCTCTTCTTCATATCTACAAGCTAGCTATAAAAGTTCCCTTAGCAACCATTTTGAGCTCCTATATGGACTAGGGAACATATAAGAAACTAAAAAACAATTGAAGACCTTCATGAGAAATAAACTTTACAGAAGAGAAAAAACATAAAATAAGGTGTGCCTCCTCTTGAAGACATCTAGATCTTAATGTAAGTTCTATATGTAGAAGAATCAGAATAATAATAAGCTATTCTCTCCCCAAAGACTCCATCAACCCTTTCAACACCATTTTTCCATCTAAAGAACATTCTTGAAATGATATTGTTGGGTGCCACTTTTTGATGTTTATTTTAGTCCCATAACCTATATTTTTCCTCTATTTTCCTTCCTTGCCTCTCATACATCATCCATATTTTCTTGAAATTGATTGCATCACGTACATTTATCGCTTTCTTTTCATGATTTGAATTTTGACAAAGTATGACATTAAAATTAATTTTTTAGCATAAATTACATGATGTTGCAACTTCCCGTAATAGCTCCAAGCTTCGTGCATGTGAATGACAACTGAGAAATTTTTTAGATATGTGGTATGATATTTAATGTCCAAGGATGGATAAATTCTTATGTTCCTTAAAAAAATAACCTCTCATGTGCCTGGTCAATGTTGGTCAAACTATGCCACTTGTTCAGAAAATCCCCTATTTTTGGAAATAGATTAGGAAAATTTTGGATTTTAAAGTATTTTCTTCATATTTAATGGATCTGAAGATTGAATTCGAACTATTAACACTTATGTAGGATCTCAGAAACTCAATTGAGAATTTTTAGTAAGTGTGGTTATCAAACCTCTTGTATAAATACATATGACTTGAAGTAAGAAACATGTTATTTTTGTGGAAGAGTGCTACTTGACTAAACTTAATATATTTGGAGCTTTTGGATACTTTCATTGTGTTGTGTGTATTATGTTGATGTTGTTATTGAGATTTTATTAATTGGTTTTTATTCAAGTGTGGAAGTGAAGCATGGAGGGCCCCATTATCAAGCATGTACACTTAGTCTTTAAAATGTCTGGTATGCTCTTTCAATTTTGTTGTAATTTATCGTATGCATTAGTTTCTATTATTTGAAAAATATTGACTATTTCTAAGCCTAATAGTATGTTATGTAATGAGCTCATGTAAAATATCTTAATGTGCTTTCATCTACAACATTTAAGAATTGTTAATTCGTTCATATTTGTAATTCATTTTTAAAAAGCACTTGATAATCTGAAAAAAAAAAAAATTTATTCTCTTGGAAACATTATGAATCCTATAGGTTTTAACCCTAAACAAAAATTATCTACACACGAATCTTATAACAGAAAATAAACAATAGCGAGAGCATAAAACATAAAATAGATAAACACAGAGATTTTCCCCTGGATCCCAAATCGGGATGACCAGCTTGATTTTTCATTATATTCCTTTTAGTGTTACAACACATATATATATATACATGCCGAAGCATACATAAACCCCAATCCATTAACCCTGGATTAGAACATAACCGTAGTTCCCTTGACTAGATCTACAAAATACCAGGGGCCGAAAACCATCGTACCCCAAAACCATGTGCAAAATCATGCACAAAACATGGGTGGGTCCGCCTATGAGTAGGTCTGCACACCAAACAAATTTTCACCGGGGCGCTGCCCCGGACCCCAACAGTGGGGGCTGCCTCCCCCCTTGTGACCCCCCTGCTGTGCCCGGCGCAATGTACAACGCGTGGGGCTAGTCGTGGAAAGAATATAACACATACCCAACAAATCCATCTCCTGTAAGGGAGCTTAAAATATAATTTCTTACAAGATTTAAGATCTCAAGTTATTCTAGAAGCATTTCCAATTACAAGTGTGTTAAAATTTTCTAGATTAAGTTAGTTTAGGAATTAGTCTTTAAACCATACATTTTGATGTGATTCCAAGTTCACGAATTTTAGATTGATAATTAAATTATGATATGATTTACAACCCTAAATTGGACCAAATTTTTTGTCATTTTTTTCGGGGGAAGCTTATTTAGAGACTAGAAGCTTAGTTAATTCATTTAAGATCTCCTTTAAAAACAAAAGCAAAATTTACTTTTTAGTCTAGTTATGTTTCTTTATTCCTAGATAAAGGGATGAAAAACGTAGATATACAAAGAAAAAATCCCCAACTACTACTCAACCATTGGTGGGAGCATGACCATATACATTTGAACTAATTACGTCAATTGCTAGAGGACCAACTTTGGAAGAGTTAGAGGAAAAAAAAATTCAAGGAAAATTTTAACTCTGATTGAGAGACAAACTTTTTTGGCCTATGAAGTAAAGAAGAAACAAGCACAAGCAAGAACATCTTCTATACGAAAATAATAGAAATTAAGAAACCCATTGTTCAGCCTATCCTTGAATAGTTAGAGCAAGAAACACAATCTCATATTCTTATTGAAACAACAAAAGAAACGTTAGAAAAGACTCTTGAAGAAACAACTGAAAAAGAAATTATAGAAGAAGCATGATCCAATATAAAAAAAGGACGATTAAGAGGACTAACTCTGGAAAAATAAAAATAATATGAAAGAAAACATACAAAATATGAAATACAAAGGAAAGTGGAAGAGGATCTGTAACAAGGCATCATAGATAGTTTTGTGCATAGAGACATGCACTTTCTTCCTCTTGGGGGAATGTTGGGTGCCACATTTTGATGTTTATTTTAGTCACATAACATATATTTTTCCTCTATTTTCCTTCCATGCCTTTCATACATCATCCATATTTTCTTAAAATTGATTAAATCAGGTACATTTATCGCTTTCTTTACATGATTTGAATTTTGACAAAGTATGGTATTCAAATTAAATTGTTAGCAGAAATTACCGGATGTTGCAGCTTCCCGTAATAGCTCCAAGCTTCGCACATGTGTAGGAAAGATAGGAGAATTTCGAGATATGTGGGATGATATTCAATGTCAAAGGATGGATAAATTCCTATCTACATTCAGAAAAGAGACTCACATGTGTCTGATCAACACTAATCAAACTAGGCTACTTGTTAAGAAAATCCTTTGTTTTTGGCAATAAATCAGGATAATTTTGGATTTTAAGTGATTTTCTTCATATTTCATGGATTTGAAGATTGAATTCAACTTATTAGCACTTATCTAGGTTCTCAAAAACTTATTTGATAATTTTTAATATTTTTGGTTATCAAACCTCTTGTATAAATAAGTAGGACATCAAGTAAGAGACATGTTATTTTTGTGGAAGAATTCTACTTGACTAAAGTTAATATATTTGGAGCTTTTGGATACCTTCATTGTGATGTGTGTATTATGTTTATGTTTTTATTCAAGCTTTCTTAATTGGTTTTCATTCAAGTGTGCAAGCAAAGCATTGAGAACCCCCATTGCCAAAGATGTACACTTAGTCTTTAAAATTTCTGGTATGCTCTTTCAATTTTGTTGTAATTTCTTGTATTATTTAGTTTCTATTATTTGAAAATATTGATTTTTCTAAGCTTTATAGTATGTTATGTAATTAATTCTTGTAAAAGAGCTTACTGTGCTTTCACCTACAACCATTAAGAATTGTCAATTTGTTCATATTTGTAATTCATTTTTAAAAAAACTTGATAAACTGAAAATCTTGTTATGCTCTTTGAAAAATTATGAATCCATATCCTGTAAGGGAGATTAAATTTTACTTGCTTAGAGTATTTAAGATCTAAATATAGTCTAAAAGAATTTCCAAGTACAATTGTGTTAAAAAAATTCATTTTAATTTAGTTTAGGAATTATTCTCTAAGCCATATATTTTCGCTTGCTTCCAAGTTCACGAATTTCGGGTTGATAATTAAATTTATAATATAATTCACATCCCTAAATTGGACCAACATATACAACTCATGAGATACCGATGGAAATACACGTAAATTGGGAAGGAAATCAAGAAAATATATTGACACTGAATAAGCAGATGAGGACCTAGAGTTGGGAACCCAAATTTCAATCAAGGAAGCATTAATTAAAGTATCTATAAGTGCAAAGAAGTAGATAGGAATAGCTCTCACCCATGGGGCGTACATGAATCCAAAATTAAATGCAAAGGTGATCTCCTAGAACTGTAGAGTACTAGTGAATGTAAGAATAATATTGCAACTTAAAATTTTGTTAGAGAAGAAAAAATTGTGATTCTTCTACTTCAAGAGATTAAAATGAAATAAGATGAAATTTTTAATAGAGGTAAAAGCATATGATAGGAAGTGAAGCCTCAGAAATAGGTTGAAGAGGTGTTTTAAGAGGACTATGGACTCTTTCAGATACTTTAGTATTATAGAAGCTTCAAGAATGGAAACCACCACATTTGGTAGCTCTTAATCTCATTCATTTTCCAATGTAAAATGTATGTAGTATCTTTAATGTCTACATGCCAATATATTATCATTAAAAAATACATTGTTAGAATTCTTTCCATAATATGGGTGATATGAATCAATCCTCCAAACTCATTTTGGGAGGAAATTTTAGCACAATTTTGCATCCATGGGAGGAAAAGGGTAGTTCTCATGTGAGGACCTATCCAAAGAACATATAGAGGACCTAGTGGTGAATTTGGACTTGCTAGAAATAAAGTTATAAAAGAGAAAATTTATGTGGAAAAATCAAATTCTTTTTCTCAAAGGATGTCATGGAAAGGCTAAACAGGTTCCTAGTAAGTAGTTATTGTTTGGTTCAACATTTCTCTCTCTCCTTAAGAGCTTTGGTTTGGGGAAGTTCAAATCACAAGACATTTTTTTAGAACTTTGTGAACTAATAGACTTTGGTCCTCTTACATTTCAACTCACTCAATTTTTAGATATCGTTAAAAGGTATATTTAATATTATCTCTAAATATTAGAGAATTTGAGTCATCAGGTCCCCCCCTATATATGTCAGGGAGAAGGAGATCAAAGTGACTAAAATAACCCTAAAATCCTAGCTAAAAGAAAACGATAAAGACAAAGATCAGGATATAATGTATCTCAAAATAGATCTCTAGTTATTATGCTATGGTGAACCCTAGAATTGGGGTTCAATGAGTTTATTGTGATGAAATATCCCTTAGTTATCATGGTTTGGTTTATGGAAAAAAATGTTGGAAGCAAAAGCATTGTATGCAAGCCACATAAGGGGTATAAATAATGTTTCAGAGGGTTTGACAGTGTGGAGTGTGGATTCCATACATAACAGTCAATGTGAATCAACGTCGTGTTATAATACCTTCCGAAAACAAAACTTGTGAACAATTATTTCAAACCAAAAAAAATAATATATAAATGCAGTTTTGTGAATATATGCTAAATGTGCCATAGTAATGTGATTAAAAGCATTCAACGTAGACAAAAAACATCCATATTCTTGTGTATATATTACATGTTCATTCACCTTTTGGTAAACTATATAATGACGCTATAAGGTTGAGTTTTGTTGTTAATGCGTAACATCATGCAACAAATATGGTTTATGTATTCTTTATAATTCTATTTGCTACAAAATTACATGTTGTAATATTCATTTATTTGCCTCTAGTATCGTTCCTTAACAATACAACACGATGATGGCATGTTGATTATATGTAATTTTGTAATTCTTTCATACATTACATAGATTATTTGCATTTTCAAATGCATAGCTGTTTACATGTTAAAGGTCACGGTAGTATCTAAAACTAGAATTTCACCGAAGAGTGAAAAAGGAAAGCCGAAGGTTATGGCCACTGGACTAGGGATGACACTAAAAATGCAAGTTTTAAAAATATGAACATTGATAGGAGCAAGAGTATTTATTGCGAAGATGTTACAGTTAATGGATATTCTAACAATAAATGATAATGGGTAAATGAGAAATATATGGTGTATTATTATTGGATAGTGACATGACATGTGAATGATGACAAGATGGCGGGAATAAGTGAAATGGTCGATGGGTGGTTTTGGACACTACTTGGAGCGGGGGGCAGATGGTAAGTAGAATTGAGGGGAGGGGGGGTGGCGGGGGGGGGGAGGGGGTGAGATCATGACAGGAGAATGACACATAGTGACAGTGGTTTTTTAAAATGACTTTACCCAGAAGCCCCCCACCCATGGTGGATATAGTTCGAAAGCACTACAGGTTTCCATACACGTCGTAGATATGAGAGCAATGAATCTCAGCCATTTAAACCTGCGTGAAATTTATTAAAAGCGCCATTACATCATATCACTTTATTACATGGTTGATTAACCATATAATCATATGATTAATACTTTTAAACATACTTTATTCTAAATATTTTTTTAAAGCGAAAATTTGGGTAGGGCAGTTTTCCTTTTTTATTTTCTTTTAAACAAAGAAACTTTTATTTTTTTATTACTTTTGAGGTCAACCTCTGTTCAACCCTCCACGCATTTCCACAACATGCGGGATGAATAGTGCTACAAAGGGCATCACGAGTCATAGGAGGGAAAAACATTGGCATGGAAATGGATTTTTGTGTGTGTTCCCGTTGTGGACACAGTGATCATATGAGGGTAAAACCATTGGCAGGGAAACTGATTTTTTTGTGTGATGTTGTTTTGGGAAGTGTATTGCTTATAAATACCTATTTATAGTGATTTGGTAAAGGCGTACAGGTACTCTGGAGACTGTTGAAGAGTAGCTTATGAAACAATGGTGGCATAGTAGAATAGTGGAAAGTTTTGAATTACAGTAAAAGTGCAGGTTTTAAAAACAAAGTAAATGACGAATGTTCATACACATGGGAGGATTTATTGGGAATACGTTATGGTTAACGGATATTCTAAAAATAAGTAGTAATGGGTAAATGAGAGACACATTGTGTTTTATTATTGGATAGCAACATGACGTGTGAATGATGACAAGATGGTGGGAATAAGTCAAATGGTCAATGGGTGGTTTTGGAGCCTACACGGAGGGGGTGGGGGCTGGTTGTGGTCTTAACGGGAGAATGACACATACTGGTGGTGGTTTTTTAAAATGGCTTTATGGGGACCCCCCCCCCCCCCAAACTGGTGGATATAGTTCAAAAGAACTGGGGGTGTGGGTTTGCATACACGTCGTTGATCTGAGCACAATGAATCGCAGTCATTTAAACCTGCAGGACATTTATAAAATGTTCCATCACATCATATCACTTTATTACATAGTTTATTAACCATATAAACATATGATTAATACTTTTAAACATATTTTATTCTAAATATTTTTTTAAAGCAACATTTTGGGTGGCACACTTTTCCATTTTTATTTTTATTTAAAAGAAAGCAATTTTTATTGTTTTATTTCTTTTGACTACACCTAACATTTTCATTTTCTTTTTGCTTTGTTTTATTTTAGCATCTAATCCCAACATTTTTTTTATTTTCATTACTTTATTTTCATATTCAATCCTAACATTTTTTATTTTTTAATTTTTTTCTAAAATTCTTACTTATCAAAACAAGAGATGTTACAACAACTCTAAAACCATTTTCCTTGAAACTGTAAGATCTTGATTAGAAATAAGTAAAAAATATTGAATTATGGACAATATACATTGTTTGGCACATTAAATAAAATATGAACATAAAATGGAGATACAAAACAATATACATGATGAATCCCACTAAGAAATTGATATAATAGATAATGAAATCTCCAATACAATTCTTGCAATCAACAATATACATTTTTTGGGCACCAACAATTGAAATGTACAGAAGCCTTTTCCTAAACCAACTTATGCATAATATTTTAAATTACAACTTCCAGGAGATTTTTTTTCGTCTACATGTGAATCCTCTCTACTATATCCACCTTGCCACTGATCCAAATATTTTTTTCATCACCTCCTCGGAATTAAATGGCCTGGAGAAACCTATAAATAATAGTGAACTTCCAAATCTCCCTAGGTATACATAAATACCAAGGACCATGGGCATGAAAAGTTACAATAGCCGTGATGGAAAGAATGTCTTCTACCCATACAAGTCGGTCAATAAGAGAAACAGGTCCAATTCACTTCAGAGCCATCTTTTCCAATGATCGACCATGTAAACATTTACCAATAAAGAGTGTTTCTTGAATTGCAGAACATAGAGCAGTTGACACCCTCACAAAAATAACATCATCACCAGACAAAATCCTCCTCAAAATCCTTGTCATCATTTCTTGGTTATCTTCATCATTTTCCCTAGATGGAAAGAAAAGGTGAGAAAACAAGTGACCAATATGATGAATGGTTATAGCAGGATTACTGAGGATGTCATTTAGTTTCTTATTTGCACCACAAAGGACAGTTTCAAGCTCTTCCACGGGAAATCGCTTCACAACAAGTTTCTGTCTCACCAATAGAATCCTGCATATTGAAGCATGTCATATAAGATTCACTAGTAGTAGAATTTAAAAAATAATTAAAATAAAGTAGACGAGTAACTATAATTCACTAACCTCTTTGCAATCACAATAATATGTTGAAAATCATTTTGTCCCTCCTCAAACCTCTAATGGTGAGTTTTAATTTTCTGGTTTTGTCTCCTCATTTGCACCATCCGGTTTGATTTATGCCAAACATTACTAATTTTTCTATTGGGTTCCACTTGATCTCATTGGGTGTCTCTCTTGAAGAACCTGAAACTAGTAGAACTAAAAAGTAAGGCACAACAACATATCTCTATAGTGCAACTTATGCACAATGTGGTGCATAAAAATGTCATTTAGTATAATGTATTAAACAAACCTGTACAACAAGGAGATGCCAAGTCATTTGCAGAAGTGATTGGTGATTTTTTTCGCTGAAATATAATTGGCCCCCTATTTGGAGTAATAAAAAGTATTTAAGATTAAATTGATGAACATTGAAAAGTAGATCAAGTGAATGGGATATATAAAATAGTATTACCAAGTATTTAAAATGAAATAAATATAGAGTAAAATCATGTTAATAAGTACACATTTTATTTTGATTTTTAATAATGGAAGAAATGGAATATGTGTAAGGGTAGTGTAGAGTTAGGTGAATCACCAGCAAGGGAATCCATTATGGATGATGCTACAATTTTTTTTTTGCAAGGTATGCTTCTTCTTTTTACTGAAAAATGAAATAAGGATTGTCTTGCATGCGTGAGTAGCGACGAAGGTAAAAGTTGGAGAGATGCAAAGATGACTCAAAAATATAACTCTAGATATTGTTGTGAAAGTTAGGCCTTGGCAATTGATATTGTCAATGTCGATTGTTTCCTTTTGGTGGGTCATTCCTTGCAACTTATGGATTGTTAATCCCCATGCCCTGTGAAGTGGCATTTGTGTGAGATAATCTCTTGTTATAGGGGGAAATGGAACAAAATTTGGATTTCAAACATCCCATGGTGACCTTTGTAGTGAATGAAATCGACAACAACAAATTTTGGTAGGTCGGGGGTTTTAGAGGTAGTTGTGTAGAAAATAGAAACAAATTTCCCAAGTGCTTCATTAACAAGGCATGCCTGAACCCATAGATTTCTTGTTAAAATGATATATTTTCCAATGCATATGAGAAACTTTGCATCAAGTTGTTCATTTTCTTGAGTAGTGGAGGAGTGATGTTTCCTTTGCTCAACATAGAAATGTGCAATGGGGATGTTCAATTTTTTGAGCATGTATTTATTGTGTAGTGTGACAGATTCATTTGTTACATAAAGGTGCATAGAGTTGTGAAATTATTTTTACTCGATGAGTGGAAGGACAGACTGTGTATGTGCCATGAGCATTTTCCAATCTTCCATTTTAGGGGTTGCATTCCGAAGGTTGGAGAGGAGTCAGTGGAATGAAACCTATTCAGGGGTGTTGCCTTGTTGATGAAAGATAGATGCGAGTGTGAAAACTGTATCAAAGCTCTTCCAAAGATAATTTCCATGAGGTGTTCCAACATACATTAGTGTATCTTTTACTGGTGGAAGTTGTTCAAGGTTACCAACAAGAATAATAGAGCGTCCATCGAATGGGGTGTTTCTATTAGATGGGAAAGCCTCATGCAAGCGTGCATCAATTTGAGTGTAGAATGAAGAAATAACTCATAAATAACTCAGAAACATATTGTAGAAAACACAGATTGAATCATTTCAGGGCCACTGAAGCTCATTTCATCAATGAGAATGTATCTAACATGTTGAAGTTGTTCTTGGATATTTTGGAGAGATTGACCTTCTAAAGGTTGCATGAATGAGATAAGGATTCAAAGGGTAGAGTGAATTGTATGTGCAGTTACTTGAAAAACAAAAGCACTAGTTGGAGCAAGCAAGAGTATAGGGATTCTTGTATTGGTAGAGTTAGTTATGAACCAATCCTTGGGAAAGTTTATGAGGAAATATTTTCCAGTCCCAACAATACCTTAGATGATCATATTTAGTGCGATGGAGGCGTTCTTTGAAAATTTAGCAAGTATGATGTTAAAATCCATCAATTGGTTTAGGGATAAGGAGGCAATGGAGCATGGATTTGGAGAGGGGATATGGCATAGTTGTATGGAGGAGAAGCTAAATTATATGAAGAAAATGGAAGTCTATTGCAAGTTTGAAGGGACAAGAGAATGGGCCCAATTAAAAGTTGCATCAAAGTCACAGTGGCCCAACATGTCAAGTCATCAAAGAGCATGTTTTTACCTAGGTGGATTTGAGAAAGGAGTTTCCATTCGTCCATGTCCATGGAGGGGTGAAAATGCATTTTAGGACCATTGGCATTATCGAAGTCAACAGGAGGTGGTTCTTCAGGTGCACGTTGGATATGGAATGCATGATATGTGTGTTTTATTTGTTTCCAATGTGCAATATTTTGCTCGTCACTTCTACCAATGTCATCAGGCAGGTTGTGAAAACGATAATACAAGATTATTTCACTCCAACATAAGTCTACATAAAAATTTCCATCTTGAGATGGGATGGAAGTCTAACGAGGTAAGATGTGAATGACCATGGGAGGGAATATACCTTTCCATGGTGATGTTTTGCGGCGAGAGGAGAATGACCAACAATGTGCGACTTCAATAAGAGACAATGACTCAAGTGAAAGGGGTATTTTCATGTATGAAGTGATGAAGGGTGTTGTTGGTTGTTAGGCATCTAAGTTATTTGTGACACATTTGAAAACCTTTTGTTGGACATTAAGGGAGACAAAAGAACGCCTACATTTTGTGAGGGTAACTTTTTGGAGCATGTGGCATGTTTCTTATGCACGAATGTCCCTGTCAGCAATTGTTTCAGTTAGGATTTTGCGGACTACAAAACCTGTGGGGACATCAAGCGGAAAACTTTGTGCAAGGAATGATAGCATTCGGTGGTAGCTTTCAGACTTTGATTCTACTTTTGCTAGATATTTGGAGATGTATTTCAAGACAACATGACATGATAGGACAGGTTGGAATTCAATGTTGGCCCTCCAAATAGTAAACATGTAGAGATTATGGACGTTAATTTTGTCATATTTCCTGGCAGGGTTGAATTTTTTCTAGCCACATGCATCAATGTGCATGGTAGAGGATTCGTGTAGATCCCAAGGGACTCCATAGCGGCAAGATGTAGTAGTGGTTTTTTTGTGAATACATGTAGAGGAATGGAATGTTGTGTGGTGTTGGCGACAATTTACAAGCTCTTAGTAGTTTGTTAGCTCATTGGATGTGAGAATTGAGTTTGTTTCAAGAAGGAAAGGATCATGAAGCATCAATTGATTTATGAATGGATGTATGTGTTGCAGGGAATGAGGATTCAAAGTAGTCACATATAAATAAAATAAATATTTTGGAGTAGTGATGTTTTTTAGTTGGTCCAGTCAAGGTTTTCCATGTCACGTGCGTTTTCAAACCATGTATATGTGCATATCCTCTATGCTTCCATTCATATCTACGCAAAATAGAATAGATCAAGTCAGATTGTTGCAGGACAAAATGTATATTAAATTTGAAGGGAATTTAATGTTAGAGTAATACATGCACCAGTATTCCCTTACATGGAATCCTTTTAGTAGGATCTCTTATAATAATATTGTGATTCTGTAGTGGATGTATTGAGATGCATGATGTGGGTTTGCAATAATTTTCTCGATTCTCCAGTGAGGATGATCATTTGCATTGGATGGAGGATTAGAAGGCAAGGCCATGTGTAAGTTAGGCCATTTGGTATTGGTTGCACTTAATGTGAATAAGAAGGTATGGATACCAATCTAAAAGTTCATGCAACTTAGTTCCCCTCAATCCTTGGTCTAGAAAGAGTAGGCCCCTCGGAGATAAGTGTCAAAGCACATAATTTGGTCTCAAATTGTTGAAGGAGGAATCTAGGAGAGGTGGAAGGTCAGCAAAAGTTACTAGCAAGGTATTTTCAAAGTCCCTTTTAATGAATGCAAAAGTTTTTTCCTGACTGCGATGGCACATGGTAAGGTTGTATAGGTAGTAGTGGAATCTAGGATGTTATCCAAACCTATTTTCATGGTAGCGGATTAGGTGCAAAGTGTATTCTTTCATACCAACTCGTGTGATTCGTGTTTGGGCTAACAGGGTAATTCCTATGGGGAAAAGGGTGGGGAAGGTGATGGAGAGGAGGCCCTCAGTGTTGTATTCATTGAATGGGGAGAGCCCAACAATGGGCCATTGAATTGAATGGGTGGGAGTGGGGTTATAAGACTTCACATAGGAAAATATTTCATCAATATCGATTTGGGTGTTTGGCAGTGTTGATACAAAAGAGGATGGATGAAGGTGAAATGGGCAGGGTTGGACAAGGTTAGGGGCAGGAAGATTTGGAAGGTTTTTGTGTGGTTTAGACGAAGTGGTGGTGATATGGCGTAAGTAAGGAGAGACATTGGTTGGGATTTCAGGAAAAGAAGAGTGTCCACATGGGTTTACATGGACATATTTGTTGTAGGGATCATTTTCTATTTTTTATTGCAAAGATAATAGAGCTTGTGATCTACTGACAAGAAATTCATAACTTTTGTGATTAGGAATGCATTTAGTGACAACAATGATATCTATATCTATAAGCATGTGTGGAAGAGAGATGGAAATAGTAGATATATCTTGAGGGAAGCAAATAGTATGACCAGAATATTTGTATTGTCCTCCACATGCATGGGTCACTTGAAGAATTGGGTTGACACATGTAATAAGAATATCTTCAACTTGAGTTAAGAAAGAAAGAACATGTGGTTGTTCTCCTGGGTCCATGTTGTTTGATAAGGAAAAAATATGGGTATATCATTCAGAAGCATGTCGGAAACAGATACAGACACCACCATGATTATTTTTTTTCATGTATGGGTAAGATTCTTTACAAATGGAGCAGGTTTAAAGGGTGCAAAGTTCATTTATTCTTGCATGAAATTGAAAATGTGTTTGTTGGAGAGTATTTTCCATGAAAATTTCAGGAGTTGAAGTGGAAGCATTTTTGGGGGATGGTTGTATATTGGCGTCTGGATGCAAGGAAAGCAAATGGATGGGAGAAGTGTGGGCAATGGGTGGAAATCGAGGTGAGAACAGAAAGGAGTTGTCTGTATGGAAGGGGAGGAAGTTGGATTTGGGAAGGTAAGGGATTTCTAGAAGGGGTTGTTTGAGAAGGAACTTTGTGATGATTGCTTTAGAGTAGACGACATCGCATGTTGATGTTTTCTATGTTGAGTGTGTAATGCCTTTGTTTCCGTGCTCCTTTTTCATAATTTTCGGGAGTAGTTTCCATAGATATCCAAACAAGGAAAGTATTGTTAAAGGGTCTGCCTAAGTGATGCGTGCTCAAAGACAAGTAAACAAGGCATGTGAAGGGAGAAAATAGTGTCTATAGGAAGAAAAGTGTTGGTGTGAGGAAGGAAAAATAAAATAAAATGTATTCCAATTTGAAAGACAAAGAAGTGAATAAAGAAACAAAAGTATAAATGAATTAGCAAGAAGGTACATTTGTAATAAAAAAGTCATTTGTAATAAAAAATTCAATATGATGGATGGGGAAAGTGAGGATATAAACAAAGCATTTGGTAAGTTGAGAGAGAAGGATGTTGTTTTCCCTTTTGTTTGTTTGTTCTGGGGATTAATTTTTTATTTATTTATTGTATTTTAGTAGAAGGAAGCAATGAAACATTTGGCGCAAGTGTTGCATAAAGGTGGGAAGCAAGGGAAGGATGTGTTGGAGGATGAGGGTGTTTTTTTTTCCTGTATGGAGTAAGTCGAATGGAATTTTACCACAAAACATACAAGCATGCAATTTGTATTTTATTTTATGAAAGTGGATTTTGAGAATTAAAGGAAACGGTGAGAAACGAAATGTAGGTGAATAATAATATGTTTTAAATTATGATTGTGTCTTAAATTTTAACATTGCATATTTAATTATTAAATTGGCTATTGGTATGTTGAATTGAATAATAGTTGTATTGGGAAGTATAATACCATGTAAATTTGTTTTAGATCCATGAAAGGGTACTTTTGTATTACAAAAGTATGAAAAGAAATAAATATGTATGATTTACTTATTAGAACATATCCATATGGATGTGTATTTTAAATATGTGAATGTGGTACAAAGAACATGAAAGAATCGATATGGCTGCAACAATGGTTGTGAGGCAACACCCATGTATTTATTAAAAAAATGTACAAGAGTAACAAGTATGTTTGTAGCTGAAGTTTACAGAAAGTAGTGAAGCCAAAAGTAACTCATGTGAGATAACACCCATGTTTTTATCAAGAAAATTTACAAGAGTACCAAGTATTCTGTGTAGCCAAAATCTATAGAAAGTATTAGATATAGGGTGTACGAAGATAATTTCCAGATGGCATGCAAATTTTGACAGCATTAATGTGTGCATGAACTAGTGTAGTATCTAAATTGAGGAACAAGTTGGGAAAGGGAAATGAAATGGTGATGTAGAAAATGGTTTTGAAAACAAAATATGGCTTTAAAAGTAGCAAAGGGGAATAAATAAAAGGTTATAGGTGTTCCATGAAAAGGGTGAGCAAAAGGAAGGAAAAGTTGTATAAAAAAGGGATCTTGAACAGAGGAGGTGTTTATAAACGGTGAACTAATTTTTTGGAAGGGGTAGAGATGAATTTGATGTCATTTAGGAGAAGTGCAGATACAGAGGCATAAGGGATCTCTTCAAAGTGCATGAGCATTGGGTGAAGGTGTTCAATACCATTGAAAGTGTTTTTTCTAATAGAAAGTGTGAACAGGAAGTGCCGACATTTTATCTTGACGACGATTTTGCGGATTGTTTTGGGCTCACTTGAAAGGAGGTGAAGGTCCTTTTCCAAAATTCCCAAGAGCTCAGTTGCAACATTATCAAAGGAAACGACTTTTTTCAAATGCCCGGTGTGATCACTACAAGGAAAATACCCTCTAGCAGATGTTTTTGAGCAATCCCTTATAAAAATAGCCTAGATATCCATTTGTAGTGGAGGTCACTAGAGGAGGTTGGCGGGTGGAGCTTATTGCGGATTTTTTTTGTGGTGTGTTTCTAATCATAACATGCACCGGTGTGTTTGATAAATATGTAACACACTGGTGCATAGTAGAGGCTAAAGAAGCATTGCAGAAATATTTTTAAGTACTACAAAAATGATGATGCACTTCATACATACAAGCCACTAGTGCATTTTATATTATAAAGCGCACCAGTGCATTCTATAAAATGGCACACTGAGACACTGTGCTCTCCATACGAACCAGCCTGGTGTGTCTTAATCATCTCTTGCACTATAAAGAAGTGTGGTGCCCCATTGATACAACCACCTAGTGCGTCTCATAATCGAGCTCACCGAAAAAGTGTTAATTTAAAAAAAAAAAAATTAGGTCGTACGAAATTCATTTTTACTTGTTACAGTCCAATAGAGATCTTAATGTGAGTTTTATTTCTCTAAAGTGTCCTTCGATCGGTGCTCCCATTCCCCACATTGCTTCCTTCCATTTCTCAATATGTGGACTTCGAATTTTGCAACATGGTTGGAAAATTTGACTTTTAGTATTTTGTTGTAAAGATGCCTCCTCGACGCACAAATGTGCAGGTAATATACTTATTTCTCACCAACTTAATATTTTAGTGGATTCAATTCTTAAATTGAGTTAAAATTCACTGTTTAAAAAAAAAATTCATGGTGCATTCAAGTCGTTTGGCTCGCACCATTCTGAGTGCTCCCTATAATTTTACAGGCCACACCGTGAACGATGTTAACATAAACCCCACTGGGTGGTAAGTGTTATAGCCCGGTGCGCTACCGAGAAAAAATGCACCACTTTAACAATAAAATAGTCGATGCGTGTCGGTTGTGAGTTGCACCAACAATTTATAATTTTTAAAATAACACTCTACATACGGTGGTGTGATCATTTAATGGTACGCACTGGGAATTATGTAAAAATAAACATAACGGCCTGGTGCGTCCATAGTACGAGAATGCACCTCCATCACCAGTGGTAAAATATTACCAGTTGGTAGTGTGTTACGCTATAACAACCACCCTAGGGCAGATTGTTTGGTCAACGCACCGCACAAACATAATTATTGAAGTAAGATTTTTTGTTTTGGATGTGCATGAATTTTTTTTGTGCGCACTGTGGCTAGTGTGTCATAGACAGGTACACATCGGTGGCGATGCTTGACTATTTTTTTGGGCGCACCGAATTCTTTTGTTTTATAAAAGTTATATTTATATATTTTTAAATAAATTTGTCATTTAACAAAAAATAAATAGGTTTTATGTATCAAGGTGGTTGATTTATTTAATATGTGACTCATTTAGCAATGTCAACAGAGAGAGGAAAAGAAACAACAAGAGAAAAGGGAGGAAAATTATAACATGATACATTAGTGGGAGGCACGGGAGAGAGAGAGACATTTGTACCCCACCCTATTACGACACCCACCCAGTTGATCTTAAGGGAGGTAGTCCTCCTTAATTTTTATGAGGAGGCTACATCCGTGAAGGGACGCAGTGGGTTATTACGACAGTTGATCTATAGATGGGATGCCCACCAACAAGCTTTTTGGGTTGGTCCTGGCCAGTGGTACCAACCCATTGAGGCGGAAATTTATTTTATTATTCGCCTATATAGGAGAGGGAAGGATTTTCCCCAGTTCCCAGATGCCTCCGTCAGTTATGCAACAAGGAGTTAGTTGGCATACTCCAAGAGATACATTAGGGATGATATATTTTTTCCTGCGGATTTTCAGTTGTTTAGTGGTCAGCTACACATTGCTTCATTTTTTCCAGAGGAGGTTATGTGCCTCTCACTGTTACTGATTACCATTTCACATTATACCAGTGACACATAGTGCATTATTTGCCCTCTTTTATTTTATGTTGATTCTTTATTCCAGATGCCAGGACCTGTGAGATGGTCTGCCATTTTTTTTTAGCAGTTTTGTATAGAATTAGGTAGATGTCATTCTCAGGCATGTGGGAGGTTGACCTTCCCTTTTTCTTCAGAGTTATTTTTTTTATTTTTTCGAGTTTTTCGGAGACGAGGCCTAATTTTGTTCTTTGGCCTCGTAGGATGATGTTACATGTACGGATGTAAATGTGGAGCGAGATGATGCCAAATAAGGTCTCTTCCGAGTATCCAGCCATGATATCTAGTGGTGCACTGGAGCTGCTAGCCAGTGTTGATGATCACATGTTCGTGATGGTGCCATGTTCTTACACGGTTTGGATTGCTAAGGGTGTACCAACATCCTCTTCACACAGGATGAGCCACCAGATGCTAAAGGTAATATTAGTGTTTTCTTTAAATTAATATAGTTTCATTTGATTCTCTTAACTATTTAGAATAAAATTTATTCTAATATGTTCTTTAACTTATTTTATTAAATTATTTATTTAAATTGCCTAATTATTGTTGTGTACTATATATTTTGTCGATATTGGCACATTCATTGGGGACATGATTCCACCCTCACTGGATTATCATGTAGATGACGAGGAGATGGAAGAGGTCACGAATCAGGGTGACAAAGCTCCTCAGGTGTAGATACCCGCGGTATGCAGCGTAGGGCAGACATTTGATTCAGGATGGAGTTCGGTGATTGAGTGTGTAGACTTGTGGTTGATGAGTGAGTCTACCATGTGAAGATCATATAGATCTAGGCTGATCATACGCTCACAGAGCTCTGGAGGTACATGGCTCGCGATATAATGAGCCTTATTCGTCATATCGTTGGAGCTTCTAGGATACTGGCGAATAGGAGGGATAGGCACCATGGAGATGCGCGACACTGCAAGTCATCGGATGTTCATGATTACAAGGGGAGTGATCATTCTAGTACTCCACCTCCTCCTCCTTCACCTCGTGCTGAATATGGGCATCCAGCATCTAGTCCTGAGGAGGCATATTCTGAGAAGGCACCATCTCAGCAAGCACCTAGTCCTAAGCAGACACAATCTAAGGAGGCACCTCCTCAGTAGGCAAGTCCATATAAGAAGGCACCATCCACTGAGCAGGTTGCACCATCTTAGCAGGCACCTCCGGTTGAGCAAGCACATCCATCTGATCATGAGGCACTATCGACTGAGCTGGCCTCGAGTACTAGTTATAGTATTGATGTAGTGCCACCATATATTTGACATTTATATGCAGTTCTATTATAGTTGTATATTTTTGACATTATATATATATATATATATATATATATATATATATAATGCATGTATTTTATGTTCATGTTAAGGTACTAAATATACCTGTTGGTGTTCATCATGATGTGTATATCGTTAGGTCATGCTAGATATGTTCATTTAATGTGCTTACAGATATATGTGTATGTGATAGAAGTTATTTTACATGATATGTGTATTTGATGTTTGTGTTGTGATGATGTTATAAAATGCTTGTGTTTTGTTAGATGATCATGATTACGATGATTATATGATGTTAGCGAATTTGAATGTGTATTTTATAAAATGATGCTTGTACAATGGTTATCATTATCATGATGTTTATTTTTAATATTAAATCATGATATTTATTAAATATTATGTATTAGTAATTGTAAATTTGTGTAATTGTAATTGTAATTGCATGTATCGTGATTGTAATTGTAATTTTAATTGTATTTGTATCTAAAAATGTAAAATTGTAATTGTAATTGTATGTAAAATTGTAAAATTGTAATTGTAGTTGTAATTGTATTGTGAAATTGTAAAATTGTAATTGTAATTGTAATTGTATGTATTGCCATGATTCAATTTTATTAAAATTGTAAAATTTGTAAATTTGTAAATTTGTAAAATTGTAAATTAACTGTCAATTTTGAACCATAACTACCGTAATTAAAATGTATACAATATATATTGTTAAATTACCATAATTGTAAAATTGTAAATTTGTAAATTTGTATGAATATAAATAATTTTAAAATAATAAATGTAGAATAATATGAATTTTTGTAACATAATAAAGTTTAGAAAATAATGCAAATAAAAGCATCTTTAAAATTATCATTTTTTTATTATGATCTTATATACAGAAAATAACAATATACATTAATACATTTTTTTTTATTTTGAATATTTCATTCATATATAGTGTTAGTTCCCTATATTACTAGTGTAGTCCCTTATTTTTGTTAGTGTATCCCCCTTATTATTATTGTTGTACCCCTGTAACCCCAACATTGTTATTATTGTGCCCTTACATTATTATTGTTAGGTCGGCTAGGATTATATTGTGACCCCTTGGACTCCTATATATAGGAGGTTTTTTCATTTGTATCATCCAAGAATTGTTCATTTATGTAATGTATTAGAGGTTCCCCCCTCGAAGTGACTCATTTCTAAGGTGTTCATCTCTCTTTTCTTCTATTTTTGGAGTTGGTTTCATAACATTTGATATCAAAGCTTTGGATTGTAGGGTTTCACTGCTCTAAACAGGTCATTGAGGCATTTTTGCTATAACATTTTTTTCTATGAAATTTCAGAAGTTGAAAATGTATTATCCGAAACCGAAATCCTGAGGAACATCTTGTAAAATTTTCAGATCTTGGTTCGCAATATTTTCAAAGCTGTTATTTGTGGAATTTATGGTTTTTTCAGAATCCCGAATTTCATCTCAAAGAGGTGACCATGGTAAAACCATCATAACTCTCTCTCTCAGAATTGGATTGGAATTATGAAAACGTGGCTGCAAGTAAATGGATTGTAGTTTCCTATGTTGCAATTTCAGAGCTGAAGGAGGAAACAGTGACATGTGGAACATCGTGCAAGTTCGCTCTACTGAACTAGTCCATAATTAGGTCATTATGGGAGTTTGGATATAGCTTTGCCTTCAAGAATCCAAATCAAGTCAAACCTGCAGCATTCGAAATAAGATTTAGAGGGATACTACAAAACCGAATTTTAGATATTGAAGATCCTAAATCACAGAGATAATTCAGTTTCAATATCTAGCTCCTCAAAAGCAAGAAAAATGTGTGTACTGTTTTTTTGAATTACATAAGTCTTGTTTGAAGAATCTGTTTGAATTGATTCCAAGGGCATATTGTAGAATATATATCAGTATTGGGTTCTAAAACTCCCCCTAAAAATAATTCAACACCAATTAAGCCTTCAGAAGGATCTACTATGGCTCATGAAGATGAAGAAATGCAACATGACATATCAAAATGACAAGAGAAAGTGCACCAAATTTCGCTCTCACAAAGAGCAACAAAAAATGAGCTAGAAGTTTTGAAGAAAGGTGTAGAAGCTAAGAAGGATAATAAATTATCACCAAAGTACTATGGTCCTTATAAGGTGTTGAAAAAATTGGTACTATGGCATACAAATTCGAGCTTCCTGATTCTTTGTGAGTGCATCAAGTTTTCCATGTTTCATGCTTAAAGAAGGTTATAGGTGAAAAACTTCCAGTTAAAACCATATTGCCAGAACTTAATGAGGAAGTAAAAATAATATTCGAACTTGAAGAATTCATGGAAACAAGCACTGGAAAACTACGAAATCGATCAATTTCAGAGTATCTCATCAAGTGGAAGAACTTACCGACTAAAGCTTCTACATGGGAGGATGAGAATTTTATACAAAAACACCCAGAGCTACTTAAGCGTTGAGGACAACACTTTTTTTAAGGATAGGGGCATTTTAGGTCCCTATATTACTAGTGTAGTCCCTTATTTTTGTTAGTGTAGCCCCCTTATTCTTATTATTCTACCCCTATAACCCCAATATTGTTATTATTGTGCCCTTACATTATTATTGTTAGGTTGGCTAGGGTTATATTGTGACCCCATGGACTCCTATATAAAGAAGGATGTTTTCTCATTTGTATCATCCAAGAATTATTCATTTATGTAATGTATTGGAGATTTCCCCATCGAAGTGGCCAATTTCTAAGGAGTTAATCTCTCTTTTCTTCTATTTTGGGAGTTGGTTTCATAACACACACACACACACACACACACACACACACACACATATATATATATGGTGAATTTAGTTCAGTAATGATATAGTGAAAAATCATTTAAAGCAATCAAGTGGTTGTATTATTTTAGGAATTGACATAAAAAAAATAAAAATAAAAATAAAATAAAAACTTGATATAGTGCATTCCTTTCGAGATCAACATAATTGAAAACTATCAAGTGAAATTATTTTAAGAGTAACAAAATTCAAACCAATTAATTCAAAATACATATTATAATGTTTGGAAAATAAGATTCTTATTTATAAATTTAAGTCCTCTTCTTTATAAAAACCTATCTTAAATAATATAAATGATGAAATAACACATGTACCATATCACTCTATTTCCTAATGATCACCCTCATTATCTTCCAACTCGCTTAGCATGATAACACTATTTTTCTCAAAAAATTGTTTTTATCTAGGGTGATGTCTCAATACAAACCACCAATCCCTATCCAAAACATCTGTGTAAAAAAACACTTGGTTGCAGTGTTTTGGGAAAACATAAGGCTCCTTAGCTTCATCCCACATGTTTCTAGAGTTGATACATATCAACCTACTATCGTGATGTTCCTTTACATTATTCTGATCAAAGGTGTCTCACCACTTGCACCTAAAAATAACACATTGGAAAGAAGAGAAGTCCACTTCAATGATCTCTTGTATATTTTCGACGTAACCTAATGTCCCTCGTACTAGGTTTTGAACATGGTGGCTAGCTTGACGATATTGATCGGACTCGACTTCCACTCCATAGTATTTTTTCATGTGTCCATCATCAACATTTTCTATGTGAAAATGGTGTCCATATGCCCACATAGATGGGAACAAATGCACCGATAAAAATGTTAAAAAATCATACTATTATGTGTCTAATAACCCAACTGTTAAAATATAAAATATAAATGTTACATTTAAAAGGTGCATTATTGATTTTTAAAAATACATAAATATAATATTACCGAGTTTCTGCACCCAATCCCTAGGTTTAGCACATCCTCTTCAGCACACAGGTAATGATCGGTTGCAATGTATTTCTCTCTAACCTGGTCATCAACCCAACTGCTAGGGTATATAATTGGAATATTTTATTTTAAATGATCAGGATAAGGCATGTTTCTACCATTCAACCAACTGAATTATTTCTTGTCACTATTCCATTTCATCCTCTTTTGTTCATAAAATTCGACCCACCATTGTGTCACTTTGGAATTGTAAAGAACGAATTTATTGATTGCTCCAATTTTAGCATTCGTTGATGAAATAAAACCAAAACATAGTACATATGAGATCAACATATACATTAAATTGAAGTTCAATTTGAATATTTACTTTGTGTAAATTTGAAAAATTATAAGTCGCTTACTATTTATCAAGTGCATTTTTCCATTCGTTTGGAGAAGATCCCCTTCTCTTCTGTCTTCATCCCTTTCATCAGCCAAAATCACCGCATCCAGTGTTTTATGAATCTACTTGATGTACTTATTGGCATAATATAAAGACTCATATGATATGTACCTCTCTGCCATAGACCCCTCATATTTTTCCCTTTGTCGAACAAAACCTTTCAATTTCTTCATGTACCTCTCTAAGAATAACATCCAACAATAAGAAACCGCCCCATCTAATTCAACCTCATCTACTTGGTGGATTAGAAGATAAATCATGATTTTAACATTATACATACTCTTACAAGATTCAAATGGTCATGCGATTTCAACCCTGAAAAATGATCTTCCATGGTTGAGCAGCACCATAGTGAAGACCCATATGAAGATGGAACACTCACAAACATTATAAATTTCTTTGCCAAAGAAAGATCATCATTTTTTAAAATCCATGGGACATCAGCTTCTTTGAAATACCAATTAGAGGGACCAACCTCTAATCATGTACTTTCTAATTGTCTTTCCCAATGTTTCTTTTTAGTTTTTGAAGTGATAAGATCTTTCCTAACATCGAAGGTGTCACTTTGTTTCGATGATATGTGCCTCCATAAAGAATATGAAGCATTTTTAAATATATGCATGGGATCTAATAAGTGGGTAATATTAATATGCTCCCAATATTGGAGGTTATAAAAGATAGATTTCCTTTCATCCCAATGGGAAATTTCTCAACATAGGTGTGAAAGGGATCATTGAACATACGCTCCCCCTTTGAATCAAACATTTTTATGAAATCCTTCTCCTTCTCTCTCTCATATGCTCTAAGCCATTCATTTGGTGTCGTTATTGCAGGCCTTTGGTTTCTCTCTCGCTTACCATTGAAATCAGATGTTACTATTCTGTAAGGGTGTTCTTCTGGGAGGAATACCCTGGAGCAGTCATACATTGTATTTCGTAGGTCATTGACCATTTATCTTTCAGAGAAGGTCCACAAATTTTACATCCATAATACCCTTTTGTTACAAGAGTTGCAAAATTATTGTATAAAATATGCATGGCACGTTAACGAATATCATTAATATCATAACAATTAAAATGAACTAAATTAATATGCAAAAGAATATTGTTACGTATATAAAAAATCAATAGACATGTAATTTACCAGATCAAAATCCAAATCCTAGATAATCATGTGTCGTGTAAGCACATATGCCATACAATGTAAAAATCCTCTCTGCTGCGATGGGCCTCGATATATCGTATACATTTATCCCGTCCCATAATTCCTTCAATTCATCTACCAGTGGTTGTAAGTAGACATCCATATTCTTCACTTGTCTTTTACCAGGGACTATGAGAGCCAAAATAATATGTTTATTCTTCACGGAAAACCATGGGGGGGTATTTTTATTGATCACTACTACAGGAAAAACAGAATATTTGGTGTTCTGGAGGGAATATGGGTTGATGCCAGCCATGGCTATGTTGAGTCGTAGACTTTGTACTTCATCCTTGAATTTTTGGGCCATGTATCCTCTATATGCTTAATGTCTATTGAATATTTTTGGATTCACATAACTCCCAACTCACTTACATGTGAGGCATGCCATCCTTGCAACATAGCTAATTCTTTGTAGCGAAAGAGCCTTTGAATCCTTGAGATTATAGGCATGTGCCTCAATATCTTAAAAGGAGGACCACACAATTTACCCTTGTTTTTTTATTTATGATACATGTCATTCCCACATTTTGGACATATCTCTTTGTTTGCATATTCTCTTCTATATAGAATACAATCATTTGGACATGTATGATATGATATGTACTGAACACCCAACATTTTCAACAATTTCTTTACCTCTTCACAGCTATCAGGCAAGACATTATCACTCAAAAGAACCTTATCTTTGAATAACCTATAGTTGGTGGACAATATTAAATGTACAATCCCAATAATTATTAATGTTCATAAAATTGACCATTTGTAATGTTCATCGTGTGACAATATTTCTCAAAATATAAGGACTTGATGGTCCATTACCTCAAAATTTCCAAGAAACATTTATTCAACAAGCCAAAATTTTCTTTCAATTTGTACACTAACATCATTGTCCCCAACTAGGTAGACTTTTACTGATCATTAGGTCCAAATAGTGGGGTGGTGGAAGCATATTTAATTCTTTCGAAAAAGGTGTCAACGATATGAGCATCATCCCCTAGCTGATCATCGTTCTGGAATGCATCTAACAAAATTGTCTCCATGGCAGTCATATCCCTTAAGTGATCATCCATACCAACCTCTATTTGATTGCCTCCATTTCCATCTTGTGAAGAACTACTATTATTTTAGTCATTCTTAATTGGTGAAACTAGACATAGTGGGAATTGAATAGATGGTTGATTCAACCATTCTCGGTATTTTTTCTCTCCAAGTTTTTCTCTTAATTCAGCCTTCTCTCGATTTGAGATTTTCGTGGAGTGCAACAGAAGATGGTAGGTAGGTTGTTCATGATCACTAGAATCCTAATAATTTCAAAAAAATATATTTGGTCATGATTAGTACAAAATCAATGATATAAATTATTAAGCACGTTAACGCATGATTAATTTTTTTCACATTGAAATAATTACATTATACCAAACAATTATTACCATAATTGTCCCAGGATTGTGGCTATAAGATGGCTTGTTACAATTGGCAAGGTGAAGCAGCTATCCATTTTCATCTACCAACCGTGCCTTTGGTATGATGATCATGATAAGAGCTTTCGATGTTTTTTAAGTATTTGAATATTTTGTGCATATGAACTCGATTATGAATCTACACGAACCTCCAAATTTGTATAAATTAACTTTATCCAGCTGATTTACATGGATAAAAAAATAAATTCAATCATATAATGAAAATATAAATAAAATCTGAAGTAATTACATGTGGAGATGGATAGGGAGAACCCCGTGATGGAATTTGAAAAATATTATGGAAAGAGATGGGTTTCGAATAATTGTTCATTTTATATAATTATGAGATTTTCTCCCCGCATTTGAGAAAAATAAACAATAATGTTTTGTGTACATACCTAAAATTAATTCCGGTGCCTTAAAAAAGGAGTTATTGTTATCGGTGCAAATGTATTGTTAACCCCACCGATGCAGTTTTATTACCAGACACATCAGTGTTGTTAGTTAACAAACACACTGAATATCGGGAAAAAAAAGTGCAACTTTATTTTTTTGAAGCGAAAAAAAAATGATAAACCGAAAAAATGAGCGACAAATGATTTTCAAAAATCTAATTTCATAGAAATTTCTTTAAATAGTAAAATCTATTTATTATTTAATTATTTTTACAAAAAATTTCTGGGAGGTATTTGCATGAGAGACATACTTGGAGCAAGAGAGCACTATGGAGCAGAAAAATAATTTTGAACAATGACACTATTCAAAGAATCATAATTTGAAACATCTAGTGATTCACACAAAACCCTTGTAGTATAGCAACATTGTTAAATTTTACTGTAATAATTTCTTTTTTACAGTTTCTGTTAGATTTAATACATGCATAGTAAAAATTTTTAATTTTACTGTGGATTTTACTAATAAAGTCATTTACAATATCTATTCCTAGTTATATTTAATTAAAATTCATTAAAAAAAATTTATCCATTCTTACGTTAAACCCTTGCTTCTTCTTGTTTATGTGACTTTACAATTCGGGATTTTCATTTTAGATTTATAGGTTTTGTATTGCTATATATATAGGCATATGACATCTAACCTGTCAGACCAATGTTTGAGTCAGATCCCAATCCTTGTCGGCCCTTGCACGATTTTTTTAAAAATAGCTTTAGTTAATTAGTGCAGATTGTTTAAACTAATGCATCGGTGCATGATTTTAGTATAATGCACCAGGCGTGTATTGAAAAAAAACAGTATTTGAAAAAAAAAATTATGTTTATGTTAATCGGTGCCCTGGTATTGATATAATGCATCGGGTATCCTATTGAAAAAAATCACTGTACAATGTTTATACTATATTGGCGGTGCATTTACAAGAACCTACTACACCGTTTTCGATGCTTAAGTTGCAAAATTCGCACCAGGGGTTTAATTTAGATAGACGCACTGTTTCTTGATTATTATTTTTTTATGTGAAAACTATGTGATTTATTTATAAAATATATTAATGAATGGTACAGTTTTTATATTGATAAAGAAATGGCTGACAAGAGTTTAAGTAACAAAAATACTTATAGCACATCCAGAAAAGAAAAAAAACGAATTTTTTTGTAAATTCTTTACAAAAATTATTATTTTTGAACTATATGTGATCAAGAATGTATCAAAGAACAAGTGGATTTAAAATTTCTCAAAAATCAAAGTGGCCAGATTGCCCTCAAACCAGGTTCTCCTGGAGGCAATGGAGTATGGATTTGGAGAGGGGAGATGGCATAGTTGTATGGAGGAGCAACTAAATTATATGAAGTAAATGGAAGTCTCTTTCAAGTTTGAAGGGATAAGATAATGGGCCCAATTAAGAGTTGCATCAAATTCATGGTGGCCCGACATGTCAAGGTCATCAAAGAGCATGTTGTTACCTAGGTGGAGTAGAAAAAGGAGTTTCCATTCATCCATGTCCATGGAGGGTTGACCATGCATTTCAGGACCATTGGCATCATTGAAGTCAATAGGAGGTGGTTATTTAGGTGCATGTTGGATATGAAATGCATGATATGCATGTTTTATTTGTTTCCAATTTGCAATAATTTTCTCATCACTTCCACCAATGTCATTAGGCAGGTTGTGAAAAGGACAGTACAAGAGTAGTTAACTCCAACAGAAGTCTACATAACATTTTTCATCTTGAGATGGGATGGAATTGTAATGAGGTAATATTCAAACGACCATGGGAGGGAATATACATTTCCATGGTGAAGTTTTTCTACGAGAGGATAATGAAAAACACTGTGTGACTTCAATAAGAGAAAATGACTCAATTTAAATGGGTATTTGCATGTATGAAGTGATGAAGGGTGTTTCTGGTTGTTGGCCATCTAAGTTATTTGTGACAAGTGTGAAAACTTTTTTTTGGACATTAAGGGAGACAAAATAAAGCCTACATTTTATGAGGGGTATTTTTTGGAGCATGTGGCATGTTTCTTATGCATCAATGTCCCTATCAACAATTGTTTTAGTTACGATTTTGCGGACTACAGAAACTATGGGGGCATCAGGAGGACAACGTTTTACAAGGAATGGTAGCACTTGGTGGTAGCTTTCAGAGTTTGATTATACTTTTGCTAGATATTTGGAGATGTAGTTCAAGACAACATGACATGATAGGACAGTTTGTAATTCAATGTTGGCCCTCCAAATAGTAAGCATGTGGATATTGTGGACGTTAAGTTATTTGTGACACGTTTGAAAACTTTTTTTGGACATTAAGGGAGAGAAAATAAAGCCTACATTTTGTGAGGGGTATTTTTTAGAGCATGTGGCATGTTTCTTATGCACCAATGTCCCTATCAGCAATTGCTTCAGTTACGATTTTGTGGAATACAAAAACTATGGGGGAATCAAGAGGACAAATTTTTGCAAGGAATGGTAGCAGTTTGTTTTAGATTTCAGACTTTGATTCTACTTTTTCTAGATATTTGGAGATGTAGTTCAAGACAACATGACATGATAGGATAGGTTGGAATTCAATGTTGTCCCTCAAAATAGTAAGCATGTGGAGATTGTGGATGTTAAGTCTGTCATTCTTCCTCGAAGGGTTGTATTTTTTCTAGCCACATGCATCAATGTGCATGGTAGAGGATTCATCTAGATCCCAAGGGACTCCATAGCGGCAAGATGTAGTAGTGGTTGTTTTGCAAATACATGTAGAGGAATGGAATGTTGTCTGTTGTTGGCCATAGTTTACAAGCTCTTCGTAGTCTATTAGCTCACTGGATGTGAGGATTGAGTTTGTTGCAAGAAGGAAAGGATCATGAAGCGTTGATTGATTTATGCCTAGATGTATGTGTTGCAGGGAATGAGGATTCTAAGTAGTTGCATATAAATAAAAGAAATGTTTGGCAGTAGTGACATTTTTTTTGTTGGTCCAATCAAGGTTTTCCATGTCACGTGCATTTTCAAACCATAGGAAACCATGTATATGTGTAGATCCTCTATTCTCCCATTCATATCCGCACAAAATATAATAGATCAAGACAGATTATTGCATGAAAAAATGTATATAAAAGTTGAAGGGAATTTAATTTTAGAGTAATACACGCACCAGTATTCCTTTACATGGAATCCTTTTAGTATGATTTCTTCTAAGAATATTATGAATCTGAAGTGGATGTATTGAGATGCACGATGTGGGTTTGCAATAATTTTCTGGATTCTCCAGTGAGGATGATCATTTGCATTGGATGGAGGATTAGAAGGAAAGGCCATGTGTAAGTCAGGCCAATTGGTATTGGTTGCACTTAATGTAAATAAGAAGGTATGGATACCAAGCTAAATGTACATGTCACTTAGTTCCCCTCAATCCATGGTCCAGAAAGAATGGCCCCCTTAGAGAGAAGTGTAAAAGCACATAATTTGGTCGCGAATTGTTGAAGGAGGAATTTGGTGGAGGGGGAAGGCCAACAAAAGTTACTAGCAAGGTATCTGAAAGGTCCCTTTTAATGAATAAATAATTTTTTTTCCTGACGACAATGGCACATGATAAGGTTTTATAGGTAGTAGTGGAATCTAGGATGTTATCGAAACCTATTGTCATGGTAGCAGATTAGGTGCAAAGCGTATTCTCTCATACCAACTCGTGTGATTCTTAGTTGGGCTAATAAGGTGGTTCTTGTGGGGAAAAGGGTGGGGAAGGAAATGGAGAGGAGGCCCTTAGTGTTGTATTCATTGACTGGGGAGAGCACAACGATGGGCCATTAAAGTGAATGGGTGGGAGTTGGGTTATAAGACTCTACATAGGAAAATATTTCATCAATATCGATTTGGGTGTTTGGTTGTGTTGACACAAAAGAGGATGGATGAAGGTGAAATGGGCAGGGTTGGACAAGGTCAAGGGCAGGAATATCTAGAATGTTTTTGTGTGGTTCAAAGGAAGTGGTGGCGACATGGCATAAGTAAGGGGAGACATCGATTGAGATTCCAGGCAAAGAAGAGAGTGCACATGGGTCTACATGGACATATTTGTAGTAGGGATCATTTGCTATTTTTTATTGCAAAGCTGATATAACTTGTGATCTAATGAAAGAAAATTCATAACTTGTATGATTAGGAATGCATTTAGTGACAAAAAGGATATCTATATCTGCACGCATGTGTGGAAGAGAGTTGGAAATAGTAGATATATCTTGAGGGAAGAAAATAGTATGGCTAGAATATTTGTATTGTCCTCCACGTGCATGGGTCACTTGAAGAATTGGGTTGACACATGAAATAAGCATCTCTTCAACTTGAGTTAAGCAAGAAAGAACACGTGGTTGTTCTCCTAGTTCCATGTTGTTTGATAAGGAAAAACGATGGCTAGATCATTCAAAAGCACATCGGCAACAGATTCAGACACCACCATGATTCTTTGTTTTCATGGATGGGTAAGATTCGTTCCAAATGGAGCAAGTTTAAAGGGGGCTAAGTTCATTTATTCTTGCATGAAAACAAAAATGTGCTTGTTGGAGAGGATTTTCCATGAAAATTTGAGGAGTTGAATTGGAAGCATTTTTGGGGGATGGTTGTATATTGGCGTCTAGATGTGAGGAAAGCAAATGGATGGGAGAAGTGTGGGAAATGGATGGAAATCGAGGTCAGAATGGAAGGATATATCCAGATGGAAGGCGAGGAAGTTGGATTTGGGAAGGTAAGGGGTTTCTAGAAGGGGATGTTTGAGAAGGAACTTTGTGACGATTATTTTAGAATAGATGATGCCACGTGTTGATGTTGTCTATCTTGAGTGTGTAATGCCTTTGTTTCCGTGCTCTTTTTGCATAATTTTCGTGATTATTTTCCATAGCTATCCAAACAAGGAAATTATTGTTAAAGGCTCTACATAAGTGATGTGTGTACAAAGACAAGTAAACAAGGCATGTGAAGGGAGAAAATAGTGTATGTAGGAAGAAAAGTGCTGGGGTGAGAGAGGAAAAAGAAAAGAAAATGTATTCCAATTTGCAAGACAAAGAAAGTGAATAAAGAAAAAAATTATAAATGAATTAGCAAGAAGATACATTTGTAATCAAAAATTCATTTGTAATAAAAAATTCAATATGATGGATGGGGAAAGTGAGGATATAAATGAAGCAATTGGTAGGTTGAGAGAGAACGGTGTTGTTTTCCCATTTGTTTGTTTGTTCTAGGGATTAATTTTTTTGTTTATTGTATTTTAGTAGGAGGAAGCAATGAAACATTTGGTGCAAGTATTGTATGAAGGCGGGAAGCAAGGGAAGGATGTGTTAGAGGATGAGGGTGTTTTTTTTTTCCTGTATGAAGTCGAATGGAATTTTACCACAAAACATAGAAACATGCAATTTGTATTTTATTTTGTGAAAGTGGATTTTGAGAATTAAAGGAACGAGTGAGAAACGAAATGTAGGTGAATAATAAGATGTTTTAAATTATTATCGTGTCTTGAATTTTAATATTGCATCTTTAATTATTACATTGGCTATTCAGATGTTGAATTGAATAATAGTTGTATTAGGAATTATAAGACCATGTAAATTTGTTTTTGATCGATGAAAGGGTAATTTTGTACTACACAAGTATGAAAAGACGTAAATATGTATCATTTCCTTATTAGAACATATCCATATGCATGTGTATTTTAAATATGTGAATGTGGTACAAAGCACATGAGAGAATCGAGATGGATGCAACAATAGTTGTGAGGCAAAACCCATGTATTTATTAAGAAAATGTACAAAAGTAACAAGTATGTTTGTAGATGAAGTTTACAGAAAATAGTGAAGGCAAAAGTAACTCATGTGAGATAACACCCATGTTTTTATCAAGAAAATTTACAAGTGCCAAGTATTTTGTGTAGCCGAAATTTATAGAAAGTATTAGATATAGAGGTGTACGAAGATAATTTCCAGATGGCATGCAAAGTTTGACAATGTTAATGTGTGCACCGACTAGTGTAGTATGTAGATGGAGGAACAAGTTGGGAAAGGGAAACGAAATGGCGATGTAGAAAATGGGTTTGAAAAAAATAAATATGTATTTGAGAGTAGAAAAGGGGAAGAAATAAAATGTTATAGGTGTTCCATGAAAAGGGTGTGCGAAAGGAAGGAAAAGTTGTATAAAAAAGGGATTTTGAATAGAGGAGTTGTTTATAGCTGGTGAACTAATTTTTTGGAAGGGGTAGAGAAGAATTTTATGTCATTTAGGAGAAGTGTAGATACAGAGGCATAAGGGAGATCTTGAGAGTGCATGAGCATTGGGTGGAGGCGTTCAATACCATTTAAAGTGTTTGTTCTAATAGAAAGTGTGAACGGGAAGTGTCGACATTTTACCCTGACAACGATGATGTGGATTGTTGTGGGCTCGCTTGAAAGGAGGTGAAGGTGCTTTGCTGAAATTCCCAAGAGCTCAGTTGTGAAATTATCAAAGGAAATGGAATTTTTCAAATGCCCAGTGTGATCACTACAAGGAAAATACCCTCTAGCGAATGGTTTTGAGCAAGCCCTTATAAAAATAGCTCAGATATCTGTTTGTAGCGGAGGTCACCATAGGAGGTTGGTCGGTGGAGGTTATTGCCAAAGCTTTTTTTTGGTGTGTTTTTAATCATAACACGCATTGGTGCACTTGATAAATGTGTAACACACCGATGCATTGTAGAGGCTAAAGAAGTGTTGTAGAATTACTTTTAAGTACTATGAAAATGACGGTGCACTTCAAATATACAACCTACCAGTGCGTTTTATATTATAAAGCACATCAGTGCATACTATCAAATGGCACATTGAGACACTGCGCTCTCTGTACAAACCAACCCAGTGTGTCTCATTAATCACGTGCACCATAAAGAAGTGCGGTGCGCCATTGATACAACCACCTGGTGCATCTCATAATCGAGCGCACCTAAAAAGGGTTAATTTAAAAAAAAAAGGGGTCATAGGAAATTCATTTTTACTTGTTACAGTGCAATAGAGATCTCAAGCACTGATGTGAGTTTTATTTCTTTGAAGGGCACTCCCATCGATGCTCCCATTGCCCGCATTGCTTCCTTCCATTTCTCACTGTGTGGACTTGGAATTTTACAACACAGTTGGAAAATTTACTTTTAGTATTATGTTGCAAAGATGCCTCCTCGATCCGCAAATGTGCAGGTAATATACTTGTTTCTCACCAAATTAAGCTTTTATTGGATTAATTTCTTAAATTGAGTTAAAATTCACTGTTTAAAAAAAATAATTTGCATAGTGCGTTCGAGTCGTTCATCTCACACCGTTCTCGGTGCTCCCTGTAAATTTATCGGCCGCACCGCAAATGATGTTAACATAAACCACACTAGGTGGTAAATGTGAAAGCCCAGTGCGGTACAGAGAAAAAGTGCACCACTTTTACAATAAAATAGTGTGATGCGTGTTATTTTTTAGTTGCACCAACAATTTAAAATTTTTAAAATAACACTCTATGTACGGTGGTGTGGTCATGTACCAAAATGCACTGGGCATTATGTAAAAATAGAAATAACGGCTAGGTGCGTCCATAGTACAGTAATGCACCTCCATTGCGAGCGGTAAAATATTGCCAGTTGGTGGTGCGTTGCACTATAACAACCACCCTGGGGTGAATTTGTTGGTCAACACACTACACAAAAATAATTATTGAAGATAGATTTTTTTTTTTGGAGGTGCGTGAATTTTTTTCATGCGCAATGTGGCTGGTGCCTGATAGACAGGTACACACCGGTGGTGGTGCTTGACTGTTTTTTTGGGTGCATCGAATGTTTTTTTTTTTTATAAAAGTTATATTTATATATTTGTAAATACATTTGTCATGTAATAAAAAAAAATAGGTTTTATGTATGAGGGAGGCTTATCTATTTAATATTTGAATCATTCAACAATGTCAATGGAGAGAAGAAAGGCAACAACAAGAGAAGAAGGAGGAAAATTATAACATGATACATCATTGGGAGGCACGGGAGAGGGAGAGACTTTTGTACCCCACCATATTACGACACTCACCCAGTTGATCTTAAGGGAGGTAGGCCTCCTTAAGTTTTACGAGGAGGTTACATCCTTGAAGGGGCACAATGGGTTATTACGATAGTTGATCTATAGGTGGGATGCCCATCGATGGGATTTCCTGGTTGGTCCTAGCCAATGATACAAAACCATTGAGGATGAAATTTATTTTATTATTAACCTATATAGGAGAGGGAAGGATTTTCCCTAATTCCCAGATGTCCCCGTCAGTTATGCAGCAGGGAGTTAGTTGGCGTACTCCCAGAGATACATTAGGGATGATATACTTTCTCCTGCAGATTTTCAGGTGTCTATTGGTCAGCTACACATTGCTTCATTTTTTCCAGAGGAGGTTAGGTGCCTCTCACTATTACTAATTACCATTTCACATTATACCAGTGACACATAGTGCATTAGTTGCTCTCTTTTATTTTATGTTGATTCTTTATTCTAGACGCCATGACTTGTGATATGGTCTGCCATTTTTTTGGAGCATTTTTGTATAGGATTAGGTAGATTTCATTCTCAAGCACGTGGGAGGTTGACCTTCGCTTTTGCTTCAGAGTTATTTTGTTTATTTTTTGATATTTTTCTAGAGATGAGGCCTACTTTTGTTCATCAACCTCGCAAGACGATGTTACATGTACGGATGTAGATGTGGGGTGAGATGATGCCAAATAGGGGCTTGTCCGAGTATCCAACCAGGATATCTAGTGGTGCACTGGAGCTGCTAGCTAGTGTTGATGATCACATGTTCGTGATGGTGCCATGTCCTTACGCGGGTTTGGATTTCTAAGGGTGTACCAACATCCTCTTCACATAGGATGAGCCACCAAATTCTAAAGGTAATGTTAGTGTTTTATTTAAATTAATATAATTTCATTTGATTGTCTTAACTAATTAGAATAAAATTTATTCTAATACGTTATTTAACTTGTTTTATTAAATTGTTTATTTAAATTGTCTAATTATTGTTGTGTATTATATATTTTTATATATATTGGCACATTCATTGGGGACATGATTCCACCCCCACTGGATGATCATGTAGATGATGAGGATATAGCAGAGGTCACATATCAAGGTGACAGACCTCCTCAAGTAATGATACCCCCGGGCATCGGTGTTGGGAAGAAATTTGATTTAGGATGGAGTTTGGTGATTGACTGTGTATACTCCTGGTTGATGAGGGAGTCTACCAAGCGACGATCAGATAGATCCAGGTTGATCGTACGCTCACAGAGCTCTGGAGGGACATGCCCCGCGATATGATGAGCCTTATTTGTCATATCATTGGAGCTTCTAGGATACTGGTAGGAGGGATAGGCACTATGGAGATCTGCAACACAGCAACTCATTATATGTTCATGATCATGAGGGGAGTCATCATTCTAGCACTCCACTTCCTCCTCCTTCACCTCGTGTTGAAGATGAGCAACCAACATCTAGTCCTGAGCAGGCATATTCTGAGTAGGCACCATCTCAATAGGCACCTAGTCCTGAGTAGACACAATCTAAGCAGGCACCTCCTCAACAGGGAAGTCCATCTGAGCAGGCACCATCCACTGAGCAGGTTACACCATCTTAGCAGGCACCTCTTGAGCAGACACCATCTGAGTAGGCATGTCCATCTGATCAGCAGGCACCATAGAATGAGAAGGCACCTCTGGTTCAACAGGCACATCCATCTGAGCATGAGGCACCATTGACTAAGCAGGCCTCGAGTACTAGTTATAGTATTGATGTAGTACCACCATATATTTGACATTTATATGTAGTTATATTATAGTTATATGTAGTTTATAAAAATGATGTTTGTACAATGGTTATCATTATCGTGATGTTTATTTTTAATATTTAATCATGATATTTATTAAATATTATGTATTGGTAATTGTAAATTTGTGTAATTGTAATTATAATTGCATGTATCGTGATTATAATTGTAATTTTAATTGTAGTTGTATCTAAAATTGTAAAATTTGTAATTGTATGTAAAATTGTAAAATTGTAATTATATGTCAAACATTTGTAAAATTGTAATTTTAATTGTAGTTGTATCTAAAATTGTAAAATTTGTAATTGTATGTAAAATTGTAAAATTGTAATTGTAATTGTAATTGTATTGTGAAATTGTAAAATTGTAAATTAATTGTCAATTTTGAACCATAACTACCGTAAGTAAAATTCATACAGTACATATTGTTAAATTACCATAAATGTAAAATTGTAAATTTGTAAATTTGTATGAATATAAATAATTGTAAAATAATAAATCTAGAATACTATGAATTTTTGTAACATTATAAAGTTTAGAAAATAATGCAAATAAATGTGTGTTTAGGATTATCATTATTTTATTATGATCTTACATACAAAAAATAACAATATACATTAATACATCTTTTTAGATTTTGAATATATCATTCATATATATTGTTAGTTCCCTATATTACTAGTTTAGTCCCTTATTGTTGTTAGTGTAGCCCCCTTATTATTATTGTTGTACCCCTGTAACCCCAATATTGTTATTATTGTGCCCTTACATTATTATTGTTAGGTCGGCTAGGATCATATTGTTACCCCATGGACTCCTATATATAGAAGGAGGTTTTTTCATTTGTATCATCCAAGAATTGTTCATTTATGTAATGTATTAGAGGTTTCCCCCTCGAAGTGGCTAATTTATAAGGTGTTAATATCTCTTTTATTCTATTTTTGGAGCTGGTTTCAGAACATTTGGTATCAGAGCCTTGGATTCTAGGGTTCGCTACTCCAAACAGGTCATCCTAGAATTTTAGCTATAGCATTTTTTCTACGAAATTTCAGAACCTAAAATTTGTATCACGCGAAGCCGAAATCTTCAGTAACATCTTATAAAACTTTCAAATATTGGTTCGCAATATTTTCAGATATGTGATCTGTGGAATTTATGGTTTTTTCAAGCTCCCAAATTTCATCTCAAAGAGGTGACCATGGTAAAACCATCATAAGTCTCTCTCTGAGCATCGTATTGGAATTCTGTAAAAAGTGGCTACAAGTAAATGGACTGTAGTTTGCTATGTAGAAATTTCGGAGTTGAAGGAGGAAATAGTGACACGTGGCACTTTGTACAAGTTTTCTATACTGAACCAGTCCATAATTAGGTCATTATGGGAAATTGGACATAACTTTGTCTTTAAGAATCCTAATTAGGTCAGACCTGCAACATTCAAAAGAAGATTCAGAGGGCTACTAAAGAATCAAATTTCAGATATTGAAGATCCTAAATCACATAGATATTTCATTTTCAATATCTAGCTCCTCAAAAGAAAGAAAAAGGTGTGTACTTCTTTTTTTGAATTGCATAAGTCATGTTTGAAGAATCAGTTTGAATTGATTCCAAGGGCATATTGTAGAATAGATATCAGTATTGGGTTCTAGAATTGCCCCTAAAAATAATTCAACACCCATTAAGCCTTCAGAAGGATCTACTATGTCTCATGAAGATGAAGAAATGCAACATGACATATAAAAATTACAAGAGAAAGTGCACCAAATTTCGCTCTTGCAAAGAGCGACAAAAAATGAACTGGAAGTTTTGAAGAAAGGCGTGGAAGCTAAGAAGGATAATAAATTATCGCCAAAGTATTATGGTCCTTATAAGGTGTTAGAAAATATTGGTAATATGGCATACAAATTGGAGCTTCCTGCTTCTTCGCGAGTGCATCAAGTTTTCCATGTTTCATGGTTAAATAAGGTTATAGGTGAAAAAATTCCAGTTCAAACAATATTGTGAGAACTTAATGAGGAAGGAAAAAAAATATTGGAACCTGAAGTATTCATGGAAACAAGAAATCAACAACTACGAAATCGATCAATTTCAGAGTATCTCATTAAGTGAAAGAACTTACCCACTGAAGATTCTACATGGGAGGATGAGAATTTTATATAGAAGCACCCAGAGCTACTCAACCATTGAGGAAATTTTTTTTTGAAGGACAGGGGCATGTTAGGTTCCTATATTACTAGTTTAGTCCCATTTTTGTAAGTGTATCCCCCTTATTCTTATTATTGTACCCTGTAACCCCAATATTGTTACTACTGTGCCCTTAAATTATTATTGGTAGGTCGGCTAGAATTATATTGTGACCCCATGGACTCCGATATATAGAAGGATGTTTTATCATTTGTATCATCCAAGAATTGTTCATTTATGTAATGTATTGGAGATTTCCCCCTCGAAGTGGCTGATTTCTAAGGCGTTAATCTCTCTTTTCTTCTATTTTTGGACTAGTTTTCATAATATATATATATATATAGATATATATATATATATATATATATATATAGGTAGGGTGCATTTATTTAAGCAATGATATAGTGAAAAATAGTTTAAGGCAATCAAGTAGTTGTATTATTTTAGAAATTAACATAAAAAAAAAAAAAAAACTTGATACAGTGCATTGCTTTCGAGATCAACATAATTGAAAACTATCAAGTGAAATAATTTTAAGAGTAACATAATGCAAACCAATTAATTCAAAATACATATTATAATATTTGGAAAATAATATTCTTAGTTATAAGGTTAATTCCTCTTCTTTATAAAAGCCCATCTTAAATAATATAAATGATGAAATGATACATGTACCATATCACTTTCTATTCTAATGACCACCCTCATTATCTTCCAGCTCACTTGGCATGATAACACTATTGTTCTAAAAAAAAAAAATATCTAGGGTGATGTCTCAATACGAACCACCAATCCCTATCCAACACATCTGGGTTAAAAAAACACTTGGTTGCAGTGTTTGGGGAAAACATAAGGCTCATTAGCTTCATCCCACATGTTTCTAGAGTTGATACATATCAGCCTAATATTGCAATCTTCCTTTACATTATTCTAATCAAAGGTGTCCCACCACTTGAACCTAAAAATAACACATTAGAAAGAAGAGAATTCCACTTCAAATATCTCTTGTATCTTTTCAACGTAACCTAACGTCCCTCATACTAGATTTTTATCATGGTGGCTAGCTTGAATAGATTGATAGAAATCAACTTCCACTCCACATTATTGTTTCATGTGTCCATCATCGGCATTTTCTGTGTGAAAATGGTGTCCATATTCCCACATAGATGGGAACAAATGCACCGATAAAAATGTTAAAAAATGACACTATCATGTGTCTAGTAACCTAACTATTAAAATATCAAATATAGATGTTGCATTTAAAAGGTGCATTATTAAGTTTGAAATGTACAAAAATATATTATTTATGAGTTTCTGCACCCAATCCCTACGTTTAGCGCATCCTCTTCAGCACACAGGTAATGACCAGTTGCACCGTATTTCTCTCTGACTTGGTTAGCAACCCAACTATTGGGGAATATAATTGGCATATTTTCTTTTAAATGATCGAGATAAGGCATGATTCTACCATTCAACCGTATGAATTATTTCCTTGTCACTATCCCATTTCATCCTCTTTTTTTCATACAATGCAACCCACGGTTGTGTCACTTCAAAATTGTAAAGAACAAATTTATTTATTGCTTCAATTTTAGCATTCGTTGATGAAATAAAACTGAAACATAGTACATATGAGATTAAAATATACGTTATATTTAAGTTCAACGTGAATATTTACTTTGTGTAAATTTGACAAATTATAAGTCGCTCACTATTTATCAAGCACCTTTTTCAATTCGTTTGGAGAAGATCCCCTTCTCTTCTGTCTTAATCCCTTTCATCATCCCAAATCACCACACCCTGTGTGCTATGAATCTACTTGATGTACTCATTGGAATAATAGAAAGACTCATATGATATGTACCTCTCTGTTATATACACCTCAAATTTTTCCCTTTGTTGAACCAAACCTTTCAATTTCTTCATGTACCTCTCTAAGAATAAAATCCAATGATAAGAAACCACCCCAACTAATTCAACCTCATCTACTAGGTGGATTAGAAGATAAATCATGATTTTCATATTATACGTACTCTTATAATATTCAAATGGTCATGCGATTTCAACCCCGAAAAATGGTCTTCCATGGTGAAGTAGCACCCATATGAAGATTGAACACTCACAAACATTATAAATTTCTTTGCCAAAGAAAGATAATTTTTTTTTTTTTAAATCCATTGGACATCACCTTAATTTAAACATATTAGAGGGACCAACCTCTGATCCCGTACTTTGTAATTTTCTTTCCCAGTGTTTCTTTTTAGTTTTTGAAGTGATAAGATCTTTCCTAACATCGAATGTGTCAATTTCTTTCGATGATATGTGCCTCCACAAAGAAGATGAAACATTTTTAAATATATGCATGGGAAATAATAAGTTGGTAATACTAATATGCTCCCAATATGTGAGGTTATAAAAGATAGATTTCATTTTCATCCCAATGGTAAATTTCTCAACATAGGTGTTGAAGAATTCTAGATCATTGAACATACGCTCCCCTTTTGAATCAAACATTTCTATGAACTCCTTCTCCTTCTATCTCTCATATTCTCTAAGCCATTCAGCGAGTGTTGTTATTGCAGGCATTTGGGTTCTCTCTCATTTACCATTGAAAGTAGATGTTGCTCTTTTGTAAGGATGTTCTTTTGGGAGGAATACCTTGGAGCAGTCATACACTAGCTTTCGTAGGTCATTGGACCATCTAGCTTTCATAGAAGGTCCACAATTTTTGCTTCTATAATACCATTTTGTTACAAGATTTGAGAAATTATTGTATACAATATGCATGGTACATTAAATAATATCACTAATATCATAAAAATTACACCGAACTAAATTAATATGAAAAATAATATTGTTACGTATATAAAAAATTCAATAAACATGTAATTTACCAGATAAAACTCCAAAGCCTGGATAATCATGGGTTGTGTAAACACATATGCCAGAAAATGTAAAACTCCTCTCTGATCTGATGGATCTTGATACATCGTATACATTTATCCCATCCCATAATTCCTTCAATTCATCTACCAGTGGTTGTAAGTAGGCATCCATATTCTTCACTTGTCTTTTACCAGGGACTATGAGAGCCAACATAAGATGTTATTCTTCATGGAAAACCATGGGAGGATATTTTTATTGATCACTACTATAGGCCAAACCGAATATTTGGTGTTCTGGAGGGAATATGGGTTGATGCCATCCATGGATATGTTTTTTCATAGACTTTGTACTTCATCATTGAATTTTTGAGGCCATGTATCCTCTTTATGCTTAATGGCTACTGAATCTATTGGGATTCACATAACTCTCAACTCACTTTTGTGTGAGTCATGCCATCCTTGCAACATAGCCAATTCTTTGCAGCAAAAGAGCCTTTGAATCCTTGGGATTATAAGCATGTGCCATAATATCTTAAAAGGAGGACCACGTGATTTACCCTTATTTTTTTATTTATCATACATCTCATGCCCACATTTTGGACATATCTCTTTGTTTGCATATTCTCCTTTATATATAATACAATAATTTGGACATGCAAGATATGATATGTACTAAACACCCAACATTTTCAACAATTTCTTTGCATCTTCGCAACTACTGAGCAAGACATTATCACTGAGAAGAACCTTATCTTTGAATAACATGTAGTTGGTGGACAATATTAAATGGACAATATCAATAATTATTAATGTTCATAACATTGACCATTTGTAATGTTGATTGTTTGACAATATTTCTCAAAATATAATGGAATTGATGGTCAATTACCTCAACATTTCTAAGAAACATGTATTCAACAAGCCAAAATTTTCTTTCAATTTGTACGGTAACATCGTTGTCCCCAACTAGATAGACTTTGACTGACTGTTAGGTCCAAATAGAGGGGTGGTGGAAGAAAATTTAACTCTTTCGAAAAAGGTATCAACGATATGAGCATCATCCCCTAGTTGATCATCATTCTGGAATGCATCTAAAAAAATTGTCTCCATGGCAGTTGTATCCCTCAAGTAATCATCCATACCAACCTCTACTTGATTGCCTCCATTGCAAGCTTGTGAAGAACTACTATTGTTGTAGTCATTATTAATTGGTGAATCTGGACATATTGGGAATTGAATAGGTGGTTGATTCAACCATTCTTCGTATTGTTCCTCTCTAAGTTTTTCAATTAATTCAGCCTTCCCTCGATTTGAGATTGTCATGGGGTGCAACGGAAGATGGTAGGTAGGTCGATTATGATCACTAGAATCCTAATATTTCAAAAAAATATTTGAACATGATTAGTACAAAATCAATGATATAAATTAGTAAGCATGTCAATGAATGATTAATTTGTTTGACGTTACAATAATTACATTATACTAAAAAATTATTACCATAATTTTCCCAGGATTGTGGCTAGAAGATGGCATGTTACAATTGGAAGGGTGAAGCATCTGTCCATTTTCATCTACCGACTGGGCCTTGCGATATGTTGATCCTAATAAGAGATTTTGATGTTTTTTAACTGTTTGAATATTTTGTGCATATGAACTCAATTATGAATCTGCATGAACCTCCAAATTTGTATACATTAACTTTATTTAGCTGATTTACATGGATAAAAAAATAAATTCAATTTGATAATGAAAATATAAATAAAATCTGAAGTGATTACGTGTGGAGATCGATAGGGAGAACCCCGCGATGGAGTTTGAAAAATATTATGGAACGAGATGGGTTTTGAAGAATTTTTCATTTGATATAATTATGATATTTTCTCCATGCATTTGAGAAAAATCAACAATAAATTTTGTGTGCATACCTAAAAGTAATTTTGGTGCCTTAAAAAAGGAGTTATTGTTATTGGTGCTAAGGTATTGTTAACCCCACCGATGCAATTTTATTATCAGACACATTGGTGTTGTTAGTTAACAAACACACTGAATATCACGAAAAAAAAAGCGCAACTTTATTCTTTGAAGTGAAAAAAAAGGTAAACTGAAAAATGAGCGACAAATGATTTTCAGAAATCTACTTTCATAAAATGTTCTTTAAATAGTAAAATATATTCATTATTTAATTATTTTTGCAAAAAAATTCAGGGAGGTATTTGCACGAGAGACACACCTGGAGCAAGAGAGAACTATGGAGTATCAAAAAAACATTGAAGCAACGACACTATTCAGAGAATCATAATTTGAAATATCTGGTGATTCACACAAAAACCCTGTAGTATAGTGACATTGTTAAATTTCACTGTAATAATTGTTTTTTAAAGTTCCTGTTAGATTTAATACATGCATAGTAAAAATTTTAATTTTTGCTGTGGATTTTAATAATAATTTCATTTGCAATCTCTATTCCTATTTACATTTAATTAAAATTCATAAAAAAAAGAATATATCGGTTCTTATGTTAAACCCTTGCTTCTTCTTGTTTATGTGACTTTACAATTAGGGATTTTCATTTTATATTTATAGGGTTTGTATTAATATATATATATATATATATATATATATAGGCATATGACATCTAACCCGTGGGACCAATTGTTGAGTCAGATCCCAATCCAGGTCGACCCTTGCACGAGTTTTTTAAAAACAACTTTAGTTAATCGGTGCGCCAGGTGTGTATTGAAAATATATATATATATATATATATATATATTAATTTATGTTTATGTTAATCGGTATCCTGGTATTAATATAATGCACCAGGTATCCTATGTAAATAAATCAATGTACAATGTTTCTACCGTATTGGCGATGCGTTTATAAGAACCTACCGCACCGTTTTCAGTGATTAAGTTGCGAAAGTCGCATCGGGTGTTTAATTTAGATAGATGCACCATTTTCTTGATTAATATTTATTTACGTGAAAAATATTTGATTTATGTATCAAATATATTAGTGAATGGTACATGTTTTATATTGATAAAGAAATGGCTAACAAGAGTTTAAGTAACAAAAATACTGAGAGCACATCTAGAAAATCAAAAAAGTAAAGTTATTTGTAAATTATTTACAAAAATTACTATTTTTTAACTATATGTGATCTAGAAGGATCTCAGAGAACAAGTGGATTTAAAATTTCTCAAAAATCAATGTGGTCAACTTTCCCTTAAACCATGTCCAGATCGAAGTGTTCGTCACCTTGATTCGAACGGTGTGAACGAAACTCCAATCAGAGCCTTTATGAGGAAGTTAGAGAAATTCAAATTTGAGGTCAAAGTTACGTAGTGGGCCAGGTTTAAGGTTCCTACAATTTGAACAAGATCGAGATATGGAACCTATCTCCTGAGAGAGGGAAAAGTTGCTACCTAGTTAAAATGCACAATGACCCTTAAATTTGGAAAATTTTGAAAATACCTATTGGTTGATTAAAATTAAAATAATATATATATATATATGGGTGGTAGGCCACCACCCTCGCCATGCCACGACACCCGCATCCATTAAAAAAATAAAACAAGTTTGTTGGGGGACAGGCCACATTGGCGGAGCATCCAACCCCCAAAACCATATACGGGTCAACAATCAAGTGTGGAGTTGGTGGGAGTTGAACCTACCTGGCCCACATGGGCCAGCCCCCAATGGGTAGCCCCATGTGGCAAAGTGCCCACACAAACCACCAGCGGCACCATATAAAACAACCCACACCATTCCAAAAGAAAACAACAGGGGCAGGGTGCGGTTGGTTCGAGCCGCATGGATCGAACCCGCCCACCACCCACATAATATATCATATAAAAAATGAAACTAAAATGGGAGGGATGGGATTTTATTCCCCGACCTCTCATCAAATAATGACGTAATTAGCCATTGCACCAATAGAGGTGTTTTGAAAACTCTGCCCATAAACTTATAAAAAAACATCATTTCCATAGTGCACCCAAGAAGAGCAGTGGAGCAGGAGCAAAACCATGAGGAGGATGGAGGGGCGGAACCATGCCCAAGGAATATTGAGGCGAATCAGAAAGATTCCCTGGGGTACAGAACTTTCCAGTGTCAGTTTGGGACAAATTTTATGTCAATTTTACACCTCTCAGTGATAGGAAGTCAATGATGATGTTTGTTTCTGCATCAGAGATTTCCATGTTACAGACATTTTTCAGATTGTAGGTATAAAGGTGCTTTATGTAATTTTACTTGCACTCCGTCTTTTTTGCACTTAATGAATGAAGGCCTCCCCAATGTTGAGTAGGGCCTTGAGCTATAGTCCACATAGGACGAACTTCGTAATCAATATTTTGGTGTCTTGATCTCATGCATGTTATGTTATCTTTTCTCTTTGTTTTATCTGCTTATTTTTCATGGTTTTAAGTGCTATGTTATATGTAATTATTTAATGCATCTATAAGAAAAAATATCTTCGATCAAGTGGTATCAGAGCAGGTCTTTGTTGATGCGAATTGCATGAGTACATGCTAACCAGAAACAATATTCGAAGAGGTGAAGGAAAGCTTAAGTCCTTTGATTCTGAAGAAGGACATGCACCATGAATAAGAGACATCGCAAATGAAGAAGCTCGTTGGGAAGAAGAGGGAAATTATTGCAAGGCACTCTACAACATGGCAGAAAAAGTAGACAAACTTTTTGCAAATTATGAAAAGAACATCAAGCCCAAGAAGAAATATGTGGATGATCATGGATCAGTAAATCATGGAGATGGTGGAGAAGCACCCCCTCCCTGTCCATATTCTAGTGATAGTTCCTCTTCTTCTTCTCATAATTCTTGCAGACGTCATAGACATACATGCAAGAAACCTTTCCTTAAACTAGATTTAAAGTTTGACTTGCCTATGTATACAGGAGAATGTAATGTAGAAAATTTCAACTATTGGATTAGACAGATTGAGGTCTACTTCCAGATTCAACAGATCAAGAAAGACGAGGAAAATATCCAGTTGGAACCCTTTGACTGGGTGGCACCGATCTCGTTTGGTGGGAGAGAAAATTGCAAGGCAACAAAAATATGAGTAACCTTCTCTCCTTATGGTCAAATTTTATTTCTGCATTAAAAAATAAGTTTTAACCATTGGGCTATAAGAAAAAAACATTAATGGAATGGTAACATCTAAATCAAGGCAAAGGTCAAAATGTGAAAAACTTCACTAAAGAATTTAGAAAACAAGCCTTGAACTTAGACATTTCATTAGGTTCACTAGACATTATAACTAAGTATATCGGTTTGTTACATAGTTACATAAGGAATTCATTATTATTGTTTGATCCTGCTACTATCGATGAGGCCAGTGTGAATTCCATGCATCTTGAAAGCAGGGGGATGCATGAACAAAATGAACACCCAAAAAGAGCCACAACGACCAAGAGAATAGGAGCAAAGCCCTCTTTTACATATTGTGATAAAGAGGGACATGAAGAAGAGAACTACTGGAAACTACACCCTGAGATGAAACCAAAGAGGGATGATAGAAAGGAGAGGCAGAAGATATTTGCCACCATGAAACAAGATCAAAAGTCTGAATTAGAGGAAGATGAGAAGGTCACGGCTGCAAGAGTTACATGAGTTAGAACAATTGACTTGGGATCAGATTCTGGTGATGAAAGAAGGATTGAAGCTATTGGAATCGCAACAGATGGACCCATCTATTTGGGTTTAGATTCAGGCGATGAAGAAAAATATTCAATAGATAGTGTACTAAAGATAAAAAGGTTAGCCAATGCAGCATGGCTCTAGTAACTTGAGAGATCAATCAAAGCATTCAAGAAGATAATACTGAGCTAAGGAGACTCCTATAGGAAGCAGAATGGGGTAAAAAATGTTGTTACAACAGTTACAAGCTAAGGATGAGGCCTTGGAAAAGCTGCAACATAACCACCTTGAGGTAAAAAGTGATTCTTCGATGTCATATACTTTTCATGATGATGATTTCACTACTTTTGAAAAACATACTATAGCTATCAGATCCAAATTTTTAAAGAATGGGGTATTAAGGAAAGGGCCTCGGCATTAACAACTAGAGAATCATGAACTCCATCAAAGTAGAAGAATTACCCCATCATGTAGGACTTGGGTATGTTAGGAAGGATGTTTGGGAATGATCCAAAATAGCCAGCGACCCAACAATGACAGATGATGAGAGAACCTCCTCACATTCCAGTGATAGTGAGGGATCCATGAACACTTATCAAAGGTACATCAAGAGGAAGCATTCCAAGATGATCCGGAAAGTCTGGAAGAGGAAGAATCATTGCCAAAGGGATGAACACTAGAAATTTGTATTTCAAACCCTTCAAGCCCAAAAAGAACCCATGAATAATCCATTCATCAAAAATATTCCACAAGCAAATCTGCCACAGGGAGATGACCCATTTACTTTATTAAGTAAAATATAGTTTTTTTAGAGGTAGTAGCTTGTCATGGCCACAGTTTGTAGAGCATGTGTTGCAAGTAAATGACAAAAGTGATGATGTGTTTTCCATCTTTTCGAAACGCAATGATGATGTTTTGGCCTTTTATTATGGGCAGTTTGGGAATTGGTTTTTATTATGTAATCATTGACCAATGAGTGTTTGCTATAAACTCTTGGCAAGAGAGGGGTTGTTTGAGTCACGTGTGGTTTGGATATGATTGGAAATGATGTACTAGATTTTCATGCAGGTGATTGAAAGTGTGGTTTAGCGAGGACACAAAAACTGTGTTATATGTGTTAATTATTTTGGTGGTCCAAAAGCTCCTCAATGGGGAGGATTGATCCAGGAGGATCTCAGAGAACAAGTGGCTTTAAAATTGCTCAAAAATCAAAGTGGTCAGATTTCCCTAAAACTTGGTCCAGAACGAAGTATTTTTCGTCCTAATTCCAACTGTGTAGATGAAACTCTAATCCGAGCCCATATGGGGAAGTTATAGAAAGTCAAATTTTCTTTCAAATTTAGGCAGTGGGCCAGGTTTAAAGGTCCTACAATTTGGCTATCACCGAGACATGGAACCTAGCTCTTGAGAGCAGGCGAAATTGTTTCCTAGTTAAAGCGCCCAATGAGCCTTAAATTTGGAAAATTTTGAAAATACGTATTGGTTTATTAAAAATAAAATAAAAAATAATATAAAAAAATGGTGGCAGTCCACCACGCCTGCCACCCCATGGCACCTGCATCCATTACAAAAATAAATAAAAAAATTTGGGGGTGGGACACCCCAGCAGAATCACCAACCCTCGACACCATATATGGGTAAACAGTTAAGTGTGGAGCCGACGAGAGTTGAAACCGCCTGACCCACATGGGTTGGCCCTTGATGGGATTCCCCATCGGGAAAAGTGCCAACACAAACCACCGATGACATCATATAAAAGAACCCGATCTATTCCAAAAGAAAACAACAGGGGTGGAGTGCAGTTGGGTCGGGCCGCGTGGAGCAAACCCACACACCTCCCACACAATATATCGTATAACAAATGCAACTAAAATGGGAGGGGAGATATTTGATCCCCTGACCTCTCCTAAGCCAACGACGAAATTAGACATTGTGCCAGTGGAGATGTTTTGAAAACACCACCCATAAACTAATAAAAAAACCTCATTTCCACAGTGAGCCCAGTTAAAGCAGCAAAGCAAGAGCGGAACCTCGAGCAGGCCAGAGGGGAAGAACCATGCCTAGGGAATATTGAGAGGCATTAGAAGGATTAGTTGTGGTGTAGTACTTTCCAATGTCAATTTGGGACAAATTTTATGTCGATTTTACACCTCTTGTCAACAAGAACTGAATGGCGATATTTGTTTCTGCATCAGAGGTCTCTAGTTTTTGGTCATTTTCCAGATTGGAGGTATAAGGGTGCTTTATGTAATTTTACTAGCACTGCCTCTTATTTTTTCCACTTGAAGAATGAAAGCCTTCCCACTGTTGAGCAAGGCCCAAAGATGTAGTCCACATTGGATGAACTCCGTAATCAAAATTTTGGTGTCTTGATCTCATGCATGCTATGTTATCTTTTCTCTTCATTTTATGTGCTATGTTATATGTAATTCTTTAATGCATCTATAAGAAAAAGATCTTGGATCAATATGTAAGTTTAACTAATATGTATTGTTTAATGTGTATCATGCAGAGCCACAAAATGACGAAGATCGTTAAGATTCTTTCTGATCTAAGACCAGAACAACATAAAACCTTGATGGAAAAATTACAGAAGGATGAATCAGGTGAATGAAAAAATATGATCGATCCAATATGAGTTTCTTTTTTGAATTTTCATTAATAATATACTTAAAAATATTATATAACATGTTTCAAACAATCTGTTAATTCAAATATTTTTAATTTTCTACAGGGACCAACAACGAAGAAAAGGAATATTGTTCTAAGAAAAGAAAAAAATATAACATGCAAATGAAAATGAATTTCTCCTTAGCTCATCTTGAGTGGTGTTGGAGGTTAATGAAAGGGGGAAAAACTTTTACAAAACTTTTAGGGATCTCTTGGAACGAATGTATAGACGTTCTTTCCACTTACAATACAAAAATCAATCCAATGATTCCAAGAACCAAATTTTATTTAAAATATAGGAAGATTTTCAACAGAATTGGTCAATGAGACATGTTAAACTTTTAATAGAAAAAATGTATAACAACAAAAAAGAAGGATTGAAAAAGTAATATTTTTTTAAATGTTTTTTCTAGAATTCTATGTATATATTACTACAAATAAACCATTTATAAATACCACTTTTTTTATATTTAGTTTTCATATATCAATATAAAAATTAAATAGTTTATTTTCATGTTACATTTTCAGGAAGACTATGAAAATCTCAAAGGATGAATGAGCTGATATCATAAATATGCCAGTAGGAATGTCTAGAAAGGTGTACAATAGGATGTTCAAATAAATGGACATAATTGCATCGCACGAGGAGCCATCTCAACAACAACGTGCTTCAAATGTAATATGTAATCATTGAATTTTTTGATTAGGTACAATAAATAAATAATCTAGCATTAAATATTATTTTTCAAGTATTTTATTGTAGAAAAGAAAAGAAAATGGAACCCATTCAACACATAAAACATGAAGACAAGGAAGAAAAGGGTTGATATCTTAGTTTGTGAGTAATTTCTACTTCCTTATAACAACTTAACTAGATTTAATTTTTGTATATTTTAAGTTGTTTTACCACAATCATCATTGAATTTCTTCAAATAGGTGCCAACATACAAAGAAGAACCATCAAAAGATTTGATTGACATTGGGTTAAATATGGGTTGTTAGTAGATGTTGGCATATCAGAAATTAATTGTGGAATTTGTAAGTATCTATTTTGTTTTACTTAGCTCCGTCTATAATTAATAGAACAAAACAATCTTTTATATTAAATCTATGATTTGTTATGGGGTATAAAACTTGAAGGAAACAAAGTATGGAACTGAACCAAAAAATGAATTTTTGAAAGATGGCGTGAAATTTGGTTTTGGAAGAATGTGTATAGTTCACGAGTCAACTCTTACTATGGTACATTTATTTTCTATTTACATTGATGTATATTATTTAATATTGCAATTTTCATTATTCTCACCAATGTAGATACACCCATTAGACTTTATTGTTATGTTTGTAGATGGCACTTGAAGAAGAAGAAAGAAATCAACACAATGAACAAAACATTCCTCCAAATAGCCCAAGTTTTGCAAGAAGCTCGATGAGTGACAATAGCTCGAGTGAAGAGTGATGATCAATATGTTTGGATATCAAAGCAAGGTGTTATATTTTTTGAAATATTTTTCGGTGAAATGAGAAATTTTTTTAATGTAATGGACATAGTGTCCCAATTGAAATACAAAGGGATACCAATGATTGTCCCATTTTGTATGACAAATAGTGTATTATTCACATATATATATAAGAAAATACATTTTAATTTATTCTATTGCATTCTCCATTGTCGCTATGAAATGTTACACCACCGATTACATATATTGATGATTAAATATTATAATGAAGAGATGTGAAATCTAATGATATGATATAAATTCCTCCAAAAATCACATTCAAATGCACCAATAAAAAATTAATTTATATGAATAATATTATAATATATGTGTCGAATTTTGATGAATAATGAATTTAAAAAATTCATAATAATCGCACTGTCACAGGTTGATGTTTCTAAAAAATAGAAAATGAATACCAATGTGTGTGTTTGATATTATGCATCGGTGCATTTGTATGATACTGCGCACTGATGTGAATCTATGAGCACCGCACCAAATACCAATACCAATTAGAACACCTAATGTGCTTTATGGAAGACTGCGACCCAGGCGAAAAGGTGTTGCATGCACCGGTATGGTTTTCCTTTAATGTGCTAGTGTGTTTTTGCAACTTAACAGCCTAGTGTGTCTTTACACCTTAATGACTCATTGCCTTTTTACTCCTTAATAGTGCTAGTGCATGCACCTTCTATCAAACCGATGCATATTTATTGGTGACACACACCGAGACATTGCTAAAGGCCCCGAGGATTCCAAAATTTGTTTTTCATCTCGGTGCTTGGTCTATTTACAGTATCGGTGCGTACAGGTTAAAATGAATTGGTGCATTCACACATGAAGCGTGGACTGATAAGAAATACATCTATAAAAACCTTCTACCACCCAATTTTTTTTAGTTTTGTTGAAGTTATTTAGAAGCTCCATCAAAACCTCTGTTACCAAAAACGGATGTTGTAGAAAATGTTTTTTAACAATTTTGGAAAATTTTATAACACTAAAAACCTCCTTTATAACCTCCCTTAGAGGGTCTTTTCCTTATAGTGGATCACGTAATTGAAGGCGAAGTACATAACAATAGTCACAATCGAGGAAGGTACTTTTGCATTTTTTCCAGTGCCAGATGTTTTAAGATTGTTGGATAGAGTTTTTCATGCATTTTGTGCCATAAATTTTAAGTGGGAATGAAAGGAAGTAAAAATTTTCCATGTCAATTATTGTAGCAGTGGAACAGATGACAACCCATTGAGATTTCTCAGAGAGAGGAACTTCAAGAATCTCATAAATTGTCTTTGTCTTGAGGGTCCTCCTAAGGGTGCCTGTATATTTTAGGTTGAGGGAAGGCGATGATTCTTTGACACCCAAACTTTGGAACCATTGTTGGAGTTGGTGTGTTTCAACAATATTTGTGTCTATTAGAAGGGAAGTGGTGGGAATAGCTCCAATATTTTTTCCATTGAACTCATTGACCCAACCCCATTTTATTGCAAGGACTGGAGTGAACACTGAGGCATGGAATTTTGAATGTTTTCAGCCTTCGACATGGTATTGTTCGCCCCACAAGGTCACATCAATTTTGTAACCTCACATGTCAGGTAAGGTAATTTCTTTCCTAGGAGTTTATGTTCCATCATAGTGATGGACGATTGATGAAAGATAAGTTGTGCTAACAAGACCAATAAAATCATCAATTGAATTGATAACTACCATATTGAGTGAATTAATCGAGACAAAATGGAATTTATTAGAATTTATTGATTGATATTCATGTATGGACTCGGTGATGGTTGATGTAGAGAAAAGGAGGATTTTGAATGGATGGTTAAGATGATTGTAGCAAGGGTTAGGAACATGTATGGTGCCATTTGAGACTGTGTAGAGTCAACCAATGTGCACGAGAGCATAAAAAGAGTCTACCAGGGAATTGAAAGTAGAAATGTGGATTTCATCACCTGTACGATCCAGAAGATCGAAACCGAGAGATTTCCTGGTGCCACATGCATTGTTGTATTGACTTAATGGTGTCTTTGCAAGGATCCTACCTTCTATGAACCAATATTTCCATGATGGGTTGAGTGCCTTGAAAGGGAGAATTATTGGCCCAAGAGCGCTATCAAGAGCAGAGGGCTGAAGATGCCCCCCTATTGTGGTATTTAGAAGATCTGTGGAGGAATTTCTCGAGGATGAGGTGTCATGGAGTGATTTTTTAGCGAGAAGAACAAGTTGGGTCGCCTCTCCAATAAGTGGTGTTGTATGATGCAAAATATGAAGCTCGATGATATGAATTGAACTGTGAGAAATCAAAAACATGAGAGAGGAGGAGTATAGGTAAAGAAAAAGAAACTATTTTAGATAGAAAAAAAAGGCAGAAATGGAGGGGAAGGCAAGGAAGGTAAGAAATAAAATTGTAATGTACAATGATTGATGGAAGGATGTGAAACAACTTTTTTGTAGGAGAAAAATGGAGTTAACTTGGAGCTCTCTAGACGTTGCAAGGAAATTATGCATTGAAGGGAGAAATACCGCATGTTTATGTGTACCATAAAATAGTGTGAGACTATACCGGAGGGTTACATCCCTGCCTGGGTAAATATGTTTGATTGAAGACACTTGGAGGATTGGTTGTAACTCAGTACAACCACTCATCAACAATGAAAGTGCATTTCTAGTCAAATTTGGTTCCATTTTTCTATGAATTTTTGTTAGGAAAGAGGAACTACAGGAAAATTTGAAATGTAAGTGTTAAAAAACATAAGAATTTTATTGCAGAGAGGAGGATAAGGTTACAATATGAAATTAAAAAGTCACTAAGGAAAAAATATTTTGAAGCAAAAAGTGTGAAATATATAGAAGCATGGGTAAACATCATTTGGAGATAAAATTTGTTGTGAAAATTGATGGAAGAGATATGCATGACAAGTATATTGTAAAGTAGAGTTGTAATTTAAACTATGGAAAATTTTCAAATCTATGAGGACAACACAACTAATCCATGTCAATTTATGTATGATTGAGATAGATTGTTTTAAATATGCATCAAGGAATAGATTGTTTCAAATATGTGGAAATTTGTTCGATAGATTAGACATGCAATTGGGTCGTTCGATAGATTAGACATGCAATTGTGATGCAGGAGCATTAGATTCAAGAAAATACTTTGTATTTTATTAAACCTAGGGGTCTCATGTTTTTGAGAAAATATTAATTTTATGTAAATATTAATGAGATTTTTGAGTGATTAAATTATATTAATTATTGTGAGGATTTGTTAATGTTCCCAAATGATTTGGAGAACATGAGAGGAATTAGATTTTAGATATTTAAGAATTAATTATGAGCCTAAGTTAGATTTAGATTCAAGATTGTAGGGATAAAATCTAGATTGTAGGGGTGTTGAGATATTTGAGGACTTTGTTGAGTGATTAAAGGGATTTGAACCTAAATTGGTTCAATTCAATTTGTATAAATTAATGAGCCTCAAAGGAAAAAGAGATCAGGAAGATCAGTGCAGAATAGAGAGAGAGGTAGGAGACAGGGTTTTGCCTGTAATTCTATGGACAGTTGAAAGGGCCATGGATTTTGAATATTTGGCCATGAACAAGAGGTTATTTTTAATTGTTTTCTTTTATATCTATATGTGGAATTTGACTTTTGAGCCATATGAGCATTTTTGAATTTGATTGTGTGAATATGCTTGATTTTAATAAGTACATGAAAAACTCGGAAGTAGTCTCTGACATATGGCTCTGCGCATAAGTTGGAAGGATCGATATTACTTAATATTGATATGGTAATTGTTAATTGTAATGGTAAATCCGTGTGAAATAAGTGAGAGACTATGTGTGTTGAGTGAATCGATTATTTTTATGTTGATTTGTGGTTTTGATTGGCAGCGTTGAATAAATGGAATGCACAGTGAATATGAAGCCGTAGAGCTTCATAAGGGACAAACGATGGAGAATTTAATACAAAGATAGCTTCAATACGAGAATGCGTTAAAGAAGGAACAACGTTTTGTTGAAGAAAGGAGCTTCGATCATAATTGAATCAGTTTGAACAAAGTTCGGTTGGAATTTTTATCGTATGAATTCGAGAGATCTGTTCCTATCACATGATAGCAGGTTTGTGAGTTGAAAGTTCATAGCAAATTATGAAACCTATGGATTAACAAACATTGGAGGGCGTACAATTTGAAACAAATAATAAGCAATGAATCGAAGTCGCATTATAATTCTGTTGTAAGGGGTTAATAATGTTTCCAAGTACCATTGATGGTTCTTGTAATTAGTATCTCTCAAAGGCGGAGTTTAAAAGAGGTGCACAATTCAAGTAATAGTGCAGAAAGAATGAAGCTTTGAGTTTGGATTGGAGTCTCAAAAGGCTTTGATCAAATATGGAAGGAACCTGTAAAAAGGCGCAGCAAGCAGCAATATAAAATGTCAACACAGTAGTCGTTGAATCTGAAGTATCAACGGACAAGATAAAATATGAACGCTGATATATCAATGGCAGAAGGTAAGGCCAATACATCATGATATGGTTTTATATTATGTGGGCTGAATCAATAGTGAGTTGTGGCTGAATGCTGTTTATGTTGACATTTGACTTCAATCAAAATCTGAGTGTTTATGTAAATTGCCATAGCCAAAATGCATGTGTTGATGTGTTGATCCAGCTTGGTAAGCTGAATGGTAAAAGGCGCATATATATATTTGGAACCTTGGGTTCGACTAAAATGAAGGATGAGACGAGATGTTCCGGGAACATTTAAAAAGAGATCAGATATGTATAATTATATTGGGTAAGTGGACTTTGATTTCAATATAGAATATTGATATGAAGTGGCTCTTATATGGGTTTGGCCATAAAGATAATAACAAAAATAAACTTCTGCAAATGGGTTTTGTGTTGATAACTTCATGAAGTTAGATGTGTATGGTTTCATAACAATGAGATTATAAATGAAAGAGAAAGCCTCCACATGTATGATTGTAAATTGCCCGAACCTGAAGTTTTATTTGGGATAAGATTTGGAGATGCATTTTGTATATGCATGAGATGGGTGAGAATGTGGGTTTTGTAGGGTTTTCCTGCATCAAATTGGGTAGGGTTGAAATGGGATATGAAAAATGCATGAAGTCCATGAAGCATTATATTGTTGTATTATATGTTATTTACTATAACGAAGTTGGGGTGAAAAAATGTAAAAAATTGTTTATATTTTGTGCATGTGTGATCTACTGTTGTTTATATTTCGCTATGAAAAATAGTTATGTTGAGTTTTTTGGTTTTATATCGTCAAATATTTTAATATTCTATTCTAGACCCAAGATTGTGAAAGTTCAATAGTATTGGGGTGTCTTACAATGTGGCCCAAGACCATGATTAATAATTATTAGTTTTATACCAACTATCGCTTTAATTAAGAACCATCGCGTCACCTTCTAACCAACATATTTAATCAGGGACTGCAAAGTCGACCTTCAAATCATCACATTCATGACAAACCATTGAGACAATTAATGGCTAGAGTCAATATTAACCAATATTTTCCCTACAAGGTTGACAAATGGTTGAACCCCAATCATCAATATCTCATGCTTCATATTTCTAAGGAAACTACCGATAGAATATATCATTTTATTTTAGAATGAACATCAATAGACATCATAATAATCTGCAGTTTTCTATAACAAAAGAAGTATGATCATTGTTTATTTTTCATGAATTTAATAAACTAGAATTGTTCACAACATAATAATTTGCAGTTTTCTATAACAAAAGAACTATGATCATTGTTAATTTTTCATGGATTTTATCAACTGCAATTTTTTATGACATGAGATGTTTCATTATAGACTAGCACCTCTATATAACTAAGAGCCCCTAGATGATTCTACAAGGAAAAAAATTCAAGTAACCCATTTGTTGTTGATGTTGTGTAAAATTCTTCATAAATTTGTAGATTGTTTTTTGATTTTCCAAAGGATACAATGACATCAACTTTACTTAAGGCAAGAATGCATAAGCATAAAGCATAAAAATCCAAGTACCATTTACAATTTTCCTAGCTTGAACTTTTTATTTTCCTCTTGAGTGAATACTCTGAATGATCACATTAGCTAAATTGGTTGGTTGACCCTACACAATTAACAATGATATTTTTGGGTTTCTTGGGAAGAGCCCAATCCAGTTAAAATTGAAAACCATATGAAAAAATTAAGAATATAAATATAATAGACCTTCAACTACAGGTTTAATTATAACTTTTTTATTTTTGTGTATAATAAAACATTCCCAGATTCAAATTCTTGTAGATTTAAATTTTTCCTTCAGCAATTCCAAATTTATTAGTATGCATGCACCACTATATCAGCTTTTGATTTTATCAGGTCATGTTTGATCATTATATATTAAGTACGAAATTCAATACCAATTTCACAATATTTTCAACAATAATTAAAGCTAAGGAAACTTTGAGGTTAATTTTGTGTATAATTGAGTGGAATTCATCCATCCCTTGAAACCATATAAGGACAAACATTATAAATTTGGGACAATAGAAAAAGTATAATAAAAAATATCTAGCCCAAATTTCACACAGTTGTAGGGAATATCTCTTGCATAGAATCATTATCGACAAAATACTAATATGGTCTTGTAATAAGAACAAGGGACAAGGCAATGATATATCATACATAATTGAATGACCCTTTTCATGAAATTAGTAAATACTTAAAACATCGATTAGGAATAGTTGGCATATACACAGTCAATATAAAATTCAAACACATACCCAAAAAAATAATTAAATTACACATATTTAAGATCATAAAGGATAAATTTCAACATTTTGACCTAAATACAATCAGAAATCAAGAAATCAAAATCTATTAGATGAAATTATTTCACACCAAAAAGGAAAGTAGAATTAATTTCTTGTTTGACTATCAAGTGAAAAATCATGGGTCTCAAAACATAACACATTTATATTGAATTCCTCACGGGAGAGTATCAAATTGGTATGAGGCAAGAATAAATTACTGGTTTTTATCTATGACTATATGCAACTATGCACTTGCACTTAGATAGAAATTTAAAGCAATAGATATTGTACTTGCAAGTTGATAAAAGTTATGAAGAAAAGGGAAATATTGACAGAATTGAAAGTAGCACTTACTAGTTCTTTTTTTCATTCTACTTCAGTCAATGCAGATTGACACAAATTTGAGAAATATTACAATTGCATTGAATGTTCATGATTTTTTGTTGAAGTTAGGAAGTTGGCATTGGTTCAAAATTTGTGTAACTCCCTTTTCAAATTATTATTTAACTCTAAGTTTGTTTTTATAGCTTGGAATCGTTCGACCTATTGCTCCAAGAAAGGGGCTTCATTTCTATGAGACATGTTGACCTAAAAAACAAAGCAATTGCAACTTAGTTTTGAGAAAATTAGAAAATTTAACCGAGTAGCCAAACTTGTGGATAATTTGAAACCCATTATTATTTTGAGTGCCCTATTTTTATGAGAGCCACAATGAGGATGACATTACTGATGTCAAATTCAACCCTTTTATGTTGCCTTTGTCATGAGACTTTTGTTTGATTAAGAAAGAATCACTATCTCTGTGAGAAATATGATATTGGTATTGGGAGATACCAGTTATGAAGAAAAGTGCAATATGGATAGAATTGAAAGTAGCAGTTACTGTTTCTTTCTGGTATTCTACTTTAGTAAATGGATATTGGCACATAAATGAGAAATATCACAATGACATTGAATGTTAAACATTTTTTGCCGAAGTCAAGTCTCCGAAGTAAGAATTCCTTCAAAGTTTGTAGAACTCCCTTTTCATCTTATTATGTAACTCTAATTTTTTTTGGTAGGTCGGAATTATTTGACCTATTGATCCAAGAAAGGGGTTTCATTTCTATGAGACATGCTGAACTAAACAGCAGAGTAGCTGCAACTTAGTTTTGGCCAAATGAAAAAATTTAACCCAGTAGCCAAATTGGTGGATAACTTGAAACCCATTACTATATTGAGTTGTGGGCACAAGTGTGACTGTGAAAAGGATTGAAATTCAAAAGGTTCAGTGAGGCTGCAGAGAAAATAAAGGTGGAGCTGGGCATTTTTATAGTTCTATGCTAGAAAGCGAACATGTGGCTTAGCATAGACAACTAGTGTTAGAGATGGTGGGAAAATGAAACACATAGACAGCTAGCATTAGAGAAGGTTGGAAATTTTTTGCATACAAGAGGTGAAAAGAAAAGAAAGGCATATATATTTCATGGCACGTAGCACATCAATTGATAAATATGGGCTATCATAGAGGTGCCAAGTGCAACTAATCATGTAGGACGAAAAACGATCAATTACACATACACACACAGTGAGTCATGATTTTTGAATCCACCGGGTAATGTCAAGAAAGACCACATAAAGCCTTTTGCGTAGGAGTCGAGTTCGAATCACAGGAGTGAGGTATGTTTCTAATGGCCTTGAAGTTTTTCCCTATATTGAGTAGGCCAGGAAGCCCAACTTGGTCATCAGGGATGTATCTAATGACCTTGAAATGCTACAAATTATTGATCCGATCAGGAAACCCGAAGTGGAATACTCGCGCCTTTGAGAGCAAGATCGAGAGGATTAAAAGGAAGCCATAAGGGTTATAAGTAGCTTCCCTTGGCTAAAGAGATCAAATTATGGTCTATAGATGTTGAAGCTTGTATTACATAGTCTATCGCAGAAAGTATGAGTGTTAAAGTGAAGGTAGCAAACATGTCGCTCACATCACTATCCAGGTAAGAGGATTATTTTGTTAATTTGACAGATACAACAAATACGAGATGTGTTTAGTGTAATGGTGATCTTTCCTGTTGTATCTAGAGCGTAGAAACTAGACCGGTGAAGCCACTTTCCCGATAGTACAAAAATATCCCTGCGAGTTAGAAATGAAAATGCCCTACTAGTTCACAAGTTGTTGTTATGGAGTGCCTCTCTTCAATGAGAGAACAAAACCTCTACACCATATATATTTTTGTTGGACACTGCCTCAACCGCCCTAAACTCCACACAAGACCAACTACCTTAAACTCCACCAAACACATCATGAATCAATGGTAAAATTTAATGCAGGAAATGCTAATCCTATCCAACAGTTACTGCGATGATGCAAAAATAAATGGGAAGTCTGAAAAGCATAGCGGCAGAGAAGAATTTGAAGTCTAAAAATCATAGTGGCACAAAAGAATTTGAAGAAGGGTAACCTAAATAATTGAATGGCCATGCTTATTCAATGCAGGAATAGGCAGATGGAGGTTTAGGTATTTAATGGACATTTAGGTATTGAATGGGCATTTCTATTCTACCAGATTAAGGAACAAGCAGCTAGAGGTTTGGGTATTGAATGGGCATGTCTATTCTACCAGATCTGACCTACTGGATCTGGATCTGTGATTGCATTAGATCTGGATCTAGATCTGATATGTGCTAGGAGAGTAAGGGAAACCAGAGAAGAACCACACTTGAAGTTTTCCCATGTGCAGTCCAATCTTAGGTGGCATCGGACAGGTGGTTGGGCGAGATGGTCGTGATGTCTTGGAGAATGGTGATAGAGCTACGCATTAGTTGGAAACAATTATTGATCGATGATGTGTTAGATGTTTATTAGACAAAGGAAGATGAAAATGCAGCATTGTGATTGCTAGGGTGAACAGTGTTTTCTCACCCTGAGCCCGTAGAGATAACACCTTTAGGCATAACAAGTAGCCGTACACAACGTTTTTCAAATGGTGATGTGGAGTGAATTGATCAAATTATGGTATGTCATCACATATGGAATTCTTGTGTAACACAAGAGGTTATTTTGAATTTTCTTTTACCAATTCGTTGCCCCCTACGACCCCTTAGCTTTATAACTCATGCTCCTTGTCAGTTTGTAACATTACCCCATAGCGAATGGAATATTATTATGATACAATGTTATATCTATATTATTATTTACAATCAATAATGATTATTTTTATACATAAGAATTTTATTTAGAGTATTCACTACAGGGAAAAGACCCTATAGTAGATGTTTTTGAGGAACCCCTTATAAAACTAGCCCAAATATCCATTTGTAGCTGAGGTTTCTAGAGGAGGTTGGTGGGTGGAGGTTTTTGCAGATTTTTTTTGTCTGGTGTGTTTCTCATCCTACACTGCACCGATGCGTTCCACTAGAAAAGCACCAGTGCGTGCTACAAATTGGCATAGCGGGAAATCGTGCTCTTCGTAAAAACCCACTCGGTGTGTCTAATTACTATAGTGCACTAGTGATCTACACATTTTTAGCCTCGGTGCATCCGAAAACCTGCTCCAAAACTAAAACATCTCGATGCGGTTGGAAGAAATTGCCGGTGCACCTCAAAAACTCGTGCACTGGAACAGGGTTAAATAAAAAAACATTATGGCCAAAAATCCGCATTTTTCACTTCTTCGGTGCTCGGGAGCTCTCAAGAATTGGTGTGAATTTCCCTTGTGTGAGGCGCCCTGCCATCAGTGCTCCCATTGCACGCACTGTTTTCACCCATTGCTCACCATCTCGATTTCGAATTTTGGAAAACAGTGGGAAAATTTTGTTTTGAAAATTCTACAGAAAATATGCCTCCTCGACTCCCAAATGTACATGTATTTTACTTTTTTCTCCATCATTAAAATTTTTAGCATATTATTTTTGTAAAAAAACTTAAAATTCACCATTTAAAAAAAAAAAAAAATCATGCGCAGTGTGCTTGATCCGTTCAGCTCACACCGGTTCGTGGTGCTTCCTGTAAATTTACAGGCCACACCGTGACCGGTGCTAATGGTAACCACACCAGTTCTAGTGCAGTACCAAAACAACGCACTGTGTTTTTTTTTAAATACATAAATTGCGATGCGGTCGGTTACCCGCCCGCACCGTTGACTATGTCCAAGTTCGGGAGGGCGGTGCGTTGACCAAGATATGCACCCTGGCGCGGGTAGTTTGTTCAGCGCACTACCCTCCCGAACTTGGACATAGTCAACTATGCGGTCATGTAAATGACCACATCGTTGACCATTTACTATTTTCAGGAGGGTGGAGCGCTGCCAAAACTATATGCCTCGGGGCGCATAGTTTGGTCAGTACATTACCCGCTAGATACTGGTACATAGTCAACGACGCGGTCGGTTATACTACCGCACCATTGATCATGTAATGATGCCAGGAGTGTGGTGTGCTAATGAAACTATCCGCCCTAGGACGAGTAGTTTGGTCAGCGCACCACCCTCGCGAATTTGTACATAGTCAATGATGCGATCGGCTAAATGACCGCACCATTGACCATTAACTGATGTTTGAAAGTGCCTTGACAGAATTATCTACCCCGAGATGGATAGTTTCATCAATGACCTTCTTGATAATGTATAGTTCTTGTTGTGTGGTGCGCTGAAATTTTCCAGGTGCACCGCGAATGGTGCGTGCTAAAAACAGAGGCATGGGTATTGGTGCATGATTGTTTTTTTGGCGCACTGAATTTTTTCTTCAAATATATATATATATATATATATTTGTAAATACATGTCTCATTTAATAAAAAAATTGTATTTAATATGTGAATCATTCAGCGACGTCAAAGGAGAGAAGAGAGGGAACAACAGGAACATATGGCGGACCAGTATAACATGGTTTGCGTGTGGGAGGCACGAGAGAGGGAAAGAGATATGCACTCTCACCCTATTATGGTAGCCACCTAGGCACTCCTAAGAGATGTAGACCTCCTCAATTTCTATGAGGAGGCTACATCCCTGAAGGGCCATGGTGGGTTATTGCGACAACTTATCTTTAGGTAGAATGCGCACTGACGGGCTTTTTGGGTTGGTACTAACTAGTGTTACGCACCCACTGAGGAGGACATCTATTTTATTACTGGTCTATCAAGGATAGAGCAGAATTTTCCCTCGTTCCTAGAGGTCCCCAGTGGCTATGCAACAAGGATTCAGTTGGTGTACTCTTAGAGATGCATTAGCACCAATATACTGTCTCCTACAGATTTTCAGGTCTCAGGTGGTCAGTTGCGTATTGCTTTATTTGGTGGAGAGGAGGTGAGGTGGCTCTCACTACTAATTTTGACCATTGCACACCATACCAATGACGGGAAACACATTATTTGTGCGCTTTTATTTTATGTTGATTCTTTATTACAAGCGCCGCGACTTGTGAGATGGTCTACGATTTTTTTGCGACAGTTCTCCACAACATTAATTAGATGTCATGCTTACGAACAAGGGAGGGTGAACTTCCCTTTTTCTTCAGAGATATTTTTTTTATATTTTGAGAGGTTTCCACAGATGAGGCCTAATTTTTTTCGGCAGCCTCGTAAGCTGATTCTGCATGTACGGATGCAGATATGGGGACAAATGATGCCCAAGTGGGGCGAGTCAGAATTTTCTGCAAGGATATCACATGATGCACTGGAGTTTCTATCCAGTGTTGATGACCATGCCTTCATTCTGTTCCCCTATCTATATGATGGTTTGGATTGGCGAGGGTGTGTCAACATCCTCTTCACAGATGATAAGCCACCAGATGATAGAGGTAATATTAGTGTTTTCTTTAAATTTATTCTAACATGTTATTTAACTTATTTTTATTCAATTGTTTAATGAAATTGTCTAATTATTGTTGTGTAATTATATATGTTTTGTAGATATTAGGTCATTTGTTGGCGATGAGATGCCACCGCCACCAAATGATCCAGGTGTAGATTCGTATGATCATCAGGATATGGCAGATGTAGACGATCAGACTGGTGTAGATAGACCTAGCCCTCATGATCATGCATAGGTACTAGCTGGTGTGAGGCGTAGGCCTGACACTAGATTTAGGATGAAGTTGGGTGACCCACTCTGTTGATTGCTTGTGGAGGAGGGAGTTAGGCCGGTCACTCTCAGAGAGATACAGGTCGATGATAGGCTGAGAGAGATATGGAGATGCATGCCACATGATATGTTGACCCTAATGCAGCATGCCGTTGGAGCTACTAGCTTAGTGGCATGGTTGAGGAAGGTCGTTTGACGTAGGCGTGGTCGAGATGCAGTACTTCGACATTTGCCAAGCACGCATCATCTGTTGATCACGATCAGGGGAGTGATCATCGTTCACCTCGCAATGAAGATGAGAAGCCTGTAGCATCGACCAACAATCATGATCATGAGCAGGCTAGACCATCCACGTTGAGTCATCATGAGAAGCCTACAACATCCAGCAGTCATGATCATGAGAAGGATGGACAATCCACGTTGAGTCATCATAAGCAGCCAATACTCATGATCATGAGCATGTTGGACCATCCATGTCGAGTCATCATAAGCAGGCAGTTGATCATGATCAGCATGAGGCACCTCTAGATCAACAAGCACATGATGATTGACATCTATCTGAGCTTGTCAAGGCTGAACCATTGGCTGAGCAAGCCTCGACTAGTACTACTATTGATGTACCACCATCTGATATTTGACATTTATATTACAGTTGTATATTTTACATTATATATATATATATATATGTATATTATGGTCCATGTATTTTATGTTCATGTTGCAGTTGTACTTAATTTACATGTTGGTGACCATCATGATGTGTATATTGTTAGGTCATGTTAGATATGTTCATTTAATGTGCAGCTTTCAAATAGATGTGGATGTGATAGAAAATTTTTGACATGAGATGTATATTTGATGTTTGTGTTGTGATGATGTTATACAATACTTGTGTTTTGTTAGATGATCATGATCACGATGATTAGATGATGTTAGCGAATTTGAATGTATTTTAGTCAAATATGATGTTTGTACCATGGTTATCATGATCGTGACGTTTATTTTTAATATTAAATCATGATATTTATTAAATATTATGTCATGATTGTAATTTTAATTTTAATTTCAATTGTATGTAAAATTGTAAAATCTTAATTGTAATTATATGTAAAATATTTGTAAAATTTTAATTGTAATTATAATTTATTTTGAAATGATTGTAATTTTAATTTTAATTTTAATTGTATATATGTAAAATTGTAAAATTGTAATTGTAATTGTAATTGTATTTAAAATTCTAAAATTGTAATTGTATGTAAATTTCTAAAATAGTAATTGTAATTGTAATTGTAATTGTATTTAAAATTCTAAAATTGTAATTGTATGTAAATTTCTAAAATAGTAATTGTAATTGTAATTGTAATTGTAATTGTAATTGTATGTTAAATTGTAAAATTCTAATTCTAATTCTAATTCTAATTCTAATTTTAATTGTAATTATTGTATGTAAAATATTTGTAAAATTTTAACTGTACTAATGTGAAATTATTGTAATTGTAAAATTGTAATTTTAATTGTAATTATAAGTAAATTTCTAAAATTGTAATTGTAAATATTGTAATTGTAATTTTAATTGTAATTGTATGTGAAATTGTAAAATTGTAATTGTAATTGTAATTCTAACTGTAATTTTAATTGTAATTGTATATAAAATATTTGTAAATTTTCAATTGTATTAATATGAAATTATTGTAATTGTAAAATTGTAATTGTAATTGTGATTGTATGTAAAATTCTAAAATTGTAATTTTAAATATTTTAATTGTAATTGTATGTGAAATTGTAAAATTGTAATTCAAATTCTAATTCTAATTGTAAATTTATGTAAAATATTTGTAAAATTTTAATTGTATTAATGTGAAATGATTGTAATTGTAATTTTAATTGTAATTGTATATATGTAAAATTGTAAAATTGTAATTGTAATTGTAATTGTAATTGTATGTAAAATAATTGTAAAATTTTAATTGTTTTAATGTGAAATGATTGTAATTGTAAAATTATAATTGTATGTAAAATTCTAAAATTGTAATTATAAATATTGTAATTGTAATTTTAATCGTAATTGTATATAAAATTGTAAAATTCTAATTCTAATTCTAATTCTAACTGTAATTTTAATTGTAATTGTATGTAAAATATTTGTAAAATTGTGATTGTATTAATGTGAAAATTTAAATTTTATTAAGGTGAAATGATTTTATTAAAATTTGTAAATTTGTAAATTTGTAGAATTGTAAATTAATTGTCAATATTGAATCATAACTACCGTAAGTAAAATGTATACCGTAAATATTGTTAAATTACCATAATTGTAAATTTGTATGAATATAAATAATTGTAAAATAATGAATCTAGAATAATATGAATTTTTGTAACATAATAAAGTTTAGAAAATAATGCAAATAAATTCATGTACTTTAGAATTATCATTATTTTATTATGATATTACATACCAAAAAAGAAAAGAACTTTATACAGTACGCCATTGTTTTTGAGATCAACATAATTGAAAATTATCAAGTGAAATGATTTTAACATTAACACAATGCAAATTACCAATTAATTCAAAATATATATTACAATGTTTCGAAAAAAAGAGTCTTAGTTATAAGGTAATTGAGTCCTCTCCTTTATGAAAACCCATCTTAAAAAGTATAAATGATGAAATAACACATGTACTATACCACTCTCGGTTCTCATGATCACCCTCATTATCTTACAGCTCGCTTGGCATGATAACACTATTGTTCTCAAAAATATGTTTTGATCTAGGGTCATGTCTCAATATGAACCACCAATCCCTATCCAACACATTTTGGTAAAAAAACACCTGGTTCCAGTGTTTTAGGAAAACATAGGGCTCCTAGCTTCATCCTACCTCTTTCTAGATTTGATCCATATCAACCTATTATCACGATCTTCCTTTAAATTATTCCAATCAAAGGTGTCCCAACACTTGCACCTAAAAATAACACATTGGAAAGAAGAGAAATCCACTTCAATGATCTCTTGTATCTTTCCGACGTAACCTAACGTTCCTTGTACTTGCTTTTGATCACAGTGGCTAGATCGACTAGATTGATCGAACTCAACTTCCACTCCACATTTTTTTTTCATGTGTCCATCATTGGTATTTTCTATGCGAAAATGGTGTCCATGTGTCCACATGGATGGGAAAAAATGCACCTATAAAAAAATCATAGTGTCATGTGTCTTATAATAACCCAACATTTAAAATATGAAATATAGATGTAATTAAATTTCAAAGGTGCATTATTAAGTTTAAAATGTACATAAATAGATTATTACCGAGTGGGTGCACCCAATCCCTACGTTTAGTGCATCCTCTTCAGCACGCAGGTAACGACCGGTTGCACCATATTTCTCTCTGACTTGGTCAGCAACCCAACTGTTGGGGCATATTTTTGGCATATTTTCTTTTAAATTATTGGGATAATGCACACTTCTACCATTCAACCATCTTAATTATTTCCTGTCACTATCCTATTTCATCCTCTTTTGTTTGTACAATGTGACCCACGGTTGTGTCGCTTCGGAATTATAAAGAAGGAATTTCTTCATTGCTTCAATCGACATTCACTAATGAAATCAAACTGATATATAGTACAAATGAGATAAAAATATACATTATATCGAAGTTCAACATAAATATTTAATTTGTGTAAATTTGAAAAAGTATAAGTCGCTTACTCTTTATCAAGCGGCTTTTTCCATTCGTTGGGAACAACTCCCCTTCTCTTTTGTCTTCATCCCTTTCATCATTCCAAATCACCACACCTACTCTGTTATTTATTTTCTTGATTTACTCATTGGAATAATAGAAATACTCATATGATATGTACCCCTTTATCATAGACCCCTCGAGTTTTTCCCTTTGTAATATTCCCAAATGGGAAAAGCAGGAATATAGCTCATAATAATGGAAATAGAAGCAAGTATTAACACATTATATATGAACCAAATGATAGATCCATGGTATTAAGTATAACAAAAAATAATAAGTACAAGATCTTGGGGATCAATCCCTCAAGATAGGAAAAATAAGCCTCCAATGCCCAAAATCACCCAAATCATGTGATACACGGCTACACAAAATGTCTGAAGAAAATACAACGCAATTTTATGACTAATACTATAGCTATAAAATGTAAATATATGAATCTATTATTACAATGCTCAAACAAGGCCAAAAATGGAGATCTATTCTCCCATACACTTTTCCAAGACAACCCAGTAAGGGTTTTTGGAAATGCACAACATATGAATGGTGGATCTAAAGCCCTAGGGCTAAAGATTCACTGAAACTGAAGAACATATAAGGAGGTGGCTGAATCTGATGTAAATCTGAAAGAAATCCTCCAAAGTACTCTCTCAATGAAGGGTTGATCCCCTCAATGGAAAGCAAACACTCCAAATGGAGCACTAAACTTACCCCTGCAATAGCTCACTAAAATAATGCAAATCTAGACTAGAAATGCACTGTCGGGGATAAAATCACCTTGCCCTGATGCCAAATATGTCAAATAAGCCCAAGGGCTTCTTTACTGGCCTCCCAATGGAAGGAAACCTTCCTCAACTATAAAACTAGCTCAGAAAACACCCAATGCAATCTTCCACTCCTGCACCCTGTAACTTAGCACATCTCTCAACAGAAACTACATTGTAATACAAGACTGAAGCTTGGCCTGAAGCTTGAATGTGGAAATGTAGTGCAAAGCTCTTCCTAGGAGGCTTCTCAAGGATAGAGGTTGGATTCCCGATCAGGAACACCCTGTGCTAAACATCACTGCAATCCTGGCTAAATAGCTGAAAAAAGATATATGTCTAAACACACCATATATTCAGAAATATAAAATACATCAACATTAGCATAATTAAATATGGCTACCATCCTCTTCCTTATATAAGTGATGATCTTTCGAACCCTAAGCTGCATTCATTTATGACACTACTTCCATGCAAATATTCTCGATCTAAAACTATGTTATCCCTCCATAAATGTCCACTCCTTCATGACAACATTGTTAATTTGGTCAAAGTTGACCAAGTCTAGGTTTTCCAACCCCTTTTCACACACAAGGGTGCTCAATTAAGCTGCCAATATGTCCTCCTTTCACATTGGAATTGGTTTTATTCATATTAAGGAGATTTATGGATCTCCATATCCTCTTATTCAAAAAATAAAAAAGCAAAAGAAAAATTTAATATTCCAACTAGCTCATGTCTAATTTAGGAATATTACAATTCTCCCCTACCAAGTGTTTCTTGTTCCCAAGAAACTACAAGGATAGAAATAAAAATGTGGGGAACCTTTATTCCCATATGGAACCCCAATCTCCAAGCTAGCATCCATACAAAATGAATCACCCTCTAGAGTGGTAATTGATAGAAAAACTCCTCCCATCTGCTCATGAGAGGCACCTCCCAAGTGCTTAAGTTACCCAAATCGCTGATCCGATAAGGAAACAAGAGACCCAATGTAGTAGTCATGGATGGTCCAATGCTCTCCCAGAAATATGAAACATAATAGCCATGGAGAATCTCTCTCCCAAAGGGCACATCCAATCCTTCCATCCTCCCTCCAATCATTCCCATAAAAAGATTAAGGACATCATCAATATATGGGATCAAAACCAGTGATACATAAACAACCAAATGCAATAATGGAGGTTGATCATAGTCCCACATGTGGAACCAGCGCAGTATACCTCCTAACTACCTTAAATCATGATATGGTAAGTGGTTTCCCCACCACTTTCTTGTTTCCATAGCTTTCTCATAAGTTCTGAAAAGGTGAGAAATGTTTGGTGCCCTTGGTGCACACCTAGAATGATATATCATCTCCCTATATCCTCCTAGGGAGTGGCCTTTCTCAACATAGTTTATGGCCCAAATTTGACCATAACGTTTATAAGGAATAATGATCCCCCTTGGAACAATGGCCTACACATGTATGGTAAAGGAATGCAAATATTCATCATATAAATCATTATGCATAAAAACAAGATCTTTACCATATACTCTGCTCACACAAATGGAGTGTCTCATAGATAGATCTCCTCTCATTACCCAAGAGGAAAGAGGTGGTTTTGGTAACTCCATAAAAGAATTATGTATCTCCTCCCTCTCCACATGATCCAAGCATCTCCTCAAATGCTGATATATTTCCTCTTTAAAGCCTTCCCAAGTATAACCCTCCTTGATGGTGTTATATGCTCTCATGGAATAAGTATGGATGAAGAGAAAATAATTATGGGTTGCACGTAGTAACTTCTCCTTGATCTTGGAGACAATAGGATCCTACCATGATAGTAGATGACCTCATCCTTGACTGAATGTCCCTCCTCTTGTAGCTGGTCATCAAGTATCATACAAGTGAAAATATCCTTGGAACAGTCCACCAACGGTTGGGATTTCCAAAATGGATCTATCCTCCAAAGTGACAGTGTTGATGATCTATCATAGAAATAATTTTTCATGTATCTATCATCCTCTTTGACATCTCCCACGCCAAAGTGACATATTGGAAGGTTGTTATCCTCCCTCTATTGCTCCTTTCTCAGCACAATATCTGAAATGAGAGTGGGTAATGATGATGTTGGGATATGGTCTCCCTCCTCATTAATTCTACCCAAGACTCTCAGTGTTGTACCATGGCCTCCCAATGCTCCCACTCCTTTTGGATCTATGAGTGGTGCAACATGTTGATAGAACCCTTTGATCATCTTCCAATCAGGGGGTCTCCCTAGTGGAATGCCTCCATGTAATGAAACATCAAGGCCTAGAGCAGGTTGTATATGTGAGTGGATTGATTTGTCCCTGCCCTCACTGTGAAAATAATCCTCCTGCTTTTGTGCATAAACCTCCTGAAAAGGATGGGTGTGTATGTTCTCAATCACTAGATGCTAGCCCTCCTTCTCATTTTCTCCTACCTTCTGCAAGATCTCACAGTCTAAGGTTTCTTCTTCAGATGTAGTCAACCCATGTACACCCAACATCTCATTGGTGTCAAAAGTATTGATCACAAGTGAATGATCTATCATGGTGTATGTTCCCCAAAGCTGTGTTCAATGTTGGAACACACTTCCTCCATTGTTTTGTCTCATTGCCTATCAACATAGACACATGTTTCTCTTGATCTTCATGTGTAATATCCTTTGGAAATTATTGCAAAGATACAAGAGCTCCTCTACTTGAAGCAATGGCTTCATATCAACCTTCAAATGGTGGTATATATCCTTCTACTTCTACAGTGTTGGAGGCTCTTTCCAGCTCTTCTTCTTCCTTATCCTCATCATTGGAGAGTACCTCATCATTAATAGATCCTTTGTCTTGATCTCCTTTTGAAAGAGGAATCCTCATGTCTTCTTCTTGAGAATAAAATTCCTTCTGAAGTGGTGCATTTTCCCTTGGAAAAACATGTTGCAGTTCTTTAACCCCCTCAAAAATGTTCTAAAATGGAGTTGGTTTCATGGATCCTTCAAACTCATGCAAAATTTCTGATTTCTTGGGCTTGGTTTTCTCTCCCAAGGAAGTTTCAGATTGTTTCAAATCAAATGTTTTCACTAACCTTCTAGTGAACTTTGCATAAGTAGATATATTTGCATTATTCAATGAAGAATATTCAAATAACCACCTGCCATAAGCCTTTCCTTCAAGATGCAGTGCTGCTACTCTAATGGCTTCCTCTTCTGAAAATCGATGCAGCTGGAAATATGTTTCTAGCTTCTTTACCCAAGCCTTGGTTGAGCTCTTGGGTGACCCATCGAACGTAGGTAGAAAAAATCTACCCAAAGTGTGTTGCATGGACCCTCTTCTTCTATTGTAGTTATTGGGTCTTCTATATTCTTTGATTTGACAAAACCCTTGGAAGCTTAGATGCTCCTTGAATCTTCTAGACTGAGATTCATATTCTTGGAGATAGTCACAAGGAGTCTTCTCCTTTGGTGTTTCTCCTTCTTCTTCTTCTCTTGCCAAGAATGTAGGCATGGTACCACATTGTAGATATGATTGTGTGGCTAAATGCTCACACCCATAATATGAAGAAATGGAGCTTTCTTCATGTGCAAATATTCTTGAGGGGACTTTATGTCTTTCCCTCCTCATTCCATTCATTTCCATTTTAAGCTCATGCATAGTTTGGAGAAGAAGTTTTGAAAGCTTATTTCCCTCCATTTCTCCAAATAATGGAGGCTTGCCTTTATCTCTTCTATGAGTCTTCCCCTTTCTGTGTGAAGCTTCTTCTTCTTCTGATAACATAGATGCAATGTCTTCACAAGATGAGCCAAGATTATGCTCTGATACCACTGTAATATTCCCAAATGGGAAAAGCAGGAATATAGCTCATAATAATGGAAATAGTAGCAAGTATTAACACATTAGATATGATCCAAATGATAGATCCATGGTATTAAGTATAACAACAAATAATAAGTACAAGATATTGGGGATCAATCCCTCAAGATAGGCAAAAGAAGCCTCCAATCCCAAAAATAACCCAAATCATGTGATACACTACTACAAAAAATGTCTGAAGAAAATACAGCGCAGTTTTATGACTAATAATGTAGCTGGAAAATGTAAATATATGGATCTATTATTACAATGCTCAAACAAGGCCAAAAATGGAGATCTATGCTCCCATACACTTTTCCAAGACAACCCAGGAAGGGTTTCCAGAAATGCACAACATATGAATGGTGGATCTAAAGCCCTAGGGCTGAAGATTCATTGCAATTGAATCACATAAAATTAGGTGGATGAATCTGATGTAAATATGAAAGAACTCCTCCAAATGACTCTCTCAATGAATGGTTGATCCCTTCAATGGAAAGAAAACACTCCAAATGGAGCACTCAACTTACCGCTGCAACAACTCACTAAAATAACATAGATCTAGACTATAACTGTGCTGTAGGGGATAAAATCACCTTGGAATGGTGCAAAATATGTCAAATAATCCCAAGGGCTTCTTTACTAGCCTCCCAATGGAAGGGAACCTTCCTCCACTATAAAACTAGCTCAGAAAACACCCAATACAATCTTCCATTGCTGCACCCTACAACTCAGCAGTCCTGAAGCCTGAAAGTGGAAATGTAGTGCAAATCTGTTCCTATGAGGCTTCTCAAGGATAGAGGTGGTATTCTCGATCAAGAACACCCTGCGCTAAACAACACTGCAATCTTCGCTAAACAGCTGAAGAAAGCTATATGTCTAAACAAACCATATATTCAGAAATATAAAATACCTCAACATCAACATAATGAAATATGGTGTCATGCTCTTCCTTATATAATTGATGAGCTTTCTAATCCTAAGCCCCATTCATTTATGACGTTACTTCCATGCAAAGAGTATCCATCTAAAACTACGTTGTCCCTCCATAAATGTCCACTCCTTCATGGCAACATTGTTGATTTGGTAAAACTTGACCCAGTCTAGGTGTTCCAGCCCCTTTTCACACACAAGGGTGCTCAATTAAGCTCCCAAGATGTCCTCCTTTCACAATGGCATTGGTTTTATTCATATTAATGAGATTTATGGATCTCCATATCCTCTTACTCAACAAATAAAAAATAAAAAATAAAAATTAATATTCCAACTAGCTCATGGCTAATTTAGGAATATTACACCCTTTGTCGAACAAATCCTTTCAATTTCTTCATGTACCTATCTAATAAGAACACCCAATGATAAGAAAACAAACCAACTAATTCAACCTCATCTACTAGGTGGATTAGAAGATGAACCTGCAAGTCCATGAAACTCATCGGCAATTCCTTCTCAAACATACAAACAATATCAACTATCTCTTGATGCCACCGTGGAATACTAGCTACATGAATCTCCTTTGACGTGATCCAACGTACAAATGCAAATAATTTAGATATGGAACATCTTAGGTCTTGGGGGAATTCATGTTTCACACACCCATACACGAACAAAGGATAATGAAACTGTAAAGTTATAAACACGTGCAACAATATATAAAAGTATTTATGTTTTATGATTCCTACATGGGATAAAATTTATTAATATAAAAAATAATAAAATCATCTTTTTGACATTATATGTACTCTTATAATATTCAAATGGTCATGCGATTTCAACCCTGACAAATGGTCATCCATGGTGAAGCAGCATCGTAGTGAAGACCCATATGAAGATGGCACCCTCACACCCATTATAACTTCCTTTGCCAAATAAATATCATATTTTTTTAAAATCCATGGGATATCACCTTCTTTTAAATACCATGAATTAGAGGGACCAATGCCTGCCTCTGATCTTGTACTTTCTAATCGTCTTGGCCAATTTTTCTTTTTAGTTTTTGTAGTAATAAGATCTTTCCTAACAACCAATGTGTCACTTTGATTTGATGATATGTGGCTCTATAAATAAGATGAAACATTTTTAAATATATGCATGGTATCTAATAAGTGGGTAATATTGGAGGTTATAAAAGATAGATTTCCTTTTCATCCCAATGGGAAATTTCGCAACATATGTGTCGAAGAATTCTGGATCATCAAACATAGGCTCCCCATTTGAATCAAACATTTCTATGAACTACTTCTCCTTCTCTCTCTCATATGCTCTAAGCCATTCAGCTGGTGTCATTATTGGAGGCCTTTGGGTTCTCTCTCATTTATTATTGAAAGCGGATGATGCTCTTCTATAAGGGTGTTCTTCTGGGAGGAATACCTTGGGGCAGTCATACACTGGCTTTCGTAGGTTGTTGGACCATCTAGCTTTCATATAAGGTCCAAAACATTTACATCAAAAATACCCTTTTGTTACAAGATCTGTGAGATTATGGTATACAATATATATGCATGGAACATTAATGAATATCATGAAGATCATAACAATTAAAATGAGTTAAATAACTAATATGCAAAATAATAATTTTACGTATATAAAAAAATAAATAAACATGTAATTTAATAGAGAAAACTCCTAAGCCTAGATAATACAGTGTCATGTAAGCATATACCCCATACAACGTAAAACTCCTCTTTGTTGCGATGGTTTTTGATATATCGTATACATTTATCCCATCCCATAATTCCTTCAATTAATTTACCAATAGTTGTAAGTAGACATCCCTATTCTTCACTGGTCTTCTACCAGGGACTATGAGAGCCAACATAAGATGTTCATTCTTCACGGACAACAATGGGGGTATATTGTTATTGATCACTACTACAGGCCAAAAATAATAGTTGGTGTTCTAGAGGGAATATGGGTTGACTCCATCCATGGCTATGCTGAATCGTAGACTTTGTACTTCATCCTTGAATTTTTCAAGCCATGTATCCTCTATATGCTTCATGGCTATTGAATCTATTGGGATTCGCATAACCCCCAACTCACTTCTGTGTGAGGCATGCCATCCCTGCAACATAGGTACTTCTTTGCAATGAAAGAGCCTTTTAATCCTTGGGATTATACGCATGTGCCTCAACATTTAAAAGGAGGACCACGCGGTTTACCCTTATTTTTTATTTATCATACCTATCATGCCCACATTTTGAACATATCTCTTTGTCTGCATGTTCTCCTCTATAAAGAATACAATCATTTGGACATGCATGATATGATATGTACTCAACTCCCAACATTTTCAACAATTTCTTTACCTCTTTGTAGCTATCAAGCAAGACATTATCACTCGGAAGAACCTTATCTTTGAATAGCCTGTATTTGGTGATCATCGACAATATTAAATGTACATTAATGCCGATATAATTATTAACGTTCATAAAATTGACCATTTTTAATTTTCATTGTGTGATTATATTTCTTAAAATATAAGGGAGGAATTTATGGTAACTTACCTCAAAATTTCTGAGAAACATGCATTCGACAAACCAAACTTTTCTTTCAATTTGTACAATAACATCATTGTCCCCAAATAGGTAGACTTTGACTGACCACCAGGTCCAAAGAGAGGGGTGGTGGAAGAAAATTTAAGGCTTTCAAAAAAGGTGTGAGAAATATGAGAATCATCTGCTAGCTGATCATCGTTCTGGAATGCATCTAACGACAATGTCTCCATGGCATTCGTATCCCTTATGTAATCATCCATACCAAACTCTATTTGATTGCCTCCATTGCTAGCTTCTGAAGAACTATTATTGTTGTAGTAATTCCTAATTAGTGAATCTAGACATACTGGGAATTGAATAGGTGGTTAATTCAACCATTCTTGGTATCGTTCCTCTTCGATTTTTCTCTTAATTCAGCCTTCTCTCAATTTTACATTGTTGTGGGGTGCAACGAAAGATGGTAGGTAGGTTTCTCATCATCACTAGAATCCTAATAATTTCAAAAAATATTTTTGAACATGATTAGTACAAAATATATGATGTCAATTAGTAAGCACGTTGACAATGCATGATTAATTGGCTTGACGTTGAAATAATTACATTAATATACCAAACAATTTTTATTGCCATGATTTTCCCAATATTGTGGCTAGAAGATGCAATATTTTTACAATTGGCAGGGTGAAGCAGTTATCCATTTTCATTTACCAAATGCGCCTTAAGGTATGATTCTCCTGATAAGAGCTTCCAACGTTTTGGAGTTGTTTGAATATTTTGTGCATGTGAACTCGATTCTGAATCTGTATGAACCTGCAAATTTGTATACATTATAAATTTTATTAAGTTTATTGACATGGATAAAAAACAAAAATTAAATTAGATAATGAAAATATAAATAAAATATGAAGTAAATATTACGTCTCGAGATGGATAGGGAGAACTCTGTGATGGACTTTGAGAAATATTATGGAACGAGCTGGATTTTGAATAATTGTCAATTTGATATAATTATGATACTTTCTCCCCTCATTGGAGCAAACTCAACAATAATTTTGGTGTACACACCTAAAAGTAATTTTGGTGCCTTAAAAATGGACTTATTGTTATCGATGCTAATGTACAGATAACCGCACCAATTCGTTTTAGTTACTACACACTAGTGCAGTGTTATTAATTGAAGCATAGGAGCTGAATAGCCACAAATAAAAAAAATGCAACTATTTTTTTATAAGTGAAAAAAAACGGTAAATTAAAAAAGGGGCAGAAAAATATTTTCGAAAATCTAATTTCATAAAAAAATTCTTTAAATAATAACAATTTTCATTAATTCATTATTTTTACAAAAAATATTCAGGGATGGATTTTCACGAGACATACCTGGAGCAAGAGAGCACGAGAGCACTGTGGAGCAGCGAAATACTTTCAAATAGAACTATTCATACAATCAAAATTCCAAACCTCTAGTGATTCAAACCCTATAGCATAGAATTTCAAACCATCTGGTGATTAAATTTTATTGTTTTTTTTTTACATTTTCTGTAGTATTTTTTACACAGTAAGTAAAAAATTTAAATTTAATGGTCATTTTTAGAAGAAAAAAAATATCCATTTTATGGTAAACCCTTGATTATTTTTGTTTCTTCCCTTGCTTCTCCTTGTTTCTGTGATTTCAGAATTAGGGCTTTTCATTTTAGATTTATAGGGTTTTTATTGCTATATATATATGCCTATGACATCTAACCCACGGGACAACCCACATAGTCGGATCCCAATCCATGTCAGCCCTTGCGTGAATTTCTAGAAAACATATTTTTTTTAATTGATGTGCCTTGTGTAAACTAGCACACCGGTGTGTTGTTTTATCAGAGGGCACTCAACACATACTGTTTGATTAAAAAAAAAAACGAATTTTTTTTTTAATCTGTGCGCCATATGTAAAATAGGGTATGGGTGCGCTATTTCATTATAGCGCATCGCCCACATACTGTTTGACAAAAATAATTTTTTATTTTATGTCCGTGTTAATCGTTGCACTGTTTGAAATATAACGCACCAGGTATCCTTGTTGAGAAATAGAAGCATACGTTGGTCCCTTGTTTTCGTAGTGAATTTATAAGAATATGCCACATCGCCCCCTCCACGACATCATATGCTACAAAAACTAGCACTAGAGAATTTTTATTAATTTATCTATGTTAATCGGTGTGCTGGTTAACATATAACACATCGGTGCTCCTTATTGACATAGAGTATCGTACAGTGTTTCTACTGTATTGGTGATGTGTTTATAAGAACATGCCATGTCAGACTCTTAATAGCAAAAACGTATAACAACAAAAAATAAGGAATGAAAAATAATATTCCTTTAAATGTTTTTCTAGAATTATATGTATATATTACTAGAAAGCAATGATTTATAAATATCACTTTTTGTTATATTTACTTTTCATATATCAATATAAAAATTAAATAGTTTATTTTCATGTTAAATTTTCAGGAATATTATGAAAATCTCAAAGGATGAATGAGCTGATATCAGAAATATGCCAGTAGGAATGTCCAAAAAGGTGTACACAGAGATGGTCAAATAAATGGACATAATTTCATCGCACGAGGAGCCATCTCAACAACAATGTGCTTCAAATGTAATATGTAATCATTGAATTTTTCTATTAGGTACAATAAATAAAAAATTAGCATTAAATATTAATTTTCAAGTATTTTCTTACAGAAAATAAAATAAAATGGAACCCATTGAGCACAGAAAATAGGATGAGAAGGAAGAAAAGGGTTGATATCTAAGTTTTTGAGTAATTGTTACTTCCTTATAACAACTTAACTAGATTTCATTTTTGTATAATTTAAGTTGTTTTACAATAATCATCAATGAATGTCTTCAAATAGGTGCTAACATTCAAAGAAGAACCATCAAACGAATTGATTGACATTGGGTTAAATATGGGTTGTCAGTATATGTTTTCATATCAGAAATTAATTGTGGAATTTGTAAGCATCTATAGATCTTGTTTTACTTAGCTCCGTCTATAATTAATAGAATATATATATATATATATGTGTGTGTGTGTGTGTGTGTGTGTGTGTGTGTGATTTTTTATGGGGTATATAACTTGCAAGAAACAAAGTATGGAACTGCGCCAAAAAATGAAATCTTGAAAGATGGCATGAAATTTGGTTTTGAAAGAATGTGTATAGTTCATGAGTCAATTTTTATTATGGTACGTCATTTCTTTTCGATTTACATTAATGTACATATTATTTAATATTACAATTTTCATTATTCTCACCAATGTATATACATTCAATACAATTTATTTTTATGTTTGTAGATGGAAGGTGAAGAAGAAGAAAACAATCAACACCATGAACAAAACATTCCTCAAAATAACCCAAGTCATGGAAGTAGCTCAAGCAATGACAACAGTTCAAGAGAAGAATGATGATCATTATGTTTGGATATCAAAGCAAGGCATTGTATTTTTTTAAATATTTGTTTGTGAAATCAGACATTTTGTTTAATGTAATGGACATAGTGTCCCAATTGAAAGACAAAGGGATACCAATAACCGTCCCATTTTGTATGACAAAGAGTTTCTTATATATATATATATATATATATATATATATACGTTTTAATTTATTCTATTGCATTCTCCATTGTCATTGTGATATGTAACACCATTGATTAAATATATGGATGATTAAATATTATACTGAAGAGATGTGAAATCTGATGATACGATACAACAAAATAATCCAAAAATCACATTCAAATGAACAAATACAAATTTGATTGATATGAATACTGTTATAAGATATGTGTCATCTTTTGATGAATAATGAATTTAAAAAAATCACAATAATTATGATATGATATAACAAATTAATCCAAACATCACATTCAAATGCACTAATAAAAATTTAATTGATATGAATATTGTTATAAGATATGTGTCCACTTTTGATGAATAGTGAATTTTAAAAAATCACAATCATTGCATTGTCATAGGTTGATGTTTCTAAAAAATACAAAATGAACAGCGGTGTATGTCAGTTACTGTGCACCGATGTGTTTGTATTCTAATGTGCATCGGTGTGTTTCTACGACCTATGGGCATTGCACAAATACCAATACCATTTACAACTCTCGATGGGTTTTGCAATACTATGCACCGGTGCGTTTATATGAGACTATTCACCAGTGCATTTCTATGACCTATGGGCACCGCAAAAATAACAATACCAATTAGAAAAATCAGTGTTTTTGTGTGATACTTCACACTAGTGTGTTTGTATAATACTCAGCATCGGTGCGTTAATACGACCTATGGGCACTACACAAATCCCAATACTAATTAGAACGATCGGTGTGTTTGTTTGATACTGCGTGCAAGTGCGTTTGTATAATACTACACGCTGGTGTGTTGATACGACCTATGGGCATGACACAAATCCCTATAACAATTAGAATGTCTCGGTGCATTATATAATCTACAGTGTGCCCGATGCAGTTTTAGACCTTAATGGCTCGTGCATGCACCTTCAACCGTCTCGGGGCGACTGTCTGGCTGACACGCACCAGGACGGTGCTAAACACCCTGTGGCATCTTATATTTTTTTTCGTCTCAGTACTTGGTAGGTTTGCAGTACCGGTGCATTCACTCTAAAACGCAACGGTGTGTTCACACCTGATTAGCGCACCAATGAGGAAAACATCCGTAATAACCTTCGGTTGCCTAGTTTTTTTATTTTTGTTTAAATTCTGTTAGAAGCTCCTCCAAAACCTCCATTACCGAAAACGAATGTTGTAGCAAATTTTTTTTGGACAATTTTGGCCAATTTTATAACACTAAAAACCTTTGTTATAACCTCCACTAGATGGTCTTTTCCTTGTAGTGATTGAATATAAAAGGACATGTGTTTATATATATATATATATATATATATATATATATATATATATATTCTTCTAGTGTGCTTTATGTTTATGTTATATACAATGTAAACATAATTAGGTATATAATATATACATTGTAAATATAATTACAATTTGTTTTATGTTTTTCAAATTTTTGTAATATATATATATATTAATTAACTACTATTAAGTTTAGAAATATGTTTATTTACAATTTACTTATAAATAAAAATGGGTTAAATATATTAGACACAAAAGATAAAAGGTTAATATCAATAGATATATATGTAAGAGCATGAAAATAATATCACATAGAAATTATCCCAACTTGAGACTAGGCAACCCAAAAGAAAGAGTTGGTTGAAATGAAGCAATCCAGTCTTTCAAAGTATAGATCGAAATCCATCAACATTTTCTTCCATTGGAAGTCCATCGAAAAAGTGAGGATAGTAATGAAACCAAAATCTATATGTAAACTGACTCGAAACAAAGCGACTAAAACATCAACCCCAAGGATCGAAACAAAATAATGTGACCACAACATCATGCTAACCCTGGATGATTCAGGAGCATAGACACGAGGCAAAAAAATAAGAGAAACCACCGTACACTAAAGTGTAGTTTAAAATGGGGAGATTTTTTTTAATTTCTAATGGGGATCCCTTCATTTTGATCAAAATGTAAGGGTTATTTTGATGGGCCAAAAATACTCTAACAATGTGAATTAGTACTTCTCACCTACTATACCACAATATCACCTAAACTTACCAGACTAAGACTTTTAGGAAAAAACCAGTGTCTATAGTTAACAATGTTGTAGCCTATATGAAGATATGATTAATAAAAGCTCAATTGAAATTATTAATGAAATGATCGTTTTCTAGACAATTATTCTAGACAATTTAGCATCCGCAAATCCGTTAGATATTTTTAAGAATCATAGGTTTGACTTCTTTAACTTGAAAATTTTGAGTGACCCCTGGGTTTGTCATAGTGCTAAACTCATTTATGCATTCAAAAGAGCATTTTAAACTAGACTAAATCATAGTCTTACTTGAAATTCTATTACAAGATTTTAGAGAAAAAATTCCTTTTCATTTATTAGTTAAACTCTTCCTTAACCAAATAAGTCAAAAATATATCATATTATAAACTCGAGTTATTCATATGAAAATAACAGGTTTTTTCTCTTTGATGTCAATTCCAATTACAATTGATGCTAGGAATATCGTTGCAATAGGTTCTTAATATGACCATGGGAGGATCGCCTTGAGTGTGTTTGGAACCATACCAATATTGTAGCAACAATCATGTTGTTTCACAAAACTTATTTTGAATACTTCAGAGAGGATTCATGTTATCTTGTGAATCTTTGGCACGTGATAATTTCTCACTATCAAAGCCTTTTCACCTTTTCTTCAACTTGATTCCCATTATTTCACTTAAATGGAAATTAATAATTGCAGTATAAATACTCCCATGCATTGTCTTAATTTATTTTGCAAGGGATTATATTCATATAACCTTAAAATATGAAAGGTTATAAAAGAAATTGTACTTCTATTGACAAGTGTATATTAAATAAACCTTTCATAAAAATAAAATGCCAAAATGAAATAGTGCCCTTCTAAATATTAAAAATATTTTAAATTTAAATAGTGGCTAGGCCTCGAGTTTCATTTTCCGTGTCTATTTAATTTGCATCTCGAGCTGGCCCCTTCCATACACAATTTCTCTCTTCAAGGTTATTTCATTTTGGAATTTTCGAGAAATTCATCTCATCCAACAAGGGAACAACCAGAGTTTCATGTCTTTGTAACCAATGCCAATTCTAGGGCACCCAAGCAGAAGAGGTAGCAAGGTGACAAGGTATAAAACTTGGATTTATCCCTTCCATCACATTTTCATACATTTGTTGATAATGAATATTTGCATTTTTTTATTTAATAGGTTTATCTTATGGAATGATGTAGTATTTGACTAATCAGTACTTCTCTTTTGTCATAGATGATTGTAGATGTCATTTTAACCTCTATAGGAGAGGAGGATTCTAGAGTTAAAAGAGGACCAATATTAGGTTATTTTTTCTAAAAAGTAAATTAGATATAACTAATGATTAATGATTAAATAATCCATGGAGGTGATCCTCATGAAAAATGTACAATGCTTATCTTTAACCTCAGGTTAGTAATTAAATAGTGATCTCTATCCAATATGGCTCCCTACGGTTTGAAAAAAAATTACAACATAATCTTACTTTCCCTCTTTATAACTTAATCTTACTCTCCCTCTTTCCCTCTCTATGTAATAGTAGTAGCATGTAAACATAAGCTCTATGGATAAATGAAGACCTTTAAATGGAGACAACACCTAAATACTAAACTTCCATCATGTAACACAAAAAATGAAATCTCATTATATATTCTAGGGAAGAATACATATGTTAAAAAATAGATATATAGTTGGTTGATCTTGTTCTCTTCCATCACTTTAAAGTAAATATTTGCTAGGGAAAAATACATATGTCAAAACATAGATGTATAGTAAGTTGACCTTGTTCTTTTCCATCACTTGAAAGTAAGTGTTTACTAGTCCTCTTTGCAACTTATGATTATCTATCAAGAGGTTTAAACACAACTACATGAGTTTTGAAGATCCACAAAATATATCTAGTGGTTTTTTCTATTTTATAGAATTTATTTGGCACTGGTTGTCATGTGTCCTTATTTAAAAGAGCATGAATTTTATTTCATGCACATCTATTTACATTTTTTACTCTCTAGAAACATCTATGTCACGAGCACTAATAAGCAATCTCTTAGTGTTTTCTATCAAAAGATATTGATCTTCATCTCTACACAAAACATTATCAATGTAAATAAATTTTGGCTCACATCTATGTCATGAGCAATAAGAAGCAACCTTCTTTTTTATTTTCATATCTCTTAGTAAAACATGTAGCTTCTCATTTTTCCAAAAGAACACTATCGATTCGATGTAAATAAATGAAGGCACTTTCTATAATATGATTTTAGATCTCTAAATAAGCTCTTCAATTTCCATCATATATTTTAATATGATTTTCTGCAACTCTATTATCTTTTGAGTAAAATCTATATTCTACAAAATCCCAATCATGAATATTTATATAGTTTTATGTTCATTTATGAAAGGGAAATGAAAGTATAGTTTCACTCATTACTCCATAATTATGTAAGATAAGTAGCATAAAGTTTTTTTACTTTCCTGTTACAAAAGATCAATAAATTCTTATAATTTCTTTTACTAACTCTCCAATTACAATTATTTCAACAATAGTAAAAATCATAACTATTAATAATCTTATTTATAATAAATAAATAATAATAACCTTATTTCAAATAAAATTAATAATAATTCATTACATAATTTATTATAATTATTAGCCATTTTATTTATAATAAATAAATAATAATAAACCTATTTCAAATAAAATTAATAATAATTAATTTTACAATATATAATAATATATTAACTGCCAAATTTATTCATTTTTTCTTTTCTTATTGGAGTTGAAAAGTACCAATGACATTAAAACGGTCCTATATGGAAAATTTGATAATGGCCAATCCTAAAACAAATCACAAAACATATTATAATTTTGTAAAGATTAAGTTATGAGAGATAACATGGTTCTAGTTTAAACCTTAAACAACATTCAATAGAAAAAAATATTATAAATTTGTTTAAATGGTTTAGAAATATGAAAACAAGAATAAAACCAAAATTTTATATTTTCAATATTTGATATCATAATTTCTGGCCATGTTTATATACAACTCTAATTTCGGACAATGTTTATAATACCACTACTTATAATTTTAAACCATCAATTTCAGTCTAGTACTTATGTTCTCTTTTAAATTATACATATTAATAAATTGTATTTTTTTTCAAATAAAAATCCAATTATTGTTCTTAATTACATCTTAAATTTAGAAGAGTTAGTTTCGGGAAAAATTAAAACAGTAGAGAAGCTTTCATTACCAACTTTGTGTCTTCTCTAATTTTATTTTCCATCATTTTCGATCATTCAGCAAGATGTCCAATATATTCGAGTAATCCATTGATTTCCTGTAAGAAATCAAACCACTCATTTCTATAGACTACCATGGTTTGGAATATTTACAAAATTTTTGGAGCCACAAGAAGCCCCAGTGTGCATGCCCTATTTACTTCAGGGGACTCCAATCGATTGTCTTTGCTGAATTCCAACACTTCATAGTTTTGAATCATTGCAAAATGTTTGGAGCCACAAGAAGCTCTGCAGTAACCCAATGTGCATGTTCTATTTACTTCAGGGGATTCTAATCAATTATCGATGGTCAACTAGAATATTTATTTTGAGAGATAATTTTATGTTTTTTGGAATTAAGATTGTCGTTATATTAAAATTTGCAGGTATTAGTTTCTGCTAATGTCTAACAATCTCCCCCCAACGGGAATAGGGTGAGTTTTGAACTAGAGACCTGTCACTCTGATACCAATTGTTAGAATCACCATTAACTTTAGACCATCTTCGCTACAACATCCAATGTTAAGATCCACTAGAGACTGTTAGTCCATGTTGCAAAACACAAAAAAAACCTTAAACCCAATATCCAACCATACCAAATATCATTAAAAAAAAATTATATTTAGCATGAAAATTTTAAGAAAATTTTAAAAAAGTTGTGAAGAAATTTAATATTTAATTCATGTTTAATTGCGTTAAAAAATTTTGATGTAGAAACAAACGTGTTTCCTCAACTCTTTTAATTTCAATAACCAAGATGAGCTTCTAAGCCAATATTGTTCAGTCGACGGTTTGATAATGACTTTTTCTAAGAAAAAGTGAAAATATATTCAATTTCCTCTGATAACACAAATTAACAATCTATCAGTGATATGGAATGATATCTTTCAGAAAAACGTTGTAAAAATGGGAGAAAATTTTTAAAGTTAATTGGGGCAACAAAGTTTATTTCGTCCTAAACTGGAAACACATTGAATTTCATCCAATAAAAAAAAATAACAATACGCCCGTGCTTTTTATACAATATAATTTTGGTCAAAGGTTTTATTCATGGTGGATTGAAATTAAAATATCCAACATAATCTCTTAGTAAAAAATCCTTAAAATGAATATGAGGACAACAAGAAAGATTCAGCATAGTCTCTGAATCAAAAACCAAGACACTGATAGGTGGAGGGTATCTTATATCAGTTGTCCATAAAAGCTTAGAAAATTTCATTGTGGATGGATTTTGACGTAGTAAGTTTTTTTTTCATAAAAGGCTATATAGTCTAGGTCATTTCAATATTTTTGAAGATTTGGGGTCACTTCAAATGACTCGAAATCCTTGAAAATCATTGAGGCTGTAGAAGAATTATGCTTTTTAAACTTTGACACACAAACTTACACTGTTGATTTCACTTTCTGCATAGATAGCTCTCAGTAATTTTTATTCCACACAGAAGTGGCATTTTATAAAAATCTCATTGTCACCGAGATTGTAAAAAATTCACAGAAGGTATAGATCTAAGTCTCTTCTAGCTTTTTCAAAATTATAGAAGGTTTTAGAGGCTTGAAAACCCTTGGGGGCGTAAAGTAACTGTCTTTGGATCTCTCACATGTCTACATATACTAGGTATCTAAATTTTAGCATCAAATTTGATAGAAAAATTGGTAGATGGTAGTTTTGGATAATCTTTACTGTACAACAAAGTGGCATATCATATGGATTATACAAAAAAATGTATATAAACTTTCATTGTGAACAAAATCCAGTAAAGTAAAAAAATATGAAAAAAAAACGTATGATCTGGTTTTGAAATTTTCAAGGTTTTGAGTCACTTCAAACACCTTGGAAACCCCAAACTATGGCTTTAAAACCCTATGTGTGGAAGAACTATGTAAACCCTAGGTAGGTGTGAAAGAACTATGTCCTTGAAACTTTGACATGTAAACTTGTATGGAAACGATAAATATCAATATCATAGTTGAATAGTGAAAATAAAACATGAAAAAAAAAATGAATCAATCTTATCCAGATCGAGACATAGACTCTGTAGGACCTTTTTGTATGGTATGGAACAACGTTGGAAGGAAGTTGGAAGAGTTGACTTCTGCATAAGAAAAAGCATGAGAAGATGATACAATGGGAATAATTGATGAAAGGATTTCAAGATCTCTTCTTTAACAACCATTGGAAAAGCGACATTATGACTCGGAACTAGGGCCCTGGCTTCCAGCCTCTAGAGTCCAAGGATGATAAAGATCCAAGAATTTTTCAGAAATGTCCGGTAGTCCTTCTTAGGGAATTTTATAATATATATGTATATATATTTTAAATAGTATAACCAAAATTGTTTTTTTATAGATGTAATTTTAACTTGGGGGCTTTTTGATAAGTTATAATATGTACAATTTGAACACTAAGTAGAAATGAAAAGAAAATTAAACACTAAAGAAAAATATTTTTTAATATATATATTTAAAGATTAATTTTTTTTTTAATATATATTTGTTACACATTTAATTAATAATGTTAAAATTTTATTTTATATATATATAGTCTTTGCTATAATTATGATAACGAAATTTAAAAAAAAAAATATTTTTAATATATTTATTTGTTTTACATATTTAATTTTATATTTCAATAAGTTATTAAATTTCTATTATAATTATTTATAGATATATAAATTTATATAATGTATAATCTAAATAAAATATAAAATATATATATATATATATATATAATTCACATATTTTTTTATATATTTATATTTTATATTTTATTGAAATAATGCACTTTTATTACAATTCTTTATAAATATATATAATTATTTAGGTGTATATAATATTTAAAAAAATATATATTTATAATTAATACATGATAATAATATTGAAAGATTAAAATATTTTTTAATTATATATATTATATTATATATTGTATTGAAATATTACACTTTTATTATAATTATTTATAAATATATTAATTAATTTATTTAATTTAATTTTTAGTTTTCTTGAAATATTACATTTCTATTATAATTATATATAAATATGGTATAGATATAAAATTAGCATATTAATATAAGGAGACAAAAATAAATATTTTTATAACTTTGGTGAAACATGTCTATGGAGATTGAACTTCCAATCACTTGGATACCTACACAAGGGGATGCCAACATGCTTTTTGCCAATTGTACTACCACTAGTGGACATAAATGAAAAATATTATAAAAAAAAATAGTGTTCTACGTGAATAAACTAAAAGATTCCCTTAACCCTTATTGGTCTTTCTAGTTGACATTGTAAGACAACAATCCATTAGTATAGGAAAATGAATTTTGAAATTATAATGTTCATGTTCGACTAGAGATTTGTAGACCTCATTAAATAAATTTACCCAAAAATGAAATTTAATGAACTTCAAATTTAACCAATTTTATTAGCAAATCTAATAATTTAACATGTAATGTGCTATAATGAATCACAATTTACAAAGCACAGAACATCAAAGCAGTTTCTACAATTTCTATTTACTCAAAAGGTTTCAAGTCTCATTCATTATTACTAAGTGATTCATTATTATCTCTAAAATGAATTTAAGAGATGTGAAAATTGTCAAATCTGATGAGTAAATCTAGTTTGAAATTCCAATTTGGTTAGAACTCGTGGTTTGTCCTATCCATAGAACGATAGTATGTCTATTTTGCAATAATTTCTTCTAGCAATATCATCTATTTCAAAAGTCATATATTTTTTATTCATACCAATTCATTCTTTTATGGTTGTTAGAGTCCATATATATATATATATATATATATATATATATATATATATATATATATATAATACTGAAATATTACACTTCTATTATAAATATTTATAAATATATAAATTTATTTATTTAATTTAATTTTTAGATTTTCTTGAAATATTACATTTCTATTATAATTATATATAAGTATGGCATAAATAAAAAAAATAGGATATTAAAATAAAAAGACAAAAATAAATATTTTTTTTGTAATTTTGGTTGGTGAAACATGTTCATGGAGATTGAATTTCCAATCACTTGGATATAGAAGAGGTTTCCAACATGTTTTTTGTCAATTGTACTATCACCAATGGACATAAATGAAAAATATTATTAAAATAAAAATAAAAAATAGTATTTAAAAAAATAATATTCTACTTGAATGAACTAAAAGATTCCACTATCTCCCCAAAACTAAAGGATTCCACTATCTCCCCAAAACTAGCTTAACTCTTATTAGTCTTTGTATTTGACATTATAAAACAACATTCCATTAGTATAAGCAAAAGAATCCTAAAATTATTCATGTTGATGTCTAAAAATTTATAAATCTCATTAAATAAATTTACCCAAAAATAAAATTCAGTGAACTTCAAATTCAGTGTTGGCTTACAGTGAACTTCAAATTCAGTGTTGGCCTAAGCCGATCTGCTCAGATTAACCGAAATTTCTAGATTGTTTGGTTGTAAAAAATTTCGATCGATCAGTGCAATACTGTGGGTGTTGATGGCGCAGGAATATCCTCCCCCGGGCTATCAACCTCAATAGCCACTCCTTATGGCTACCCTCCTCCACAACCCTACCCTCAACAAGGTATCACGTATCACCTATTAGATTTCCAATATTTCAGAATATATGTTTTAGATGCACTAATGCTATGTTTGATGTATGTTACCAGTACCTAAGTGGTTCGTTTCTGGCAGAAACCCATCTAAAAACCCATTTTTAGCGTTAGTTTCTCTGTTATAGTGTAACTTAGTTGAAAAATTATGTGTTTTTGCTAGTTTCTCTCATAGAATTGTCAACCCAAAAGGCTCAGTTCAAGTTTTTATCATTCATCTTAAATATCATTGTTTTTATTTAAGTATCTTGTAATCACTAAGTTTTTAGGGGTATGTGAGATAAATTGTAATAAATTGTTTTCCATTCATTTTCAGTCCCTATAAAAGGTCTGAAGTTTAAGATTTGATGCGTGTCTATCAATTAGAGCCTTTGCCTTTGTAGCAGGGCTTAAATTGTAATAAGCAGTTTCTCATCCATTTTCACAGTCTCTATAAAAGGTCTGAAGTTAAGTTTAAGATTTGATGCTTGTGTATTAATGAGAGCCTTTGCCTGTGTAGCAGGGCTTAAGAAGATTTGGTGTCTATTTATTCAAATTTTTTAATTGTTGTAACAAAGATTGTAATAGATTTGGCTATGCTAAATTTTTGTGTCCACCATTTTTACACAAAAATACTTTAACAAAACATCTTGTTATTCACTATTATATATCTAATAATTTTTCTAAAAACTCATTACTTATTTTTTTTAAACCCATAACTCTAACTCTTGTGATAATGTATTTACTCACTATTCTACACCAAGTAGGTTTTGTGAACGAATTTATTATACAAAGGAGAAAAAGGTATCTCATGTAGAGTAGGTTTTGTGAACGAATTTATTATACAAAGGAGAAAAAGGTATCTCATGTAGAGGTTGCATATGCTTAACCAATATACTTAATTAACCCAAAATAATAACAATTTGTCATAATACTAAATATATCATAGATCTATATTAATTATTTTTTGTTGAGGTTTTTTATTATACTAAAAGTATCATGTATAAATTTCCAAATCATTATCATTATTTTTTAAGTGGTTTGAGGGTGGATCCAGATTTTCAATAAAGTGAATGTAAAAATCCAATACTCTCTCAAAAGTTGTAATACTATGTTGAGATTTTCCATTGCACCAAAACCTGCAAACATTAGTAAACTTCCAAACCACTATCATTATTAATAAACTTCCAAACCATTATCATAATTACCTTTTGAGTGGTCCTAAAATGAATTTTAAAATAACAATTCCCAACCATACTAATGTGAAATCCAACTATTTTTAAAAAATTCTTTTCAATTTTATTTTCTTTAAAATAAATCCATAATAATTATTTGCACATATGTGAACCACTTTGCAGGTGGTTGAAATAAATATGGATTGTTTGTGGTGTTTTAGGTTATCCACCACCTCCCGCAGGATACAACCAGCAGCCCCCTCCCGTAGTTGCTCCTCCGCAATATGGTCAGCACCAACAGTCTGGGCTTCCAAGGGATTTTTGGAAGGATGGTTAAGTATCTTTTTCTTTTTCTATTTTATTTAAACCAAATTTTACAAGTTTATATTTTCTCAATCTGTTTATAAAAATGAAAGAGATGTCAAGTTTTAGTATGCTTGAATCATATAAGTGGGTTCTAAACATTAACCAAAATAAATTTTAAATTTTAATATTATAGATACCAAAGCAAAATTATTAATTAACTCTTTTTATACATTTTTAATTTTACAAATAAAAAAATATCTGAAATCATATATATAATATTAATAGAAAAGTCTCCAATTAACTTTTCTCATAAAGTTTCCAATTTGCCATAGTTTAACTAGACTGTTTTTTCGCTTTGAAAATTATGGAAATTCTATTGAGATTTTAAGAAATTTTCTTGGATTTTTGTAAATTTAGGTTATAACTATCAAATTTTAATATTTTGGGTGCTTTAGAGGTTTTTGATGGTGCTGAATCTATTTCCACCAACAAAATCATGATTCAAACACTATTACTATAAGATTTCTTAAAATTTATTGGCCTAAATTCAAGTCAATTATGGTGATCCACACAATTCTTCCATTAGACAACTCCATTATATATATAATGAAAATATAGTTTAGGTCACTAGGAATATATATGAAAGAATATCACATATATGAATAAATTATTGTATGATTTACCTTTTATGTAAATGGCGTAAGTAACATATACTTTTGATTTTGGTTATGCAGCCTCGCGGCACTTTGCTGCTGTTGTGTACTGGAGGAGTGCTGCTAAAGTTCTGCTGTGATCTTTGCGTAGGGCTGTCAATATTTCCGACGTGTCCGCTGAACGTTTTGAATTAAATTATATATATATAATCGTTGCTCCGTGACGATATTGTGGTACAATCTTTTCTAATAAAGGCCATATTGATATTAGTATGTTTATACATAAAATCTAGAAATTGCTTATTTACAGATTTTCAGACTGACATGTCTATTGTTTGCAAGTTTTAGGAATATATTTATTTTTGTTTATTATTACATAAATATTCACATTTTGTTCATATGAACGTTTGTGTGAAATATCTATAATATAAAAGTTTAATAATAATCATTATTAATTTTATATTAAATTAATTAAATTAAAATAAATAAAATTTTAATTAATATTTGTATGCACTATGGCATATTTGAGAAGGAAATATTGATGCTAGCTATTAATATCTTTGTTTTTTTTTTTTTTTTTTATAATTAATATTTATTTATAAACGATAGTTTTGTTAAGTTTATTTTTAATCTTTAAAATTTATTTATATTTTTAATTTCATATTTTTTTCTATTTTATTTAATGATAATGACGGTGGTCACTGTGAGTTAAAACTAATGTGGTTTATTGGACTTTACCAGAAGAGAGAGAATCTATATTTGATTTTTCAAAATCTTGTTTCTATGGTCAAAGAGAAGGGAAATAAGTGCTCTGTCACATACAACCGAAGAAATAAATATTACCATAAAAAAAAATTAAAATGTTACTATTACCATGGTAATCGTTGCAAGCGAAATGTAATCCTACAGCAAGGCTTTTGTCACTACATACATTCACAATATAAAGTACAGGGATTAATGATTAAAATCTGGTACTGTAATGTCATTGAAAATATTATTCCGTGGTGATTGATAATCTTTGCGCTATGGCTAATTCAATGATTTAATGATTCTGGCCGATCTTATTAAATACCCATAAGTATGTTTGGAGTTTTATGAGTTGTATTGGCGCCATCTGTCCAAATCTCGGCTTGGAGCGTTACTCAGCTGGTGTTACCGGATATGGTGTTATTGCGTTTTAGTTGGTATTTAATTGCGCCCATACCAAGGCTAGGACGGGGCCGACACCTGGATTACCTTACGCCCTTCCCGTTGTTCTTACCGTAATGCAATTCATCGTTTAGCTGTACTGCCAGGTCTACTTGGCACAGCTATCAACCCGGACTTGAATTCCCTCCATTCCTTTCCGTGGAAGACTACACTTCCAGCTTGCTAGTCTCACTTGTCGGGGACACAGCACGGGTTTCTGGTAAGCTCACTTCCAGTAGGTAGAAGATCATGGATTGGCGGTTTCCAAGAGTTTCATCGGCGTCCATGGTGCCTTTGAGATGCCTACTTGAGATCTCCACCCGGTTTCCTCTAAATACAGGTAACCCATACTCTTTCGCATCTCAGTCAGGAGGTTCACAGTTTTTCTCAGTTTGTCTTCTTTCAATTGAATATCGGAACGATATCTTGTTGTTGTTCTTGTTTTTAATATTGAAGGGTGTTTTTTTTCCTCCTTTTACTTATGAACGCCTGCGATAACAGGGTGCCGGGAACTTGAAGCTTACCCATGCTTTGGGGTCGATTTCTCTCCAGGAGGGTTCTTTCCACTTCAGGATTACGCTGGTAAGTTCTCCACGCGTCCATCCTACACTATCTAACCCCTGCCGACAACCATACTTGTGGTTAAAGTACTACTCGTCTCCATTTTGGTGAAAATCTAATGACCCTTACCTTCTCTGTTTCCTATAGGAATATCCAGCTTCGGGTCTCGGACTCACAGGTAAATTATCCCTGCGAGGGTTAACCTATCACTTCTGCTTACTATCTTCAGCACTGTTATCTGGATTCTAACTATCTTCTCCGTGGTTTTTGCAGGTAAATCGGCTCCTTCACCTTTCTGCGTTTATCAAGATTTGGCTCCTTAACCCTGGCTAACTATCAGAGCCATTCTCACAGGTACACACCTTCCGATGGCAGAAAAGAATGAAACCTTGTCGAAGCCCTCGTCGAGGCTACAGGCCTTTGACCGGCTTTGTGAATTTAGGATTTGATTTAAGTTAAAGAAATTAGTCATGAGTTCTATTCTCTCTGCGCTAGGGTTTTTCATTCTACTCAAGGGTTTTCCTGTCGGTTGGACAGCGCTCACAGAGCATTGGTTTTAACTTGATTTAAGCATATCTTCCTTATTACGGCTAGCTGATATCCATACTTTGACTCGGGGGTTACAGACAGTCTTTTTCTTGACATTTGAATGTTTGTAAATCTAAGCACAAATTCCTGTTTATTATCTATACGCAGTAATGCGAGATTTAAGATTTGACTCCTCACCCCTCAGTGGGAGCGGAAACCCTACGTTTTGTGCTCTATTTGCATGCACAGTTATTATGATATTTCTCGTGTACTGATATTTCTACTTTGCCAAAGGTTCTCCGTTAACTCTACTAAATCTCTATTTATTCGTTTTGTTTTACATCTTTCATTACTCTCGGAATGAATAGAGTTACCCATAGTTAACAGGTTTTTAGTCTAAATATTATTGCGCTCGTACCTTCTTCCATCGGTATGAGCGTTACAGGGTTCGGTTCATATCACTATTCGAACCTGTCAGGCGTGATTGTGACACCAAACTATGATGTATATATGTTTATTGGTACTTGTTTACATGTTTCACATCTTTATCATAGTTTCACCAACTGTGGCCTGATAACAGGTTTTCTTTCTTATTGATGTTTATATTCTACTCAGTTTCCACTTGACTTCACTGCAAAGAAGTTTAAACTCTGCTGTCAATTGTATTAAATTTTTTTTCTATTTCTCTCTCTGTTGCTGCTTATCTAATACAAGATAATAGAAATAGTTATATAGGAAAGAACTACATAAGAAGGAAACAAATGAATGCACCATCCTTACAAATTCCACTGAATGATCTTTCTCCTTGTCTCAACAAAGTTTAAACTTGAAGAACCCTTGACCAAAGTATTTACCAGCTAGACATTTTAAGCTTTCTAGAACATTTCCGGGAGAGATACCAATTGTAAATACTCTACTTAAACTCATTTTTCCACAGTATCTTTAGACAGGGCACACTTTACAATTTTGTTTTCCAGAACAACATTGAAAAGAACATTGAGAAGAGATACAATAAAACAATACATATCTGTTCATTCATAATCGTATTAAACTCAGGATTCCACATTAGTACTTATCTGCAAGGGTAGATTTGTCCAAGCTGCTGTCCACCCAACCTTCAAGGGAGGCTATCACGTCCTCCGCTTGCCCCCTAGCTCCAGAAAACTGAATGGTGCCACGGAAGTAACGGTGGAGAATCCTGCTGTGACCTCTGGATATCCCAATCCAGTCACCAACAGTAAAATCTGGCTCACACAAGGGTATCCAAAGTTGTTTTCAAATGGCCTCTTACCAACTCTACAAAACACTTTCCATTTCTTGCCAATTTTCCAGAACCCCCTCTCCTCCTCTGGATTCCAACTTTATCCAATGAGGAGAGGGTAACTGTTTTCCAACCGTTTCCAACCACCATCTATTCTGGGAAACTAATACCAACAGCTTAGCAAAATCCCTTTTCATTCATTGGTTTCCTTTTAATAATTTCAAAAATAAAATAAAATAATAATTTTTGCCTCAACATATAATCATCAAGTCTTTCTTGTCAGAAATAAAAATAAAAATAAACAAATTGTTTAATCTAGTTAATGTCAGTTAATCTTTAATTGAGGCTGTCACATCTCCCCCCCTGGAAGTAACACCGTCCTCGGTGTTTTTCAGCCCAACTCTGCAAAGAGTTCTGGGTAGGCTTCTTGTATAAACTTTTCATCCTCCCAAGTAGCTTCGTCTGGTCCAAAGTGCTTCCACTGCACTTTCACCTGGATGACTACTCTTTTGCGGAGTTCAATTTCCCTGCGATCAAGTATGCGTAGCGGCTCTACCAGAAATTCTCCGTCTGGTTCTACCTGAAAGGAAAGAACAAGATTTATCAATCAGTAGAGTTAAACTTGATTCGACTTTAGTTAGGATTTATTTCCATGTTTACTTCTTGCCTGTATGTTTTGCCAATGGATTACATGTTTCTCATCATGCACATATCGCTTTAACAACGATACATGGAATACATTGTGTACTTTAACATGGCTAGGCAGGGCCAGCCTATAAGCTACTGGCCCCACCCTTTCCAGAATTTGGAAGGGTCCACAGTAACGGGGCGCTAATTTGGCGCATGAAGTCCATCTTAAAGTACTTCTTTTTGGTTTAATCCTGACATACACGTGGTCCCCCACTTCGAATTCTCTATAAGACCTCTTCCTGTCTGCAAAGACCTTCTGTCGGTCCTGCGCAGCTTTCAAATTCTGTCTTATTCTTTTTACTTCAGCTTCTAACTCAGCCAACATTTCTGGCCCCAACATTAATTTTTTCTCCGGACCACTCCAGTTTATCGGTGTACGACACTGTCGTCCATACAGTGCTTCAAAGGGACTCATCTTTAGAGATTCCTGATATCCGTTGTTATATGCAAACTCCACTAGGTGTAGGTAGTCCTCCCATTTGTTTGGCTGCCGCATTACATACATGCGCAGCACATCCTCCAAAACTTGATTTACCCGCTCGGTTTGCCCATCAGTTTGAGGGTGAGAGGCAGTACTGAAGTTTATCTGAGTACCTAGACCCGAGAATAAATTTTTCCAAAAGGCGGAGGTAAACTTAACATCTCGGTCTGAAATCACGGTCTTAGGTATACCATGTAATCTAAAGATTTCCCTCATAAATATGTCTGCAATTTGCACTGTCTTGTAAGTGGATTGCACAGGTATGAAATGGGAAGATTTACTTAATCTGTCCACCACTACCATGATTGAATCATTCTACCTCCTTGTTCGCAGTAAGCCTGTGATGAAATCCAAAGAGATCACTTCCCACTTCCATTCAGGAATGGGTATGGGCTGCAGTAGCCCTACTGGATGCCGGTGCTCCACTTTATCCTGTTGGCATTCTAGACACTTGCTCAAATATTCCGCAATGTCTCTGTGCATACCTGGCCAATAATATATTTTTCTAATCGCTGTAAGCATCTTTTGATAACCAGGATGACCAGCGTAATTGCTGCGATGGTACTCGTTCAGGATCAACTCCTTGAGACTTGTGCGATTAGGAACATAGGTTTTTCCGCGAAAAGTTAACATCTGTTCTTCATTCTTGTCATATTCAGATGGCTTACCTTGCTCTTTATCCTCTTCCACCTGTTGCCATAAAAACTTGTATTCTGGATCCTTCAGTGGCTCCTCCTTTAATTGTTCGGATAGCTGGCTTACAGGTTGGCTGAAGTACATTGCACAGATCCCATGTAATTTCCTGCTCAGGGCATCTGCAACTTGGTTTTCTTTACCCTTAACATGTTGTATGTCCATGTCAAATTCGCTCAAAAAGGAATTCCACTGGTCTTGCCGAGAGTTTAAATCGGTCTGCTTAAAATAATTAGTTAGACTGCTATGGTCTGTTTTAAGTACAAACTTTTTGCCCAGTAGATAATGCCTCCACACCAGGAGAGCATGCACTACTTCTGTAAGTTCTAGATCATAAGCAGAGTATTTTTGCTCGTGCTCTTTCAATTTTCGGGACTCATAGGCTATTACCTTGCCTTCTTGTGTTAACACTGCACCGACTCCCTCCTTACTGGCATCCGTGCATACCTCGTAGTCCTTGCTGGGGCCAACTACCTTCAGTACCGGTGCTGTGGTTAAAAGCTGTTTCAGCTTTTCAAAGTTGATCTGACAATATTTTGACCATTTAAAAGGTTTTCCTTTCTTTTGTAAAGATGTGATAGGATAGGAAATCCTAGAAAACCCTTCGATGAACCGTCTGTAATATCCTGCCAAACCCATAAACGATCTGATATCAGCCACATTCTGGGGTGCTTGCCATTCCAAGATAGTTTTAATCTTTTCGGGGTCCACTGCTATACCTTCAGCTGTTACAACATGACCCAAGTACTGAATTTCTGTTTTAAAGAAATTGCATTTGCTGAATTTAGCATACAGCTGATGTCTCCTCAGCATTTCCAGTACTATCCTCAGATGCTCCTTATGTTCTTCTTCGCACTTGGAATAAATCAATATGTCATCTATGAAGACCAGTACAAAATGATCTAGGTATTGATGAAAAATGCCATTCATCAATCTCATAAAAGTTGCTGGTGCATTCGTCAATCCGAATGGCAATACCACAAACTCATAATGCCCATATCTAGTACGGAATGTTGTTTTGCAAATATCCTCATCCTTGACTCGAATCTGATGATATCCGTACCTCAAGTCTATTTTAGAGAACACCTTGGCGCCTCTCACCTGATCGAACAAATCATCAATTCTGGGTAGAGGGTATTTGTTCTTAACCGTCAGTTTGTTGAGTTGTCGGTAGTCCATACACATCCGTAATGTTCCATCCTTCTTTCTAACAAAAATAACTGGTGCTCCCCAAGGTGACACACTTGGGCGGATGTATCCTTTATCTAACAACTCCTGCAACTGCATCTTTAACTCTGTTAACTCTGGTATGCTCATTCTATAAGGTGCTCTTGACACGGGAGAGGCTCCGGGTAGTAATTCAATAGCGAAATATGTTTCCCTTTTTGGTGGAAACCCTGGAATGTTTTCTGGGAACACATCCAAGAATTCCTGTACCACAGGGATATTTTGTATGTCTACAGCCTTTCCCTTCGATTCAACATACCCTACTTGAATGGCGTACAACTGACATCCCTTTTGGATACACTTACTCATCTGAGACGCTGTTATGGGGCGTAATTGCATAGGCTTTTTAATTCTTTTTATTTCCTTACGCGTACCATCTAGCGCTCTATAATAAATTGTCTTTTCCTTACAGTCCACTAAGGTCCAGTGTTTTTCCAGCCAGTCCATTCCTAGTAACACATCATACGATCCCAATGGTAGAACATTTAAGTCTACCTGCAACTGCTGTTCTGCAACTTCCAGTATGCAATTAGCAATTTTTGCAGTCACCTTGCGCTTTGCTCCGGTAGCTAGTTGAACTAACCAGGAGTTTTTAAATTTCTGTTCTTTTAACTTACACATCTCCACTAGTTTAGGACTTACATAGCTTAAACTAGCTCTAGGATCTACTAAAATCGAGACAGGTTTAGAATGTATAGTACCTTCTAGTTCAATCATTGTGGGTTGGAAGTCAGCCTGTCGATCCTCCAAGGCTGCATTTATACGTGGTATATTTCGCGCCACGTCCCCCACTGTTGATGCCTCCTGCAAATTTGCCACAGATTCGTTCTTTCTCCGTTGTGGACAGTTCTTATAGTAGTGTGCTTCCCCACAGCCCCAACACTGTAGGGGAGGTTTAGAATTCTGCCCCTGCTCTGGTTTGCTTGATGCTTCTGTAGGTTTTTCTTCAGCTGGCCACTTGATCCTTTGATGATTCTTGTTGAACTGTTTGCTGCCAGCGTTCCGTCCTACCCCTTTAAAGTGACTGCTTTTGCTGCTTTTAAAAGTAGAGGAATTCTTTTGATTTTTCTTGGGCTGCCAACCCTTTCCACCATCCCCTTTGGTCTTATACTGCTGGTAACACATACGTGCTTTCCTGACAGCTTCATCCATCGTTTAGGGGTTAACAAACTCTATTCTCTCCCTCATGGGAGCAGGCAAACTACTCAGAAATCTCTGTACCTTGGCTTTTTCCTCCCTGAGGTAAGGTACATAACGTAGCAGGGAATTAAACTTTGTGACATACTCGTCCATGGTCATTTGGCCCAGCCGAAGATCATGGAATTCCTTAGCTTTATCATCATAAAATATTTCAGTTAGATATTTATCTTTGAAGTATTGCTGGAATAATTCCCATGTGATGTCCCGCTCATCAATGCTGCGAACATTTTTAACCTCCTCCCACCACAGGGTGGCTTTCTCTCGCAGCTGGTATATAGCCAATCGGGCCTTCAGATTGCTGCTATACTCATATACCTGAAAATATTTATTGATGTTGATCAACCATGCTTCAGCTGCTTCTTCCGCCTCGCCATCAAACATTGGTGGCTTAATCTTACGAAACTCTCCCTGCAGTTCAACTTTCTGTCTTTTATGTTCCTGCTGTTCAGACAGATTTTCCGATTTTGCCTCATTATTATTATGGTTTTTGCTCCTATGAGAGAAACTCTTTTCAATCTTTCCAGTGGTGTTGTTTCTGGTTTGCTGGTCCTCTGCTTCCGTTGATAATCCTTTTTCTGCACTTGGTTGCCCTATCTCATGATTTTGTTTATCATATATACTCTTCAGAATCTTTTCCTGGTCTTGCAACAACTTTTCATTGTCTTTCCAGACTCTAATCATCTCTTCTTGTAACTGTTGTACAGTGTTTAGCAGAGAAGCAGTTTGTTGTTGCTGTTCTTCCAGCAATTTACTCGTTTTCTAATGCTGCTCCACAGTTAGTTGAACCCACATTTCGAGATCCATAACTGTTGGAGTCTCGTTCAGTTGTGACTGGGACGCCATATCTTTCTTCTTCTTCTAAGTGCACTATTACACACACAGTTTTGTTAGTAGACCCTTAGGTTGCCAGTGTTGTAACCGGCTCTGATACCACTTGTCACATACAACCGAAGAAATAAATATTACCATAAAAAAAAAAAAATTAAATGTTACTATTACCATGGTAATCGTTGCAAGCGAAATGTAATCCTACAGCAAGGCTTTTGTCACTACATAAATTCACAATATAAAGTACAGGGATTAATGATTAAAATATGGTACTGTAATGTCATTGAAAATATTATTCCGTGGTGATTGATAATCTTTGCGCTATGGCTAATTCAATGATTTAATGATTCTGACTGATCTTATTAAATACCCATAAGTATGTTTGGAGTTTTATGAGTTGTATTGGCACCATCTATCCAAATGTCAGCTTGGAGCGTTACTCAGCTGGTGTTATTGGATATGGTGTTATTGCGTTTTAGTTGGTATTTAATTGTGCCCATACCAAGGCTAGGACGGGGCCGACACCTGGCTTACCTTACGCCCTTCCCGCTGTTCTTCCCGTAATGCAATTCATCGTTTAGTTGTACTTCCAGGTCTACTTGGCACAGCTATCAACCCGGACTTGAATTCCCTCCATTCCTTTCCGTGGAAGACTACACTTCCAGCTTGCTAGTCTCACTTGCCGGGGACACAGCGCGGGTTTCTGGTAAGCTCACTTCCAGTAGGTAGAAGATCATGATCAAGGCTTCAAGAGTTTCGACCTGCACACCACAGCCTTCAAGATGCCTGTTGAGATCTCCTACTTCGCTCTTAAACACAGTAAATCCACACTTCTTTTCGCATCTCGGCTTCAGAGGTTCACGTTTTTTCCCGCTCGTCTTCTTTCAATTGAATATCGTAACGATATCTTGTTGGGTTGCTCTGCTTTTAATATTGAAGGGTGTTTTTTCTCCTTTTTACTTATGAACGCCGTTAATGCTATGCTGTGAACTTGCTTTCACAATACCCATGCTCTGGGGTCCATTTCTCTCCAGGAGGGTTCTTTCCACTTCAAGATTACGCTGGTAAGTTCTCCACGCGTCCATCCTACACTATCTAACCCCTGCCGGCAACCATACTTGTGGTTAGAGTACTACTCGTCTCCATTTTGGTGAAAATCTAATGACCCTTACCTTCTATGTTTCCTACAGGAATATCCAACTTCGGGTCTCGGACTCACAGGTAAATTATCCTTGCGAGGGTTAACCCATCACTTCTGCTTACTATCTTCAGCACTGTTATCTGGATTCTAACTATCTTCTCCGTGTTTTTTGTAGGTAAACCGGCTCCTTCACCTTTCTGCGTTTATCAAGATTCGGCTCCTTAACCCTGGCTAACTATCAGAGCCATTCTCACAGGTACACACCTTCCGATGGAAGAAAAGAATGAAACCTTGTCGAATCCCTCGTCGAGGCTACAGGCCTTCGACCGGCTTTGTGAATTTAGGATTTGATTTAAGTTAAAGAAATTAGTCATCAGTTCTATTCTCTCTGCGCTAGGCTTTTTCATTCTACTCAAGGGTTTTCCTGTCGGTTGGACAGCGCTCACAGAGCATTGGTTTTTAACTTGATTTAAGCATATCTTCCTTATTACGGCTAGCTGATATCCATACTTTGACTCGGGGGTTACAAACAGTCTTTTTCTTGACATTTGAATGTTTGTAAATCTAAGCGAAAATTCGTGTTTATTATATATACGCAGTAATGCGAGATTTAAGATTTGACTCCTCACCCCTCAGTGGGAGTAGAAACCCTACGTTTTGTGCTCTATTTGCATTCACAGTTATTATGATCTTTCTCGTGTACTGATATTTCTACTTTGCTAGAGGTTCTCCGTTAACTCTACTAAATCTCTATTTATTCGTTTTTTTTACATCTTTCATTACTCTCTGAATGAATACAGTTACCCATAGTTAACAGGTTTTTAGCGTAAATATTATTGCGCTCGTACCTTCTTCCATCGGTATGAGCGTTACAGGGTTCGGTTCATATCACTATTCGAACCTGTCAGGCGTGATTGTGACACCAAAATATGATTTATATATGTTTATTGGTACTTGTTTACATGTTTCACATCTTTATCGTAGTTTCACCAATTGTGGCCTGATAACAGGTTTTCTTTCTTATTGATGTTTATATTCTACTCAGTTTCCACTTGACTTCACTGCAAAGAAGTTTGAACTCTGCTGTCGATTGTATTAAATTTGTTTTCTATTTCTCTCTCTGTTGCTGCTTATCTAATACAAGATAATAGAAATAGTTATATAGGAAAGAACTACATAAGAAGGAAACAAATGAATGCACCATCCTTACAAATTCCACTGAATGATCTCTCTCCTTGTCTCAACAGAGTTTAAACTTGAAGAACCCTTGACCAAAGTATTTACCAGCTAGACATTTTAAGCTTTCTAGAACATTTCCAGGAGAGATACCAATTGTAAATACTGTACTTAAACTAATTTTTCCACAGTATCTTTAGACAAGGCACACTTTACAATTTTGTTTTCCAGAACAACATTGAAAAGAACATTGAGAAGAGATACAATAAAACAATACATATATGTTCATTCATAATCATATTAAACTCAGGATTCCACATTAGTACTTATCTGAAAGGGTAGATTTGTCCAAGCTGCTGTCCACCCAACCTTCAAGGGAGGCTATCACGTCCTACGCTTGCCCCCTAGCTCCAGAAAACTGAATGGTGCCACGGAAGTAATGGTGGAGAATCCTTTTGTGACCTCTGGATATCCCAATCCAGTCACCAACAGTAAAATCTGGCTCACACAAGGGTATCCAAAGTTGTTTTCAACTGGCCTCTTACCAACTCTACAAAACACTTTCCCTTTCTTGCCAATTTTCCAGAACCCCCTCTCCTCCTCTGGATTCCAACTTTATCCAATGAGGAGAGGGTAAGTGTTTTCCAACCGTTTCCAACCACCATCTATTCTGGGAAACTAATACCAACAGCTTAGCAAATTCCCTTTTCATTCATTGGTTTCCTTTTAATAATTTCAAAAATAAAATAAAATAATAATTTTTGCCTCAACATATAATCATCAAGTCTTTCTTGTCAGAAATAAAAATAAAAATAAACAAATTATTTAAACTAGTTAATGTCAGTTAATCTTTAATTGAGGTTGTCACATGCTCCTTATATGTGGGTTGGATTAATGGGTAGAGAAGATTAGAAGTGTAACGGATGGTAGGGAAATGAGAGTGAATGTGAATAAGAGTCGAGCAGTCTAAAAATAAGTGTTTTTCATCTTCCAACTACTTAGAATAGCAGATCTGACAGATTCTATGGTTCAAAGGGATCTTGGGAATAGACCATCGCCTAATCTAAAGCTCATGGGAATTAGTTCTTATCTTAGCGATGTTTGGGGTTGATGAGTTCTTTATCGTATCATAGCTTCCTTTTATCCTCAAACTCCTAATCTCACATCTTGTCCTTAAACTTGGAGGTAATAATATTATTAATATTATCTTTGTTTCCTATACATTTCTCTTTCATATGCTTAATATTTAATTTAAATCATACCTCTAGCATATTCTTTATAATATTAAAGATTTATTTTTTCCACAAAAAAAAACGAACTTTCTATTAATATAGATAGTCTCTGAACATATGCCAAGCATTTCTGGAAACAAAACAGCCATTCCCTTTGAGAGAGAATGGAATCATGGCTACTTACCACCTGTTGACAAGATGTTAGCAGCCCTAAAGAAACAAAATAACCACATCTTAAGCATCGGTGCGACTCTTTTTGCTCATCATCAAAACAGTAGAAGAGATGAGAGCAGTAAGAGGCAGCACAATCGTGATGCTCCAGCACCCAAAGAACTGGCAGTGGAAACTATCCCAGCCCCATATAAAAGCATAAATAAAACAAAAAACGAGCCGAGAATATAATATTAAAGATATTAATAATAATAAAAATTCTATTTTTCTAACTATATAAATAAAATAATATAATAACAATTTTAAAATATAAATAAAAAAACAGTAATATCATATACATAGAACTATACATAAAAGAAAATTAATGTAAAATATTGATTTAATTAGATTATCTTACATTTATAAATTTGAAACTACGAAGTAATTTTGTCAACATAATTAGTATATTATAATATTTTTCAAAAATCCATATAATATAAACAAAGTGATATTTCACTGCAATTTGCTTCCCGTTTCTTAATAAAAATAAGACACATAATTAAAATAAGACCCCTAATTAGGTTTGTTTTTAATAGATTATAATAATATATCAATTACAATTAATTATATAAAGAGTTATTCACTTTGTCAATTTAACATCATTTTCAAAAAGTAAGGAAACATTTATTTTACATAATAAATTTGTTTATTATATATAATTATATTTATAATGTGTTTATATAGTAATTTGGTTTATTATTTATAATTATATCTATAATGTTATGTTCATTATGTATTAAAATATATACAAATATTTTTCTTTTATAATTTTATATTATAAATTAGTTTATTTAGTGTATTTATATGACAAGAAAAAAATATCATGGATAATAATTTTATATTATCCATATTCAAAGAACATCAAATTTCATATTTATAATTTTAGATTGAGGTATCATTTTTTTTCTAATTAGAAATTAGAATTGGTTGTTTCACTGATAACTCTTATTCATGTATAAATATGTTTTAATAATTAACATGTTTGAATTACTTTGCATTATTGTTATATTCGCATTTCGCCCCATTATTACTGGTGTGTAAATCTTTATTTGATATAAGAGTTTGGTTTTATCAGTTCTTTACAATGATGGGTTAGATGTAATGAGAGGTTGGTGTTGTGAGAAAAGGATAACAATTGTGTGGATTTTTAATACAACATATAGAGCTACCATTAAAACAACTATTGTAATTAGAGTTTCTCACCTTTTAATTGAAGCCACTTGTACTAAAGTAGAATAATAAGAACCTACTAAATGGTATTGAAGGAGTAAAGTATTTTTCCATCATCCAAGAATCTTACCAATAAACATCGAGTTAAATGTCAACATAAATTGAAACACCACATGTTATGTTCACCCACAAAGGAATTAGAATTGAACATAGAGAACACCCTAGAGCTAGATTCCCCCTCTAAAACTTGTCTTCTTAGTGATTGAATTAATTTCCATAACCAATTGGTCTAGTTGAAGAAAGATTTTGGTGTAATTTGAAACTTAGAATTACCAAGGTGATATTACCAATGTTGTAGATCTTGGATACACTTCGTCAAAGGAACTTATAGTATCTCTTTCTTACGTTCTTCTCCTTGAAATATTTTCGGAAATCTTCTTAGCTCACAATATTCTCTATGTTGTGCACTATTCTTATCTCTTCCCACCACAATGAAGCCTTTCCATAGCTGGGCTCCATCCATATTGCTTTTTTGGCATTTAGATCCAGCTAGCTAAAAAATTACTTCAAGCTAATATGATCAATAATCAATATAAATTTATTTCCTAACAAATAATATGCCACATTTAATGCATGTATTACCACAGCCAAATCAAGGTCATATACAGCATAATTTTTTTCATAATCATTCAATTTCTTAGACTCATCGGCTATTACATGGTTTTCTTGCATCAATACCCTGCATAACCCTTCTAGGCAAGCATACATACAAAAAGTGGAGTCCTTATCATGATCATCAATTTTCAGTATAGGATCTATTGTTAATAAATATTTTATCTAGTCAAAACTCTCTTCGCATTTATGAGTCGAGACAAGCTTAAATATATTTTTTGTAGTGAGGGAAAAACCAATTAAGGATGTATTTGACCCTTTTAGGGTCTACAGCAATTTCTTATTTGTGAATTACATGTCACAAATATTGGATCTAGTCCTCATAGAATTTACACTTGTTGAACTTGGTCTAAATTTGATTTTCTTTAAGCGTTTGTAACATAATTCTGAAGTGGTGTTCATGTTATTCAGATGTCTAAGAGTATATTAAGATTTCATCAATGAAAATGAGAAAAAATGTTTCCAAATATTAGTTGAAAAGATTGTTCATTAAGCACATGAATGTGGTCAGAGCATTTGTGAGTCGAAATGGAAGCACAAAAAACTTATAATGTCCATATCTAGTTCTAAAATAACATTTGTGTATGTCTTCATCCTTAATTCTCAATTAATGATAACCAAATATTGAATATAACTTGGAAAATATAGTGACTCCCCTTACCTGATCAAATAGATCATATATCCTAGGTAGAGGGTATTTTTTCTTCAAAATAGGTCATATATCCTAGGTAGAGGGTATTTTTTCTTTACTTTCAACTTATTTAACTACCTATATTCAATGCACATTTTATAAGTTCCATTTTTTTTTCCTTACAAACAGTATAGGTGCTACTCAAGGAAAAAAACTTGGCCTAATATATCCTTTATCTAGTAGTTCTTGAAGTTTCATTTTTAGCTCCATCATTTTTGGCACACTAATTATGTAGGGTGCTTTAGACATCTATGTGGCCCCAGGTACTAGTTAAATCGTGAAATCAATCTCTCTTTTAGGTGGTAACCCCAGAATTTCATCCAAGAACACATATTTGAACTCTTGAATCACTTCTAAATCATCTAAATTTATGGTCATAGTTTTCTATCTAAAGTATTATATTTTCACAACAAACAATTTACATCCTTTTCAGGCACATCTTTTAATTTGTAGGGTTTGTGTTTTCCTAGTAGAAATTGTTCTTGGTATCCCTTTAATAATTTATACCTCTCCCTCATCTGTGGTACAGGTGAGAGCCTTGTATAAATCATTAATGATTTATCTATCCTTTTCTAACCAATCCATTCCTATCAATATATCATAAGACCCTAGAGGTAACACATTAATTCTAATTATTGTTTTATATCCATACAAGTTAATAGAAAAGTTATTAACCCAACTGGAAAAATTCCTTTTAGTACCAATGACCCTTTGATTAGCCAAGAAGTTTATATTTTTTTTTGCACAACATACATTTTTCCACAATTTGTGGATTTATATAACTTAAGTTGGCCCCTTAATCTATTAAAATGGACACATGTTGTTCTAGGAACATACCTTCTATTTCAATCATCATAGACTGGTGTTCCGCTTGATGATCTTCTAGGGGTTGCATTGATTCTAGGTATTTTCTTGACCACGTCATTGAAAGTGGAGGCTTCTTGCACCATATGCAAGGCTTGAATCGGTTTGGTAATGTATGGGAAATCATAAAGTATATGAGGCTCTCTACATCCCCAACACTTCAACGGTTCTCCTTCTTTTCGATTATTTTATTTACTACTCAAATCAATTGTTATAGACCCTATATGAGACTGATTCTTTTGTGATGATTATTTTAATTAAAATTTATGTTTTGGTGATTTTTACCATAATTTTTAAAATAAGAAAATTTTTACCTTTTTCTTCCTAGCACAAATTTATCCTTTTCCTTATTTGGACAAGATTTCGAATTTTCAATTATTTTCTTCCGTCGTTGATAACAAATTCTAGATTTCCTCATAACTTCATTCATAGTTTTTGGGTTATTATACTTAATTCATTCTTTAAACAAAAGGGTAAGAAAATCAATAAAATGTTTAAATTTAGCCTTATCCTCACAAATATATGGAACATATTGTAGGAGATGGGTGAACTTGGAAAGAAATTCATTCATCATCATTTGGCATAGCTTTGGCTTGTGAAATTCCTTTGAACTATCATCATAATATCTCTTTATCAAGTATGTCTCCTTGAAAATTTTGGAAATATTCCCATATAGTAGTCTTTTCCTCTATGTTATGCACTATTCTTATATCTTCCCACCATAATGAGGCATTTTTGTGCAGTTGATAAGTAGCTAATATAACTTTTAGACTTCTAAGACACTCATACACCTTAAAGTATTCACTCATATTCAATAACAATATCTATAATACTTCTTATTCTTCACTATCAAAGGTTGGAGGTATAATATTTTTAAACTCTGCTTACAATTCTACCTTATGTTTTTTCCTTTTTTTAGGTACTTTTGGAATTTTTTTATTAATTTTTTTTCATTTTCTTCTTCACCTTCAAGTCTGTCAGCCTCACTCTCATCATTGTTATCTGTATTTTTCCATTTAGAGAACTCCTCCATATCCTCTTCTCCCTCTAGTCCTATTATTCTCGGATTTATTTTTTCAGATAAATTCCTAGAGCCTTTCTTGCTCGGAATTTTCTTTTAGCAATTGTTCATTGATTTCCCTAACACTGCCTACTTCGAGTTTCAAGACTTTTACTATTCAAACAATTGCATTGTAATATGTGATGCTTCATCTCCTAAATGCACCCAAATTTTCTCTCCCTCATCATAAGGTCTTGCAGATGTTTGTGCCATCACTCTCTTCTTTTGTGCTTCTTACCTATGTGTAAAAAAACAAAATGTTTAATTCTAGCTGTGTGTGGAAATATAGGCATCAATATTCAAACCTACATCTCTAATACCACATGTAACACACCCCAATTCACACATTAAAAAAAAATCTTGGACCATAACCATTGATTTTTGGTTGTATTAGTATCGAAGTCGCTATAACAACTTTATTATTATTATTATAAATATAAAAATCCCCTATTGCATGTTTTCTTACATCCTTTTCATAGTAATGCATCATGGTTACCTTGTTCCCTCCATATATGAGGCGGGCTTTCTCTCAATTCCATTTTATTAAATCTATCAAGGAAGAGGCTCATTTCATGTTAATTCTTAAAGGTATGAGAGTGGATTCCCTACCATGCCATACCATGTCTATTGTTATTTACTACTTGTTACTATATGCTATGGAAAATTCTTAACATGTTTGTGAGCATATTAAGTCGAATGGAACTGGATTGGAATAAGTTTTAAGTGTATAATAAAACCCATGACCATGCATAGAAGGTGGGTGTATATACATATATCATACCATTACATTATACTTTTAACCTTACACTTGATACTTGAAGTGCTTGTATGACATGTGGCCCAGTTTACCTGGTTCCTCATATGGTGGTTAGACCTAACCACCCACATGAAGTGCCACTAAAGGAATGGCTTATATCTCATAGAATTATCCCATGGTAGAGAGGTTCCTACTGTCATTTGGTAGGGTTACTCACCACCTTGTCGACTCATTTTCTATGCTTGTTGGTCACCATGATATTTGTGCCTCAAGATGAGGATTTGGCCTCCTACTCTTAAACCTTGTTGATAATTCTCTTACATAAATTTTCATTAATTCTCCATTTTTTCTAGCTACATTATGAGATAGTTTTGTGGAATTTTGAGGTTTTTTTCGTCGTACCCATGATTTAATTAATTTCCTGTCAGACTTTTAAGGTTTTGTTTTCATGCAAACATTTAAGTTTGGATAATAGCTGTTAGAATAAAATTAAAGTTGAACATCTTGCTAACGGATGTAAATATTTATTTTTATGAATGAAACATTATTTATCCCACTTATTTTTTATTTGAAAATAAAAGAGGAGCCAACACATTAGTAGCCAAATATCAAGAAATTGGTTCAAAACCAGTTATAGCCTAAGAAAGGACAGTTTTTGAAGTGAAATTTGTCAGAATTAAAAATCTCCTATCTTTTTAAAAATGTTTCTAACCATGAGAATTAGCATGATAAGAGCCAAAGGTCATGTGGTGGAAACAATAATAAGAGTTAGTGGGAGAGAAAGGAAATGTGAGAACAAAGGTTTGAGTGGGAAAGAAAGAGTGGAATGAAAGAACAAGTAAAATCTAGACATTGATCTATTAGGATGTTGCTAGGATCTGAGGGAGATTATAAAATAATACCGATTTGATTCTTAACAAATGGACAACTTGAGGTTCAAGGGGAATTACTAAGGTAGTAGTTCACTGGTTTGGAGGAGCGTGGTTTTTCCTATTCTATTTTCAAACACTTAGATAAGTGAATATAATGTTTATTTAGATTTTTTATTTTAAGAATCATACTTAATAATAAAAAATTTCTTGTTAAAATTTTAATTTCAAATATGAAGCTTATTACTATGTTTAATTATTCTCGATAAATTAAGAAATCCTTCTTATTTATAGCATTAATTAAAAAAAGAGAAAATATATAAGAAGAAATAGCATGGTCATAGTCCAACCGAAGAAATACTTTCACACTAACACATAATAGTATGCAGTGCCTACTTAAAGTAAAAATAAACATTGTGAGGAATAGATGCAAAAACCGAGTTCATGAGTCATATGTGTGTGTTGGAAAATAAAAGCTAAATGTAAAGGATTGAATTAGAAAAACATGTTGGAGTATATTAATGCAGAAAATAGAAATTAATCCAGTTGGGAGTGTTCGTAAAATAAGGTTATGAAATGTGTGTAAAATCAGAAGTTTTAATAGGCATAAAATCATCCATTCTTTTAATTATGAATAATAGACTTATGTTGAAAGAAACATCTATTTTTATTTATAGATATATCAATAGAAGTCGTAAATCAAGAAAACTAAATGAGAAGGATACCATTACATCATACCCTGTAGGGAAAGATTTTATTTTATAAACTTGGAACGTAGAATGATAAAAATATATAAGGTTTGGCACTATCCCTTACATGGCATCAACCAAATGGAAACAACAATACAAGAAATTTGATATGGAAACCATTTAATATTACAAGTGCAAGAGGACATGTCTAAAGGAATGCATGTAAATAACATCGATGTTTAAGATTGAGTAGCTGCAGATTTAGCTATTGGGACTTATACATAAAAGCTCCAGAAATAAAATCAATGAATTCCAATGGAGGCTTTGAAAAGTATTAATGACCCCATAGCAGAAGAAAAGAAATGGTAAATTTAATGGGTAAATGGTACCTGAAACAAGCTAGCGCGTGAAAAAACATTGAAATTTTCCCACATTAAACCCAAGGATGCTATAATAAAAAAAACCTAGCATTCAACAAGAAGAGAGCCCTATTAGTGGTCGAAAATTGAAAAGACAAATAATTTCCATACAAACTCTAAGACAATAACGAGTTTTGTTAAATGATGAATTACCTTAGAGAAAATTAGACAATGACAGAGACTCCTGGCTCCTGTGAGGGTTTCGAGTGTTTAACTCTGCTTATAAAATTTAATAAGGAAAAGGAATGTGCATGGGTACCTTGTGCTCAGGGTATCTTTCCTTTGAGCAGATAGAATGAAGCTGCAACCCTGAAATTATCGAAGAAAAGGGTTGAAAGCTTTTTAATGAAGATATACATTACAAAAAGTAGAATAAACAAAATAAAAAATAAGAAGGGTTCACTTATCAGTGCTGAGTAACTAAAAGAAAAAATATAGCATTACATGTAGATAATGAAAACCCTAGTCTTTGAAGCCAGTAATCATTTCATTTCCAAGAATGACATTTGCTGACTTGAATAAGGAAAGGGGAAATAGTGAGTAAATTTTACAAAAATGAAACAAATTTTACAAAAATGAAAAAAATTTATTGAATCCATAAATAATAAATTGATGGTAAATGGATGGTCTTTGGCCATAGTCTTTATTTGTCCGCGTTTCTCCTTGTTCGGAGGCTCTTATTGAAGACCTTTTTATGTTGCTTAGCTCACTTACCATTTTATTTGTTTGGTCTAAAATGGTTTCATGAGTGGTCTGGTTGCTCAGCATTTTCTTTTCACCTATAGGTGAAGGATGGCTGGTATTTTTTCTTTACCTCTCTGTCCATGAAAAGGATTTATAGAATGTTACTGCATATGCGATATAACTTTTTGCTTATTAAATAGAAAGCTCAATTTTCTCTGGAAAAGAAAAAAAAAAAGTCGAAAACTACCAATGACATTAAAACAATTATATTTATATAGAAAATTTCATAATGGCCAATTCTAAAAAAAATCACAAAATTGTCATTATAATTTTTTAAGGATTAAGTTATGAGGAGCAACATGGTTCTAGTTTAAATCTTAAACAATATTCAAATAAAAAACATGTTATCAATTGTTTAAATGGTTTAGAAGTATGAAAACAGGAATAAAACCAAAATTTTATGTTTTCAATGTGATTATCATAATTTGTGGCCATGTTTATATACAACCCCTTATAACCATATTTATAATACAACCTCTTATAATTTTAAACAATCCATTTCAGTTCTTCTTTAAATTATACATATTAAGAAGTTACATTTTTTTTTACAAATAAGAATCCAATTATATTCTTACTCACCTCTTCAATTTAGAAGAGTCATATTGGGGGAAAAGTTAAAACATTAGAGAAGCTTTAAAATAACAATACGCCCGTGCTTTTTCACACAATAGAATTTTGGTCAAAGGTTTTATTCAGGGTGGATTGAAATTAAAATGAAGACGAGGGAAAGAAAATATCCAACATAGTCTCTTAGTCAAAAAAAACTGGGTGAATTGAAATTAAAATGAATACGAGGACAAAAAGAAAGATCCAGCATAGTCTGTTAGTCGAAAACCAAGACACTAATAGGTGGAGGTTATCTTATATCAGTTGTCTATAAGAGCTTAGAAAATTTCATTGTGGATGGATTTTGACGTAGTAAGGTTTTTTTTCATAGAGGGCTATAGGTCATTTCATTTCAATATTTTTGAAGGTTTGGGCTGGTCACTTCAAATGACTCGAAATCTTTGAAAATCAATGGGAATGTAGAAGAATTATGCTTTTTAAACTTTCACACACAAACCTACACCGTTGATCTCAATTTCTGCATAGATAGCTCTCGGTAATTTTTATTCTACACAGAGGTGGCATTTTATAAAAATCTCATTGTGACCCAGATTTGATAAAGTATAAAATTCACTGAATGTATAGATCTAGGTAGCTTCAAGCTTTTTCAAAATTATAGAGGGTTTTAGAGGCCATGAAAACCCTTGGGGCTTAAAGTAGCTATGTCTTTGGATCTCTCACATGTCAACATATACTAGATATCTAAATTTTATTATCAAATTTGATAGCAAAATGGGTAGAGGAGTAGTTTTGGATAGCCTTTATTGTACACCAAAGCAGCATATCATATGGATTATACAAAACAGTATAAAAATTTTCATTGTGAACCAGTCAAATAAAAAATTATGAAAAGAAAAAACATAATTATAAACTCGTTCTAAAATTTTCAAGGTTTTGGGTCACTTCAAACACCTTGGAAACCCCATAGTGTGGGGTAGAAATCTTATAAAACCCTAAATGTGGAAAAACTGTGTCCTTGAAACTTTGACATGTAAAATTATACTAGACATTGATAGTGGAAACGATAAATATCAATATCATAGTTGAATAGTGAAAATAGAACAGTAAAAAAAAAGTAAATCAATCCTTCATTGACAATGATTTTTTTAATTTGAAAAATATAATCAGAGAAAAAAGATATGAAAAGTTGGGATCCGCCTTACCTTGTCGATCAATTTAAAAAGATGAAATGTCTTGTGGATTATGTTATCCTGATCGAGATACAGACTCTGTAGGAGCTTTTTGTATGCTAACATGGAACAACGTTGGAAGGCTGTTGGAAGAGATGACTTCTGGATAAGAAGAAGCATGAGAAGATGATGCAAGGGGAATAATTGATGAAAGGACTTCAAGATCTCTTCCATACCCCAAGGATAATAAAGATCCAGTAATCTTTCATAGAGAAGAATTGATGAAAGGATTTCAAGTCTATTCTTTAGTCCAGTAATCTTTCAGGAATTTCATAATTCTAGGATAATAAAAATCCTAGAATTTTTCAGAAATGTCCAGTAATTTTTGAGGAATTTTATAAAAAAAAAAAAAATTTAAATGGTATAATCATATTTGTTATTTTTATATATGTAATTTAACTGAAACCTGTACGCCTTTTAACAAGTTGTAATATGTTCAATTTTAAACACTAAATATAAGTGTGTTTTTAAATTATATCTCTATATATAAAAAAATTAAAAATTAAAATATTTTTAACATATACATATAATTTAAGTTTGTCTAATATAAATAAAAGTTTATATATAATCAATTAATAAGAAATCGCAATTAAATTTGAAAACTAAAATATTTTTTAATATATTTATGTTTCTTTTACATATTTAACTTTATATTTTATTGAAATATTAAAATTCTACTAAAATTATTTATAAATATATAAATTTATATAATCTAAATGTATATAATATAAATAAAAAATAATAAGTATATATATTTTATAGGTTTTTTTATATATTTTATTAAAATAATGTACTTTTATTACAATTATTTATAAATATATAATTTTTTATAATTAAAAAATAATAAATCACAAAAAAAAATTAAAATTAAAATATTTTTCTAATTTACATATTTTTCTATATATTTAATTTTTATATTTTATTAAATTATTACAATACATGGTTTATAAATATATAAATTTATATAATTTAGGTGTATATGATATAAAAAATTAACATACAGTTAATAAATGACAATAAAATTTAAACACTAAAATATTTTTTAATTTATATATATTTTAATTTTATATTGCATTGAAATATTACACTTCTATTATAACATTTATAACTAGCAATTGCGCCTAATGTTGCAAAGGAAACGCCATAAGGAAGAAGCTAGAAAGAAATCAATTGTAATTAATTTGATGTTAAACAGAGAAATTAAGATATTGATTGTCAAAAATAGATATAAATTCTGTTCTCTCAAATAAAAACATTCTCTTGTGGCCCAATTTGTACACCTAAAAGCAACAACGAGTCAGGGCAAGGCAGGGGCTGTCCTAAAAGCAACAATGAGTCAGGGCAAGGGCTATCACTGTGATCCCTACCCACTGAGTTCTTCTAGGTAGGCTAAGGGGTAGACCCTAACCCACTCCGTTCTTCTAGGCAGGCTAGGGGTTAGTCCCTGAAGGTAGATGGAGGGAAAGTTGTTGAAGCAACAAGTTCTAGGAGATACAACTACTTACCTTAGCAAGTTACAGGTTACAGGCAAGCTAGATTGTTATACAACTGCTTTTCTTAGCAACTTACAGGAAAGCTATATTGTTGGGCATGACAAGATAGATTTAAGTAGATCAAAAGATATTTTAAGATGAATCAATGAGACCAGTGCCTTAGATGCCCAGGCGAATTTAAAATGCTTGCACAAATAATGATTAATGTATCAAGTCATAATATAAACAATGGCTGCCAGACAAGAGTTAGCGTAAAGGAAAAAATAAAGATGGGCAGAAAAATGAACAATTGCAATGAAATGAAATTGTTCCTTTAATAGGCACTACTCAAAACTGAAGCAATGAGTAAAACAACATGAAACCTGCGACTACAAATTATGCTGAGACCACAATTATGCTCTAATACCAGACCACCTACATACAGGATCAACAGCAATCAAAAAAGTGCTTTACCCAGTGAAACAATGATGATAATGATAGTGAATCAATTAGTTGTGCTCATTATGATTATTTTCCGCTTATGGAGATGTTAATTATAAACAAGAGCGATTTCAAGCCTATGCAAGCACAGAGATTAACAATGATTTTAAATGAGGCAAATGCGACAAGAGCTTAACAGAGAATGATATATGTTAGTAGCTAGCTAAGAGACAAAAGGCTATCCTTCATACCTTCACAAGATTACAAGAGGAGAATCAAACCAAAACTCATCTACTGCTTTTAGCTGAGAAAGCTTAAACCTCAAAAAGCATCAAATAGCTATTCCTTTTTAAATCATTCAATTCAACAGTGTCGCACATAACAGGTATCTACTAGATTTAATCTCTAATACAAAATTGTGCTACCTTGAGAAATCCTCCCTTAGAAGCAACTCACAAAAATAGCATGAATGGAGGACTCGTTGGATAAATGGGCGTTACAATACAAATTAGTACACAACTTTATCTAAATCTCTGGACACTGACTAGAGATCTGATACACAATTGACCTTACTTTAGGAATTCTCCGTCAACGACGCACTAAGAGTGCAAAAAAATCAGTTGCATATACGTAAAAACAACATACTTCACTTTCCACCATGCTTTGCAGCATTGTGGCTGCTCAATGCTCCTTCTGTTGCAAAGTCCCTGAAAAATAATGACTGATAAGTCCAAAGGCAAACAAGAAACACAGAAAAACTAGATTGAATTATTTTCAATTAGTTCCTACAATCACATAAGATGACATGATTCAGTTCAGATACAACAAATACAAAAGACTAGTACAAATCTAAATAAGCAATGGTCATAGTCAATGTATAAAATTATTTCTATGATGTTCCTATAGTCAACTAAAGACGAACTAAGTCCATTTTGCGAAACATATATTCTAATTCCATTCATATACACCAATCACAAGACTAACACAATGCTAATAAACATTAGTCGTATCCAGTGAACTCTAATTCCATTCATATACACCAATTACAAGACTAACACAATGCTAATAAACATTAGTCGTATCCAATGAACTAGTGCAGTGCATTATGCTGAACGCAAAAAGGGATCAACTTGAAAACAACTTACCTTGAACAACTCTGGCATTTAAACTGACCAGATTTCTTGCCAAACTCGGGTGTAGACAAATTTTTCTGCAGATTTTATTGACAAAAAAGTTAGACAAGACAGGCCATGACATGTAATGAGATTCCACCAATATGTTTTCAGAAAGATAGAAGACTTGCCACTTTTGAACCAGGTGTTTGTTTTGACCCAAGTGGAGTTTCTTTGCCCTTGACACCTGAAGCAGGGCCCTTTGAACCCTGTTTTGGATAAGGAGTTGCAACATGTTCTGTTTTCTTGCCTTTGTCAGCACCTAGAACATAAGCAAGCAATTGCAAACAAGTCCTGTTAGCTAAATACAACCAAAAAATTATTTCAGATCATAGTATATCATGCAACCATCACTTTGCAGACACAATTAACCATTGTGTTACCCAGTTCAAAACCAGTGACGAAGTTCAAAACACCCGTGAGAACTGTCAACCCATTGATCTACTTATTACCTTTCTTATCCGTTCCTGCAAGGATCAAACTTTCCCAACACTCTCGAGCTGCAACATTTTCTGCTTCCCATATAGATGAATCATTTCCAAAAGCAGAATGGCTAGGGCATTGGTGTTTAGATAAGTGTACTTACTATTGCTATATATATAAATTAAATTCACTATCTAAGAAAAGCTCAGACAGTTTTAACAGTTTGATTAAAGAACATATGAAAAAAAAAAAATTAAAAATCTACTTGGCAAGAAATCATCTGACATTACAAAAGCCTCAAAAAGTCGACAGATGAATGATAATGATAACATCGGCAGATGTTGTTTACTCAAGGAAATCATTCAATTGACTTCCCTCCTATAACAACATTTTTGTTGTAATTGACACAACTCATCACCATTACAAAACAATGTATATTTGAAAAGCACTATTAGCTAACCTGGTTTTTGACCTCCAGCTGGTGTGGAGATATTTGCCTTCTTATCCGTTGCTGGTGACTTGTTATCTAATCCTGGCATGGGTCGCTTCTTCCCAGCAGCTGGCTATTATGTAACGAGAGGTTAGCCAAATAGAAAACAAATGGATAAGGAATCTAACAGAATTTTAAAAAGCTTGAGCATACCTTTGGAGTTTCCTCATCTTCCTCATTATCACTTTCTTCATCGGAATCATCTTCCTCATCCCCATCATCACTTCCACTCACATCTTTCATATCCTGTAAAGAATATCACTGTGGGTATATAGCGGACTCCAAAAGTAAAAAGAACATTATGATATGTATAATATGTTTAATATAAACTTTGATAAATAATTTTCAAATTTGGTAAAAAATATTATGTTTCTGCTTATCTATTTAGTTACGAGTAAAGACAACAAACTATGAATACAGCTGCATCCGAAGTACAGCCAAGCCTTTAAAAAAAATTACTTGAAATAGCTGATGCTTTATATTGGCAAACTGATAATCAGTGTAGAATGGTTCTATGTCAGGAATCCGAACCTATCCTTACCATCAAAGCTATATGTACCAGTATCCTAGTATCTTAGGTACACAAGCCCAGTACGGGCAACATACTCAGTATCCAGTCCCCATCCGGGTATGGCACATCTAACCCAAAAAGGACACTCCAATTGATGCACATACCCTAAAATCTGCATGCACCCATGCAAATCAAGCATACCCCGTGATGTCTAGCTACATACCCAGCATAATAGCCCCAGCCAAGTATGGCACAAATACAACCAGCAAAAAAATGAAGACGTGCCCCAGTTGATGTATGCATACCATGAACCATCACTTGCTTTACATTTTCAAAAATTCAAGAACACTAAAACACTACATTTTCATATTCACAATATCAGCTTTAAGAAGGTTAAGGTTTTCACTGCCATTTAACTTGGTAAAAAATTGTAGACAGATATGATTGTAGAGGTAAGGGCATCAAGATTCACAGCCATTTAACTTAGTGAAAATTTGTAGAGAGATTTGACTTAGATATAAGTACATCAAGACACCTCCAGTTACCATCAAAAAAGAGGAGCCTGTGCTTGAGGAAAATGATTACCAAGAAAGACTGGTGATTGAAGACCTTAGCAGTGATTAAGAGACTACAGCAAAGTAGAAAAATTTCTCTCAGATCATTTTCAACCTAGTTTTGAAAACAAAAGCTATCATCATTTCTTTTGTAGAAATTCCATTAGGTAATTTCAACTTAGTTCAAGACCAAGCTATCAATGATATTGACCAACCAAGTTCATTGTTTTTAAGCATTGTTTAATGGTGAAACAGAATCATGAAAGCCTATTGAATGATGCCAAATGTATAAGTTGAATAATCAAACTTGCAGCCATTGGGTTACTAACCACCATTACAGCTGGCAACTGCATGCCCAAGAATTAAGCCCCACTCCATCCGGACATTCTAATTTCTAGGGAAGAAAGGGGGGATCCTGCCCAAGAATTAAGCCACCCTCCATCTGGCAATTCTAATTTCTAGGAAATAAAGGGGGGATCTTGTAAGGTTTTCATTGGGGAAAACTATAAGATAATGTGTACCACCCATCCCATTTCAAAAAGTTTTACAACATTATCCACACCCATGCCCACACACACCCTAAATCAACAGCATAGTGTAACTATTCAATGTTTTTGACATTTTCCAGACATATTTTACAATAGATTTTTCTCAAAAACCAGCAGGGATTTCTTGGAGCAGTAAGTTTGAACTGGCAGCAAGTTTGAACTGTGGAATCTCAGAATCTGCAGAATCCAAGTGTACCTTTTTAGGGTACTGAATCCATTTATGCATTCAAATACTCATTTTAAACAACAAAAATTCACCATCTCGAAAAACACTCTATCACCATATTCCAACCTAAAAGGAAAAAACATCATATAGTTAGACTGCACCTAAATCAACTGTTCCCACACAGAGATTGCAGTGAGATCTCAGGTATCCCGGGTTCCATTGATTTACAAAGCACTGTCCTAGCTGGCAATTACATGGCTAGGCATTGAGCCACCCTCGATCTGGACATTCTAGGGCAGCAAGGGGAATCCTGCAAGATATTATTCGGAAAAACTATATAAACTGTTATGTGCTCCGCTCATGTACCCCATCCGATTTCCAAAAGAGTCAGAATAGATCCAAACCCTTGTCCACACACCCTAACAAACAATGCTTCCAAACTAATCCTTCAGGATTTCTCTTCTATAGTTATTGAAAGAAATACCACTGAGATTTCAACAACAATGAAGTAAATGGAGAAAAGTGAGACCTCGTCATCATCGCCCTCTTCATCATCGTCTTCGTCTTCATCTTCATCATCCTCATCAGAATCATCAGAATCAGAATCATCTTCTTCTTGCTTTTTGACTGGTGGCTTCACCTCTGGCTTCCCTTTAGCTGCTGCTTTATCAGTTACAGATGACTTGGATTCAGGCTTCACAGGCTTGGCTCCAGGTTTGCCTAAATTGAAAAACCCAAAAAATCTTATTTTCACATATAAATAAAGGAAAAAAAACTTCTACATACAGCGTTCCATTTTCAAGACATGAAAAGAATGCAATAAACAGTTAACTCACCACCATTCTCCTTTGCAGTTAAGGCCGTTGTTTGAGCTAATTCTTCTTCCTCATCTTCCGATGACTCGAGGTCTGTGGTCACCAAATTCAGGTTTTAAGTTGAAGACAGAAAAATACCATGAACACAAATAGAAAAGATCAACGCAGGTTAGGCACATAGTTAAAAGTCATTTGATTACCTTCATCATCCGGAAATCCATCAAGGGCTTCATGAGTGCTACTTGTTAAGGAAGAACGAGGATTATAAAATCAAGTATAGCAATAAACGAGAAATACAGGATTACTTGCATAAACTCTTAAAAGGATATTCTGTTGTAGTGTAGCCAGATACGAATACGCTCCCAGTTTGAGATGTGTGAGAGAGATGTGGGAGTGAAGGGTTGCAGGGGGATTCTAAATATGTGTACACTGGAATACCCCTGGCAACGTTAATAAGCTCTTCTTTAATGGATTCAGGGAGACGACATGCGTCTGAAACACTTGAAATGACTTCTAACACAGCTTTTACAAGAATTTGTTCCAGTTGTCGCAGATCTATTGCCTGGCAGAGAGCGTATAAGTGCGATGCCAGCATTAATTTTAAGATATCCAGAGCTTCTTCAGTCTTCCTGGCAGATATCAGGGCCAGAGAATTGATGCCTGGTTGTGCTGCTCGGCGCTGTGAACGTGGGTAGTGATTGGATTAGCCAGGAATTGAAGCTCGGAACTGTAAGCAGCCATGGCTATGTCGATTCCCTTGAAGCCATAGTCCAAGCTCAGGTCAGGACCCAGGGAAAGGTTTCCCGGGAGCCCTTGCTGTAGAATTCAATCATTAGCTCTGTGAACTGTGCGAAGAGGAGCTTGCCCAGTCCAGCCAGAGCTACACGAACGTAATCCATGTAGAATCCCACTGCACTGCCCTGGAAATTGGCGCAGATATCTGCTCCCCCCTTGGCTTTCCCTCGCACCCACAACGAACACCTCTCAACCAATTCTCTGCAATAACCGGTCGCAACTACCTCGGTTTTCCATCTAGGGTTGAAAATGTTTTAATTGTCTAACATCCAATCTAAGGGTTTCACATTATGACACGATGCACATCAGCAAAGTTGTTTTCAAATAAGGACGCCTTACGGCGTAAATATATAAATTTATATTTAATTTAATTTTTAGATTTTCTTGAAATATTACATTTTTATTATAATTATATATAAATATGGTATACAAAAAATTAAAGGAAATAAAATTAAATATTTTTTTTGTAATTTTGGTTGGTGAAACATGTTCATGGAGATTGAACTTCCAATTACTTGGATACAGAAAAGGTTTCCAACATGTTTTTTTGTCAATTGTACTACCACCAATAAACATAGATGAAAATATTATTAAAATAGAAACGAAAAATATTATTAAAATAGAAATGAAAAATATTATATATATATAAAATAGTGTTCTACTAAGATTCCACTATCTTCCTAAAACTAGCTTAACCCTTATTGGTCTTTCTATTTGACATTGTGGCACAATATTCCATTAGTATATGGAAACGAATCTTGAAATTATACATTTTGATGTTCCACTAGAGATTTGTAAACATCCTTAAATGAATTTACCCAAAAATGAAATTTAATGAACTTCTAATTTAATCAATTTTATTAGCAAATCTGATAATTTAACATAGAATGAACTATAATGAATCACAATTTACAAAACAGAGACTTATCTTTTGCTGTAATTTAGTAATTTAGTGAGACCATCTTAGCAGTTTCTCCACTTTCTATTTACTCAAACTCTCAGACCCTCTCTGCTATTCAAAGTTTCATGTGATTTATTATTATTTCTAAAATGAATTTAAGAGATGTAAAAATTGTCAAATTTGATGAGTGATTCTGTTTTCAAATTCCAATTTAACTAGAACTCTCAGTCTGTCAATTCATCCATAAAATTCCAATTTGGCTAGGACTCTCAACCTGTCCATCCATATTGGTAATGTTTCATGTGATTCATTATTATCTCTAAAATAAATTGAATTTAAGATATGTGAAAATAGCGAGTGATTCTGTTTTGAAATTCCAATTTCCAATTTTGCTAGAACTTCCAACCTTTCCATCCATATTGGTCAACGTTTCATGTGATTCATTATTATCTCTAAAATTAATTGAATTTAAGATATGTGAAAATTATGAGTGATTCTGTTTTGAAATTCCAATTTCCAATTTTGCTAAGACTCCCAACCTAGTCATCCATATTCATCTCCGTTGACCAGAGGGGCACAACAGTCTGTCTATTTTGCCATAAATTCTTCCAACCATATCATCTATTTGAAGATTCATATATTTGTTATTCACGTCAATTCATTCTTTTTCGTCGTTGGCAGAGTCCGAGTCTCGTTAGATTAACCAAAAACTTCAAGTAGTCTTCCTCGATTGTTTCGTTGTAAAAAAATCGAATCGAGCAGTACTGGGTGTTGATGGCGCAGGAATATCCTCCCCCGGGCTACCAACCTCAGCAGCCACCGCTTAATGGCTACCCTCCTCCACAACCCTACCCTCAGCAAGGTAAGTACACCACATAGATTTTCAATATCTGAAAATATATGTTTTAACCCTATCCTCAACAAGCTATCACCTGATATATTTTCAATATCTTAGAATATGTTTCAGATGCACTAATGTTATGTTTAATGTATGTTACCAGAAACAGTACCGAAGCGGTTCGTTTCTGGCAGGAACCATCTAAAAACCCATTCTTAGTGTTTGCTTCTCTGTTATAGTGAAACTGAGCTGAAAAATGATGTGTTTTTTTGCTAGTTTTTCTCATAGAATTGCCCACCCAAAAGTCTTAGTTCAAGTTGAAATCTCATTATTTTTATTTAAGTATCTTGTAACCACTTAATTTTTAAGGGTATGTCAGAGAAATTGTAATAAGTAGTTTCTCATTCATTTTCACAATCCCTATAAAAGGACTGATGTTTAAGATTTGATGCTTGTGTACCAATTAGAGCCTTTGCCTTTGTAGCAGGGCTTAAAAAGATTTGGCGTCTGTTTATTAAAAAAAAAATTAATTGTTAAAAAAAAAAAAATTGTTGTTGCAAATATTGTAATAAGTTTGATAATTTAAATTTTTGTATCCACAATTTTTACACAAAAATACTTCAACAAAACATCATGTTATTCACTCTTATATATCTAATAATTTTTCTAAATGTCCATTACTCTAATTATTGTAAACTTAATGCACTTATCCACTATTCTATATCAAGTAGGTTTTGTGAAAAAAATTATCAAGTAAATTTTGTGAACCAATTTATTGTGAACTTAAGGTATTTACTCACTATTCTACATTAATTTTGTATCCACAACTTTTACACAAAAATACTTTAACAAAACATCCTGTTATTCACTATTATGTATCTAATAATTTTTCTGAAAGTCCACTACTCTAGTTATTGTGAACTTAAGGTATTTACCCACTATTCTATATCAAGTAGGTTTTGTGAACCAATTTATTGTGAACTGAAGGTATTTACCCACTATTCTACATCAAGTAGGTTTTCTTGAGGAATTTATTATACAGACATATAGGTATTTCAAGTAGAGGTTGCATATGGGTAACCAATATACTTAATTCACCCAAAATAATAATAAATTATGATGACACTAAATATATCATAGATCTATATTAATTCATTTTTTGTTGAGGTTTTTTATTACATTAAAACTAGCATGTATAAATTTCCAAACCATTATCATTACTTTTTTAGTGGTCTGAGAGTGGATCCAGATTCTCAACAAGATGAGTGTAAAAATCCAACACCCTCTCAGAAACTGTGATATCATGTTGAGGTTTGCCATTGTTCTAAAACCATTAAGCATTAGTAAACTTTCAAACCATTATCATTATCAGTAAACTTTCAAACCATTATCATAATTACTTTTAAGTAGTCTTAAAATAAATTCTAAATATAAATTTCCTTTTCAATTTTATTTTCCTTTAAAATAAATCCATAATAATTATTAGCATATATGTGAACCACATTGCAGGTGGTTGAAATAAATATGGATTGTTTGTGGTGTTTTAGGTTATCCACCACCTCCCGCAGGATACTACCAGCAACCCCCTCCTGTAGTTGCTCCTCCGCAATATGGTCAGCAGCAACAGTCTGGGGCTTCCAAGGGATTTTTGGAAGGATGGTTAAGTATCTTTTTCTTTTTCTATTTTGTTTAAACCAAATTTTACAAGCTTGTATATTCTGAATCTGTTTTTAAAAAATGCAAAAAATGTCAACGTTTTAGTTTATTTGAATCATATTAGTTGTTGGTTTTAAAAGATTTGATTTTTTTTTTAATGTGATGGATGCCAAAGCAAAATATCTAATTAATTCTTCTCACACAACCCTCAGTTTTTTACAAATAAAAAAATATCTTACATCACTATATATAACATTAACCGAAATAAATCTTAATGTGATGGATTCCTACGCAAAATCTCTAATTAACTCTCCTCACAAAGCCCTTTGTTCACAAATGATAATAGTATATTTTAGGTCACTAGGAATATATATAAAAGAATATCAAATATATGAATAAATCATTGTATGATATGATATACCTTTTATGTAAATGGTGTAAGTAACACATACTTTTGATTTTGGTTTTGCAGCCTCGCGGCACTTTGCTGTTGCTGTGTACTGGAGGAGTGCTGCTAAATTTATGCTGTGGTCTTTGCGTAGGGCTGCCAATATTTCCGACGTGTCCGCTGAATTGTTGGAATTTAATTCCAACTACAACATAAAACAGCTGGACAGAAAATCTGATTGCCGCAGATATTTCAGCAAGGTGGATGCCTGAAAGTCAAGCATTAAATTTGCAGAAGTTAATGAGCCGGCAGACAGCCGACTTCATTTTTCCAAAAGCCAGCACGTTAACTCCCACCGCTTCCTGTGCATTCAATACGCTGATAAGCTTTAGAAGATATTTTGTATTTTTAAATATTATAAGTCAAAAATGTTTTTCACTTATAAATGGAATGAACAACAGTTCTTTTTAATGTTAGAGAGATTTTGCGAAATAGAAAAAGACAGAGAAGAAGGCAGAGCAGGAAAAACTGAGGAAAAACAGAGTCGTTGTGTTTTGGAGCAGCAATGCATTCTACAGGCTGTTTCAGCAACTGTCTGTGTGTTTCAGCAACAGACTGTGTGGTGTTTCAGCAACTGTCTGCCAGATGCTGAAACACGAATCTGTGTTAAAAAACAGAGTTCGTAAAAACAGAGTATGGAGTTTTTGATTATTCTAGAACTGTAGTTCTGAAGAAGTTTGTAATTCTTATTGTCATTTTTATGGTTAATAAAAACAGAGCTTTTCTCCATATCTTCTTTTTTCAGATTTCTCTCATTTCTTTGTGTTGAGTTGAGGAACTTTGCTTCCTCTATTTTGTTCGAAATTATCAGAAATTTCCATCATGGTATCGGAGCTGGTCTAGGCACTCAGTGAGTCAAAAACAGAGTTTGTTTTTTCACTGTAGGAGCTGTAAGAAGCTTAGTGATCAGATTTCTCCAGCAGAGAAAGTTTTTGCTTGTTTTAAATTATATAATCACTATCTTTTCTTTACTTATACAGGTTAAGATGGCAGATGCTGGAACTGGTTTGACAAATTCCCAACTGCCACAGTTTAATGGGAAAAATCACAGTTATTGGTCCATAACAATGAAAGCATTGTTTGCTTCTCAAGGAATATGGGAGCTGGTTGAAACTGGCTATGTTGAACCTGCAGATGCAGCAGCATTGGCTGCTTTGACAGTAGTAGAAAGAGACCAGTTGAAGAGTGACAGGAAGAAGGATGCCAAAGCCCTCTTTTTTCTCTTCCAATCAGTACATGAAAGTGTTTTCCCACGGATTGCAGCAGCAACAAAATCCAAGGAGGCATGGGATATTCTCAAAACTGCTTATCAGGGCATGGAGAAGGTGAAGACTGCAAAGTTGCAGATGTTGAGGAGAGACTTTGAAACACTCAGCATGAAGGAATCTGATACAGTAGATTCATTCTTCACTCAGGTTATTGGGTTGATAACCCAGATTAGATCTCATGGTGAAATTCTTGAAGAAAGAAGGATTGTTGAGAAGATCTTGAGAAGTTTACCCTCAAGGTTTTAAGCTGTTGTGGTAGCAATAGAAGAAACAAAGGATCTATCACAGTTCACAGTAGATGAACTAAGTGCTTCTCTTATGTCTCATGAACACAGACTGAGTAGAGGAACATATTCCTCTTTTGAGCAAGCATTCAAGACTCAGATGTCTTTTGGCCAAGGAAAAGGTCGAGGCGGAGCAAATAACAGAGGTCGTGGAAGAAGTCAAAACAAAGGCAGAAATAATCCTGCAAGCACAAGCGGAAGGAGCTGCAATCAGAACCAAGATGAAGGTTCAAACAAACAGCAAGCTCACGGACAAAGGTATGACAAATCCCAAGTCCAATGTCATTATTGTAAGAAATATGGCCATTATGCCAATGAATGTAGGAAAAAGAAAAATGACATGAATAATAGGCAAAATGCTAATTTTGCAAATGAAGAAGATAAGAATCCAAAGATTATGTTGTTAACATGTAACGTTGCACAAGACAAACAAGAAGATTTTTGGTCCTTAGACTCAGGTTGTAGTAATCACATGACTGGAAATATTGCAATGTTTGCCAATCTGGATGAAAATGTGAAATCTGAGGTAACAACAGGAACTGATAGTAAGATATCTTTCAAGGGTAAGGGCAGAGTCAGTATCCGAGCAAGAAATGGAGAACATATGATTGTGCCAGAGGTATATTATGTACCAGGTCTGAAATGTAATCTTTTGAGCATTGGACAGCTCATTGACAAAGGTTATAATGTGTTCTTCAAAGATGATATGTGTACAATCAAAGACATACCTCCAAGTAAGAAGATCATTGCACAGGTGCAGATGACCAGCAATAGAATGTTTCCTCTCAAACTCAGGGCAGATTTGAAGGAAGGAAGAACTATTGCAACTGTAACACAAGAAGTCTTTCAAGAACAAGTGAAAGATGAAAATTGGTTGTGGCACTTGAGATTTGGACATCTCAATTTCGGAGGCTTGAATTTGTTGCACATAAAGGGAATGGTAAAGGGATTGCCATTGATTGAGAAACCGGACATCCTTTGTGAAGGCTGCATCTTGGGCAAACAACACAAAGAAAGCTTTCCAGCAGGAAAGAGTATAAGGGAAAAAGCACCCTTGGAAATTTTTCACTCTGATGTGTGTGGACCAATGCAAATACCATCATTTGCCGGAAATAAATATGTTTTAACTTTCATTGATGATTACACCAGAAAGACATGGGTGTATGTGCTGAAACAGAAGAGTGAAGTGTTTGAGAAATTTCGCCACTTCAAGACTCTCGTTGAAAAGCAGTGTGGGCATTATATCAAAGTGCTCAGAACAGATAGAGGTGGAGAGTACATCTCCAAAGACTTTCTGCGTTTTTGCAGAGAGAATGGCATACAAAAGTAGTTCACCGCGAGGTACACACCTCAGAAAAACAGTGTTGCAGAAAGGAAAAATAGGACCATTCTGGACATGGTCAGAAGTATGCTGAAGGAAAAACACTTCCCGCATGAGTATTGGGCTGAAGTTGTCACTTGCGCAGTTTACATCTTGAATAGATGCCCAACTAAAGCTGTCATGAACAAAATACCAGAAGAAGCATGGAGTGCTCAAGAGCAAACTGTCACTCACATGAGAGTATTCGGCTGTGTAGCATATGCACATGTACCGAATCAGCTAAGGAAGAAGCTTGACAGTAAGGGGAAGAAGTGTGTCTTTATTGGCTATTGTGATGAGTCAAAAGCATACAAACTCTATAATCCATTGACCAAGAAATTGATAGTAAGCAGAGATGTGCAGTTCATTGAAGATGAAGCTTGGGATGGAAACTTAGAGAATACAGTGAATGTGAAGACAATTGTGTCTCACGAAGAAGAAGAGGAAGGGACAGCAGCAAATAACCCTTCTTTTGTGGGTCCTCCTCCACCACAGCAATTACAACAAACCACACCACAAGCTGGAATTCGAAAAGCCTTGAGAAGTTAGGGAAGTGCTTCTCCAAGCACACCACAGGGATCAGAAATACCCTCAAGTTCGGATGGAACTCCAAGCACACCAAGAAGACCAAGATTCAGAAATCTGAATGAGATTTATGAACAAGGAGAGGTAAGTAATAATACCGGTCTGAATTCATTATTCGCTTTATATTGTCATGTTGATGATCCAATTCATTTTGAAGATGCCGTAAATGAAGATAAATGGATTGAAGCAATGAATGAAGAAATTGGTGCAATTGAGAAGAGTAAAACATGGGAGTTAGTGGACCTCCCTGAAGGCAAAGATGCCATTGGAGTTAAGTGGGTCTATAAGACCAAAAGCAATGCTGAAGGCAAGATCGACAGGTACAAAGCAAGACTTGTTGTGAAAGGCTACAAGCAGCAACAAGGCAAAGACTATGATGAAACCTTTGCACCAGTAGCAAGGATGGAAACAGTTAGAACAGTGTTGTCTATTGCATCACAACACAAATGGAAGATTTATCAGATGGATGTTAAATTTGCATTCCTAAATGGAGTGTTGAAAGAAGAGGTTTATGTTGAACAACCTCCAGGCTATGAAGTTGAAGGCCAAGAGCATAAAGTCTGCAAACTGAAGAAGGCTCTTTATGGGCTGAAACAAGCTCCAAGAGCATGGTACAACAGAATAGATTCTTATCTGATTGAGAATGGGTTTGAGAAGTGTGATGGTGAACCCACACTCTACATAAAGGAGAATGACGGTAAGATTCTTATTGTTGTTTAACATGTAGATGATTTAATCTTTACTAGCAATGATGCTTCTCTCATTGCTGATTTTAAAGCAGTCATGAAAAGTGAATTTGAAATGACTGACTTGGGCTTCTTAAGATATTTTCTTGGAATTGAAGTAGACCAAAGTGAAAATGGTGTTTTCATTTCCCAAGTTAAATATGTAGAAGCAGTGTTAAAGAGATTTAACATGCAGAACAGTAAGGCAGCTGTGACTCCAACTGTAATGGGGTTGAAATTGACCAAAGAAGACAGCAGCAATGATTTTAATCCAAAGTTGTACAAGAGCATAGTTGGCAGCCTCATGTACTTGACTGCAACTAGGCTGGACATTATGCATGCAGTGAGTTTAATCTCCAGATTCATGGAAAGACCGAAAGAGACTCATTGGCGGGCAGCCAAGAGGATTCTAAGGTATGTGAATGGAACGAAGGAGTTTGGTATTTTATACTCCTCTTCTGAAAGTTTCATGTTGACAGGTTACACTGACAGTGATTGGGCTGGAAGTGTTGATGATAGGAAAAGCACATCGGGATATGTGTTTCATATGGGATCGGGAGCCATCTCATGGGCTTCCAAGAAGCAACCAATTGTGGTTTTGTCAACAGCAGAGGCAGAGTATGTGGCAGCAATAGCAGCAGCATGCCAAGCAGTGTGGCTGAGAAGAGTTCTCAGAGATTTGTGTCATGAACAAGAAAAGGGCACAACCATTTACTGTGACAATAGCTCGGCAATAGCATTGTCTAAAAACTCTGTTTTTCATAAAAGGACAAAGCATATAGACACCAAATTTCACTTCATACATGAATTGGTTAACAATGGTGAGATTGTTTTGCAGCACTGCAGAACAGAGGATCAGTTAGCTGACATCTTAACAAAACCATTGGCAAAGAAAAACTTTGATTATTTCAGAAAATGCTTGGGTATGCAGAAAAAACCAGCAGTTGAAATTAAGGGGGAGTGTTGGAATTTAATTCCAACTGCAACATAAAACAGCTGGACAGAAAATCTGATTGCCGCAGATATTTCAGCAAGGCGGATGCCTGAAAGTCAAGCATTAAATTTGCAGAAGTTATTGAGCCGGCAGACAACCAACTTCATTTTTCCAAAAGCCAGCACGTTAACTCCCACCGCTTCCTGTGCATTCAATACGCTGATAAGCTTTAGAAGATATTTTGTATTTTTAAATATTATAATTCAAAAATGTTTTTCACTTATAAATGGAATGAACAACAGTTCTTTTTAATGTTAGAGAGATTTTGAGAAATAGAAAAAGACAGAGAAGAAGGCAGAGCAGGAAAAACTGAGGAAAAATAGAGTCGTTGTGTTTTGGAGCAGCAATGCATTCTACAGGTTGTTTCAGCAACTATCTGTGTGTTTCAGCAACAGACTGTGTGGTGTTTCAGCAACTGTCTGCCAGACGCTGAAACACGAATCTGTGTTAAAAAACAGAGTTTGTAAAAACAGAGTATGGAGTTTTTTATTATTCCAGAACTGTAGTTCTGAAGAAGTTTGTAATTTTTATTGTCATTTTTATGGTTAATAAAAACAGAGCTTTTCTCCATATCTTCTTTGTTCAAATTTCTCTCATTTCTTTGTGTTGAGTTGAGGAACTTTGCTTCCTCTGTTTTGTTCGAAATTATCAGAAATTTCCATCATGAATGTTTTGAAAATTATATATATATATATATATATATATATATATATATATATATATATATATATATATATATATTGCTACGTTATTGGGGTACCATCTTTTCTGATAAAGGCCATATTGATATTAGTATGTTTATACATAAAATCTAGAAATGGTTTATTTACAGATTTTCAGTGATATGTCTATTTATCAGTTGCATGTTTTTGGAATATATTTTTTTGGTTTGTTATTTACATAAATATTCACATTTTGTTCATATGAACGTTTGTGTGAAATATCTATTTCAAAGTTAGATAAATTAATATTAATAAAAAAATTAATAATAATCATTATTAATTTTATATTAAATTAAAATAAATAAAATTTTAATTAATATTTGTATGAGAGACGAAATAATTGATGGTAGTTATTAATATATTTTTTTGGTTAAATTTATAATTAATATTTATTTTTATTTTTAATTATTTATATCTTTAATTTCATATTTTTTTGTCAAAATATTAAAAACAAAAACTTGTAAATTAATTATAAAAAAAAATCTTGCTTTAACATTTTTCTTTCATTTTAATTATAAATCTTCTGGGAAATCAGATCAGGAATTTTTGGACGGATGCGTTTCGAACTATCAACTGTAGTTCATCATCATGATAATGAGGAATGGATGATCTGACATACACATTTATACCATGAAGAGAGAAGCAACGGTCAAGACCCCAAGGAGTCAAAAAAAGGGTAAAAAATTCCTCATTATGTGTATGTCAGATCAGCGATTCCTCATTATCCTGAAGTTGATAGTTCGAAACGCGTCGTTCCAAAAATTCCTTATGTGATTTCCCGGAAGATTTATAATTTAATGTTATGGATCACGGAAGCTTGCACTCTCAATTTCTCTTTCATATTTTTAATATTTAATTTAAGTATAAATTGTGCATATTCTTTATAATATTAAAGAAATTGAAAATATTTTATTTTTTTTATATTCTATCCAATTATATAAATAAAATAATATAATAATATGATAATAATTTTAAAATATAAATTAAAAACATTAATATGGTATACATAGAACTACTTTTTTTATTATGCAAAATATGTATTTTATTAGATTATTTTATATTCATAAATTTGGAACTATTAATTAATTTTGTCTAACATGATTATGTCGTAAGGCGTACTTATTTGAAAACAACTTTCCTACCTACCCATCTGTCCTATTGCTGATCGTCAGGTTCTTTGTTAGACGATTGAAAAATGCTCAGCCATAGATGTAAAACAGTTAAAAATTAGACATAAACATAACTAAAACCCTTAATATGCAAATGGAAGCCGCATTTGCAAGTGGCACCTGGAAGCCGCAGTTTCTGCAGAGAAGGGGGCACTTGGAAGAATCGGGTAGAATCATCCTCCTTCCGGGCCGCATTTGCTGTAGACATGGGACGCATTTGCTGCAAACATCCTCCTTCCTGGGCACCTGGAAGCCGCATTTGCTGCAAACATCCTCCTTCCTGGGCACCTGGAAGCCGCATTTGCAAGGGGTACCTAGAAGCTGCATTTGCTGCAGAGAAGGGGCACGCAGAATCATCCTCCTTCTGGGCTGCATTTGCTGTAGACATGGGCCACATTTGCTGTAGACATCCTCGTTCCTGGCACCTAGAAGCCGCATTTTCTGCAGAGAAGGGGCACTTGGAAGATTGAGAAATCATTTTCTGCAATACAGGAGCGCTGATGAGACAGAGAGCTGCAGCCGCAGCTGGAACAAATAGTTTGGTAGTTATTATTTAGGTGCTGGTAGTTCTCATATTTTCTTTTAAATGTGTTTCTCTCATTCATTGTTCATCTATTTATTCTATTATTTGTTTCTTCCATTGAAGAACTGAAAAAGGCAAGGTTGTTGCGTCTGAGTGCCACTAAGTGCTGAGGACTTCCACTGAAGTCATAAAAGTGAAGTGTTGTTCCGTTTGGCTGCAATTACTAGGCTGTTGTCAAAAGGTTTGAAGCGGCAAAGATTCAGATCCAGCCAACTACGTGGTTAGTAATTTCTATTTTGTTTTCTAAGAGCCCGCATGTAAATGCTTCTTGCAGTATACATACTTTTCATGTCCCTTAGAAATATTCTACTACTGTCAAAAGATTTAAAAAATACTCAATTTTTGATTTTTCAATATTGTTACATGCACTAAACTATGGAAAGCGATGTATATCTATTTCTTCACTAATCTTCTAAAAACCTGAAGCAACAAATATGATTCTTGGCGGCCTTTTTGTTCAATTTAAAAGAAATCTATTGTGCTTCTTTCACTATTAGAGAAGGGAGGCCAATGGACAAATTAATAAATTATTAAATATAAGCACACTGGTGTGAGGGAGTTCCTCTATATTTTGTGCCACCTCCACCTTGTTTGGAAGAGGTTAGTAGAAAATCCTCTCAGGTCACCTAAATTAGCTTTAGGAGGGATATTCCCGACCAGAGTATTTGTGTTACCTATTCCAAACATATATAGATTTCACAATAAAGCTGAGTTTGTTTACCATAGATATACTCCACCCAAACTTTCACACTGTCTGGTAGACCTCTTGTCTCTTGTCACCTAAATTAGCTTTAGGAGGGATATTCTCGGCAAGAGTATTTGTGTTACCTGTTCCAAACATATGTAGATTAGAAAGAATATTAGTCTCCCTACCTCAACATATGAGCAGAGATTTTGTAAGTCTAACTGAGCATGTTTCATCCTGTAAAACTAACTTATGATGAATTTTCACCACACCTTTGTGTAAACTGCATACAAAATTTAAATGGTATGTTTTCATGGCTTTTGTATTATCTAATTCAATTGTTGATTTTTGAAATATTTCAGAATTAGACAAACAACAATGGGTCGAAATATTCTCACATAACTTTTATTTGTTAGATTTCGAAAAAAATTTAGAATTTAAAATCTAATACAGTTTTGTAAAAAACAATCTAATTGAATACTCTGAATATTTCAATCCAAATAAAGATAAAATTAAATTGAATTCTCTGAAATATTCAATCCAAATAAAGATAAACTTAACTTGAATACTCTAAAATATTCAATCCAAATAAAAATGAAAAAAAAGGATTGGAAGGACTAAATCTACTTAGACCAAATAGTTTGTGAACCTGGATATTGATATTAGAGATCTAAATTAAATATTTTCTTAGATTTGAAACTCGATGAAGGCCTTTGGATCGCTCTAGATATATTTTGTAAAATATATATTGTAAGGGAAATACTACTACTTCTAAATGATATGCATAACTCAGTAAATATTAGCATGAGCTTTCTAAGACTAAAACAGAGTGTCACAGGCACATTAGATCTCACTGAAAAAGAAAGAAATAAAGGAAATGTACTTGTGATTGATCCAACAATTATAACACACTTTGATTTGAAATCAAACTTTTAAAATGCCCCCGGCATAAGATCGAAGTAGATTAGAGAACTCTGCTTCTCTAACCATAAGATTATTGATGCACCAATAAATTGATACTTTGACTTGTGTGTCAACCCACATGGGAAGAAAATCAAGAACAACAGATGACATAAGATGTTTACACAATCTGTGGATTCAAGAAACCTGCATAGGAATCTTCTAGAGCTTGGGGCAAATCAAAGTGGTACAATGTAACATGTGGTTGAGTGGCTGAGACATGCATTGTGCCACGATTAACATTGTAAAAAAACAAAGTATTTTGAGACTACTGTATATGGAAATAACCCAATTTTTTTATTGCATACTGATTTCTATTAAATTCATTGCAACTACACATTCTATTAATCTTCTTCTCCACAGCAGCTATATGAGATAGCAAAACATGGTGTGTTTCCGCTACATTTCTTTTTCACTTACCATCAGTGTCTTTACTTCCCATTGAAGGACCCAAACAGAGACTCTAAGCTGTAGAGGAGATAAAACCCTGACCACCCTTCGACCTGATTCAAAATACATCAGATTGTTTCAGTGTTTCCAATCTATTGCCAAAGGTAAAGGAGAGAATTCACAAACAAGCAACTGGTTTTTTGCACGGAGGCCACCAGAGATTTTACATCCATGTGATAGACTTCTCATTTGTATTAAACTACTATTGCTTTGACAACTATAACTACTTCCATCCTTGGTACAAGAGCAAAGGTTTGATAATATTCTCTTCCATATTGTCATTTATACCCTTGACCACAAGTTGTGCTTTGTGCTATTCAAACATGAATTATACATCATTCCTGGTTTTATAAAATCACCTTACACCAATAACTCATTTTCCTGCTATACGGTTTGGTATCTTGCACTTATCATTTTTCTCACATACAAGTAAATAATTAGAATTTCACCTTCTTTGCTGACTTCTATGTAAACTTTTGACTTTTTCTACTTTTACTAAAACTATTGCTCAATAGGAATGAGTCAATACAGCTATACCAAGCCTTGGACACCTGCTTGAACCCATACACTGCTTTTCTCAACTTATATGTTTTTTTACAAGCCTAGAGTTTCAATACCAAGAAAGTATCTCAATAAGTCCATTTTTGTCATTTCAATTTTTCTTTTTTTATTGCTAATCTAAATTCTTTCCATGGATAGATTGATATTTCTTGTAAAAATAAAATCATCTACATACAAGTAAATAATTAGAATTTCACCTTGATTGCTGAATTTGGTGTAAACTATTGACTTGCTGCTACTTTTACTAAAACTATTGCTCAACAGGAATGTGTCAATGCAGCTATACCAAGCCTTGGACACCTACTTGAACCCATACAATGATTTTCTCAACTTATATGTTTTTTTCCAAGCCTAGAGTTTCGAAATCCCTGGGTTGTTCAAAACTCCGTTGAGAAAAGTTGATTTTACATCCATGTGATAGACTTCTCATTTCTATTAAACTACTATTGCCTTGACAACTATAACTGCTTCCATCCTTGGTAAAAGAGCAAAGGTTTGATAATATTCTCTTCCATATTGTCGTTTATACCCTTGACCACAAGCTGTGCTTTGTGCTATTCAAATATGCATATACATCATTCCTGGTTTTATAAACTCACCTTACACCAATAACTCATTTTCCTGCTATACGGTTTGTTATCTTGCACGTATCATTTTTCTCAATTGCTTGGATTTCTTCATCAATGTCATCAGAACATTTTGTTTCTTTTACTACATCCTCAAAATCAGATTAAATGAATATAGAAAAACTCACAAATTCATTATCATCATCTTCATAGTTGGATGTCTCATCTATTTCTTACAAGTAGAAAATAGTTTTTATGTTGATGCACCAGATATCATTTTTCCATCAAACTATGGTACTTTTTTCCAAATGCTGTTGCTGCTAGCCATCTCAAAGACTACAAAATAAACACCATTAGCCTCCTAAAATCTGTTCAAATACCAATCTGTTTGAGAGGAAACAATGTGTGTACAGAAAAACTGAGTAAAGAGTGAAGCAAATTCTAACAAAAAAACAAAGTATTTTGAGACTACTGTATATGGAAATAACCCAATTTTTTTATTGCAGACTGATTTCTATTAAATTCATTGTAACTACACATTCTATTAATCTTCTTCTCCACAGTAGCTATATGTGATAGCAAAACATGGTGTGTTTCTGCTACATTTCTTTTGTACTTACCATCAGTGTCTTTACTTCCCATTGAAGGACCCAAACAGAGACTCTGAGCTGTAGAGGAGATAAAACCCTGACCACCCTTCGACCTAATTCAAAATACATCAGATTGTTTCAGTGTTTCCAATCTATTTCCAAAGGTAAAGGAGAGAATTCACAAACAAGCAACTGGTTTTTTGCTCAGAGGCCACCAGAGAAATTGTTCATACAATGGGAATCTTTGTAAAGTTCAACAGCACTAAGACCCACTTATTAAAAATAGAATCGAAGCGACATAAACAATAGAATAAAAAATGATCACACAAAAAGACAGGAAATCATTGAAAATATTTTATAAGCTTCAGTGTCATTCTACTGTATGTTTTCACAGCTTTTGTATTATCTAATTCAATTGTTGATTTTTGAAATATTTCAGAATTAGACAAATAGTAAGGGGTTGAAATATTTTCACATAACTTTTGTTTGTTAGATTTAGAAATATTTTTAGAATTTATAATCTAATACAGTTTTGTAAAAAACAATCTAATTGAATACTCTGAATATTTCAATCCAAATAAAGATAAACTTAAATTGAATTCTCTGAAATATTCAATCCAAATAAAGATAAACTTAACTTGAATACTCTAAAATATTCAATTGAAATAAAAATCAAAAGAAAGGATTGGAAGGACTAAATCTACTTAGACCAGATAGTTTGTGAACCTGGATATTGATATAAGAGATCTAAATTAAATATTTTCTTAGATTTCAAAATCAATGAAGGTCTTTGGATCCCTCTAGATATATTTTGTAAAACAGATATTGTAAGGGAAATACTACTACTACTAAATGATATGCATAACTTAGTAAATTTTAGCATGAGTTTTCTAAGACTAAAACAGAGTGTCACAGGCACATTAGATCTCACTGAAAAAGAAATAAATAAAGGAAATGTACCTGTCATTGATCCAACAATTATAACATGCTTTGATTTGAAATCAGACATTTTCAAGTCCTCTACCAGCAACCGGGACAACAGAAAGTGGCCCAAATGATTTGTACCCACACTCAATTAAAAACCATCAGCTGTGAATGTGGGTACCTTGGCAGTGGTTAAATAAACTACAGCGTTGAAAACCAACAAATCCAGTGGCCTTCCAGAGTGCTTGAAGCTATCAACAAATTGTCTTACACTTTCAAGAGAAGCCAAATCCAAATGCATGATAGTGTAATTCTCTCTGGGAACTCCAACAGTTCGAGCCATTCTCTCTGCCTTGAGGAAATCTCTGCATGCCATAATAATATGTCATTCCCCACTCTCCCCAAGAGCTTTGGCAGCAGTAAGCCCTAAACTAGAGGATGCAACTGTTATGATAACATAACATTTTCTATTTGTCTTTTTACTTGCTGAAGCTTCCTTTCTTTCCACAGTCTCTACCCTTATCCTAGGAACGTTAGTATTTCTACTGGTAACTTAATGATAAAAATGCACGTTAATCAGCCAGCTATTTGCTCCTGATCCAAATCCCCTGTGTAGATTGTAAGCTGCTCTGCTTCCATCCAAAAAAACTACACTAAACCATGAACTTGAGTAAATTACAAGTAACAAGCATGATTTGAATGAATCTTAGAAGATAAGCATAGGTTAAGATAAGTTCTTAAAATTGTGATATTAATCTGTTACTCTCTTCACTTGGCTAACAAGAGCTCCCCCAAGGGCCAAAACAATGAGAAACCCATAACAGAGAGCATGCATAAGGAAATAACAATGACAATCCTGGAAAATAATGGATATAACAAGTTCAGGAATAAATGCCTTGCCTCCACGTTAATCAGCCACCTATTTGCTCCTGATCCAAATACCCTATATATATATATATATATATATATATATATATATATATATATATATGAATCCAGATCTGGAATAAAAAAACCAAACTAGGATCCACTCTCAATAGTTTTCTCATCTTAAATTTTACCAGCTCCTCTGGTTGTTGCATCTCAAGCTTGAAGAAATTTGTAATGGCTTGAAATATCTTGGAACTAAACCTGTTTCTACTTATTCCACACAAATTGGTAGCAAGTTGTCTACAATAGACCCATGCATATTGTCCATGGCTTTAGTATGATGTCCTGGCCACTATTTAGGCATCTTAACTATGAAACTTTAACTTCAGATTTATCTCAAATCTATTATTGGCTCATATCTACTCAAAACTCATCCTTATTGAGTTGCAACAACTGGAACGCAAAAACATATTTGTCATGAGCCAATGTAACGTGCAATTGTCAAATATTCCGAGTGAAAGGTGTAATTATTGATCAAAACGTTTTAGTGGCAGAAAAAGAAAACGTTCTTTCGAACGTGGTGGTCACTTTCTTTCCTTTATTCCTCATTTGTGACGGACCAAAGCTGGGTGCATAATTCTCTCTCAAACGACTTCTTTATGTAAAGTTCTAAGTACATTTATTGAACATTAAGAAGTAAATTTATTGAACATAAAGAAAAGTTTTAGGAAGTAGATTTATTTTTATTTTTTAATTTGATTTGATTTGTAAATTAGTTAGTTTTGTTTAATTTTTAAAAAAATTAAAAACTTATCTATTTTTAAACATAAGGATTTATTTATTCCAAAAATGTTATTTTATCAACTTAATGTCAATGTTGTATCCTAATAGCTCAAATTATACCACATTATATTGAAAAAACTAGACACATCTTTTTTAAAAGAGTTTTGAAAGATGTATATCTATATAGGAAATGTATTTATACATCTAACTCAAAACCACATATAAACAATTTTAATTATTCTAAAAGACCTAATAATTATTCATTTGGATTATTTTTCATGTGCAGATATTATAGTGCACATGTTTTCTTAAGGATTGTTTCTCTTTAATGATACTTTTTGTTCATGATATTCTAAGTTTCACATTTCTGAAGATGTGTTTTACCAAAAAAAAATTTTGTTAAATGTCTTTTACATTTAACTCAAAACCACATATAAACAATTTTAATTATTCTAAGTTACCTAATAATGATCCATTTGGATTATTTTTCATGTGCAGATATTATAGTGCACATGTTTTGTTGAAGATTGTTTCTCTTTAATGATACTTTTTGTTCATGATATTCTAAGTTTCACATTTCTGAAGATGTCTTTTACCAAAGATTATTTCAAATGTTGTTTTGCCTAAATATTATTCTATAAAAGTGCTCTAGTATCTTAAATGATTACAATAGAGGATTATTAATAATAATTTCAGTTTCATATTAATAAATTGAAGATATTATTTTCCTATGTTTTGTACAAGATTCCTTCTAACACCATCAACATTTTTATCATTTAGTTTTTTATATTCAACATTTTTCTATCTTTTGAAATAGACCACGTAGACTCAAATATATCACAGCTAAAGATCCACTGCATTCTATATATAACATCTCCTAAAGGTTTCCAAATTATTTCGACTCCAAAATATTTTTATCACACATTAGTTCTACCTACTAACAATAACCTGATTTACTCATTATTAATATTTTTTTCAAAATATTACATTCTTCATATAATGCTTAAATATTTGTATCTAACATCTTATTTGTTTTGAAACAGAAAACATGGACTCCCACATATCACATCTACATACCTACTATGCAGAAATTGATACAACAATTCATTCATTTCAGGAGATACAAAAAAGATTCCTTCCAGTGCCAAATCCAAACGTACCGCTATATAGACTATGACCAACTATACATTTGTTACTTAAAATAAAATCTACTATAAAGCGTATCATCCACATACACGAACGAGATAAATTGCAAATAGCAAGAGCATAATGGCAATCCAGAAATAGGCACCTGCAATTCAGAATAAATCTCCAATGGTGTTCAATCTTCCATCGATCAACCTGCATCTACGACTGAACGTTTCCAATTTCCCTTATTACAGGTAACTTCACATTCAATCAATACAATTTCTTTATTATATAATTCACACAAAACCTCATTGTAGTCATTTTCAACAAATTAATTTCCATTTTGCAAAACAAAATATTCTTCTAATTTTTCAATGAAAATTTTATTTTTGCAAGTTGCTTTTTACTTCAGCAAATCTCCTAACTCTTCACCAACATCAACATCAATCATTTTGTTCATGATAAACTTGTAATATTTTACCAAAAATAACATTTTTTGGCAAAATACTAACAATCAATGTACATTTCAACAATAACACACTGTTCTAAATTACATTTCAAACATTGTACATTCTTCAAATGTCACATAATACAAATCATTTTCCATCAACTAACCTTCCCACTACATATTTTACTTATTTCAACAATATAATTATGTATTATTTTCCGTATAAAACGACACATCTATTTATTTACAATTCTTCTCCTTCTTGCATCTTCCTTACGGTGTTTCCTTTGCAACATTAAGTGCAATTGCTAGTTATTATATTATAATAATTTTCAAAAAATATATAATATTTTTCAAAAAACCATATTATATAAAGAAAATGATATTTCACTTCAATTTGCCTCGTAATAAGACACCTAATTAGGTTATTTTTAATGAACTACTATAATATACCAGTTACAACTAATTATATAAAGAGTTATTCACTTTTCAATTAAACATTATTTTCAAAAAGTAAGACACCTAATTAGATTCATTTTTAATGAACTATTATAATATACCAGTTACAACTAATTAATTATATAAAGTGTTATTCACTTTTCAATTTAACATTAATTTCAAAAAGTAAGGAAACCATTAATGTGCTTATATAGTAAATTGGTTTATTATATACCATTAATGTGATATTCATTTTGTAAATTTGACATACTATTAAAATATATAAAAATGTTTTTTTTTTTTTTATATATAATTTTTCATTGTAAATTGGTTTAAATATGGTTTGTTATATTTAGTATATTTATATTGTAAAAAAAAAAAAAAAACTGAAAGTAATTCTATATTATGTATAAGAAGATAAAATGTCAAATTTTATAAATATAATTTGAGATTGAGGTATCATCCTTTTAGTGATGAGAAACAAGAATTGGTTGTTTCACTATACAACACATAGTCGTGTATAAATGTGTCTTAATAATAAACAGGTTTGAATTGCTTTGGTATTGTTTTATTACCTTGTCGCCTCATTTCTATTGGTGTGTAAATCTCCATTTCGTAGAAGAGCTTGGTTATATGTATGCTTTACAATGATGAGTGAGATGTAATGATAAGTTGGTGTTGTGAGAAAAGGAAAACAATTGTGTGGATTTTTAATACAACAAATAGAGCTACCATTAAAATAGCTATTGCAATTAGAGTTTTTCACCTTTTAATTGAAGTCATTTGTATTAAAGTAGAATAATAAGAACCTACTAATAAATACACCCACAAAGGAATTATAATTAAACATATAGAATTCCCTAGAGCTATATTTTCACTCTAAAACTTGTCTTCTCAATGATTGAATTAATTTCCATAACCAATTGGTCTAGTTGAAGAAATATTTTGGTGTAATTTGAAACTTAGAATTCACAAAGTGATATTATCAATGTTGTAAATCCTAGATAAACTATGTCAAAGGAAGTCATAGTATCTTTCTTTCAGGTTCTTCTTCTTGAAATATTTTTGGAATATTCTCAGTTCACATTATTCCCTATGTTATGAACTATTCTTATCTCTTCCCACCATAATGAGGCCTTTCCATCTATGGGCTACATCCATCTCTCTTTTTTGGCATTTAGATATAGCTAGCTAAAAAATTACTTCAAGATGATATGATCAATAATTATTGTAAATTTATTTCCTAACAAATAATGATGCCACATTTAATGAATGTATTACCACATTGAAATCAAGATCATATACAACAAAATATTTTTTTTCATAATCGTTTAATTTCCTAGACTCATTAGCTATTACATGGTTGTCTTGCATCAACAACCCAAATAACCCTTCTAGGCAAGCATTCATACAAACAATGGAGTTCTTATCAGGATTGTCAATTTTAAGTATAGGATCTATGATTAATAAATATTTCATCTAGTCAAAACTCTCGTCGCATTTATGAGTCCATACAAACTTAAATATTTTTTCTGTAGTGAGGTTATAAGGTATGCCAACTTAGAAAACCCTTCAACAAATTTGTGGTAACACTTTGTGAATCCCATGAAAGATCTAATATCTACTACATCCTTAGGGACAAACCAATTAAGGATGTATTTGACCTTTTTAGGGTCTACTGCAATTTCTTCTTTGTGAATTACATGTCCCAAATATTGGATTTGGTCCTGATAGAATTTATACTTGATAAACTTGGCATACATTTGATGTTCTTTAAGTGTTTTCAACACAATTATGAAGCTTTTTTCATGTTTTTCAGGTGTCTAAGAGTATATTAAGATGTCATCAATGAAAATGAGAAAAAATTTGTCCAAATATTAGTTGAAAAAATTGTTCATTAAGCCCATGAATGTGGTGGGAATATTTGTGAGTCCAAGTGGAAGCACAAAAAACTTATAATGGCCATATTTAGTTCTAAAATAACTTTTGTGTATGTCTTCATCCACAATTATGAATTGATGATAACCATATCTTAAATCTATCTTGGAAAAGATAGTGGCTCCCCTTACCTAATAAAAAATTTCATATATCCTAGGTAGAGGGCATTTGTTCTTTACTAGCAACTTATTTAACTACCTATATTCAATGCATATTATGTAAGTTTCATATTTTTTTCCTTACAAACAGTATAGATGCTACCCAAGGAAAAACACTTGACCTAATATATCCTTTATCTAGCAGTTATTGAAGTTGCATTTTTAGCTTGATCAATTTTGGCACGCTCATTATGTAGGGTGCTTTGGGCATTTGTGTAGCCTGAAGTACTAGTTCAATCGTGAAATCAATCTCTCTGTTAGTTGGTAACCCTAGAATTTCACCCAAGAACACATATTTGAACTCTTGAATTACTTCTAAATCATCTAAATTTATGGTCATGTTTTTCTCTGTAAAGTTTTCTATTTGCACAATAAATAATTTACAATGTTTTCAGACACATCTTTTAAGTTGTTGGGTTGATGTTTTCCTAGTAGAAATTTGTCGTGGTATCCCTTTAATAATATATACCTCTCCCTCATATATGGTACAAGTGAGAACCTTATATAAACAATTAATGATTGATCTATCTATTTTTAACCAATCCGTTCCTATCAATATATCATAAGACCCAATAGGTAACACATTCGAGTTAACTGTTGTTTTATATCAATTCAAGTTAATAGAAAATTTATTAGCTGAGTTCGAAAACTTCCCTTTAGTAACAATGGCCAGTTTGATTAGCCAGGAATTTTTACATATTTTTTTTTCACAACTTACATTTTTCCAGAATTTGTGGATTGACATAACTTAAGTTGGCCCCTTAATCTATTAAAATGGACACATGATGATCTAGAAACATACCTTCTATTTCAATCATCATATATTGGTGTTTCACTTGACGATATTCTAGGGTTTCATCGATTCTATGTATGTTCCCTGCCATGTAATTCACATTGGAGTCTTCTTGCACCATCTATAAGTCTTGAATTGGTTTTGTAATGATTGGGAAATGATAAAGTAGATGAGGCTCTCTACAGCCCCAACACTTCAATGGTTCCCCTTCTTTATGATTATTTTATTTACTATTCAAATCAATTTTTATATGCCCTATATGATATTGATTCTTTTGTTGATGATTATTTTTATTAAAATTTATGGCTTGGTGATTTTTACTAGAATTTTTTAAAATAATAAAATTTTGACATTTTCCTTCCTAGCACAAATTTATCCTTTTCCTTATTTGGACAATGTTTGGAATTTTCAGTTATTTTCTTAGGTTTTTGATAGAAATTATAGCTTTCCTCGCAACTTCATCCATAGTTTTTGGGTTTTTATACTTAATTCATTCTTTAAAAGAAATGGGAAGAGAATCAATAAAATTTTTGAACCCAAGTTGATACTACCTAACAAGTCTTTCCCTTGCAGTCATGGATGACCAAATCTTTAGTTTTGTTATCCACCATTTGGATGAAAATGGTGGAGGATTATGGAGACGCCCTTTTGGGGAATGGTCATGATGAATAATAATTTATTTTGTATCCACTTCCAAAATGTTGCCATTTTATGTTAAAGATTCAACGATGTTCAATTCATTTTAAAGGGGTGAAATTGAAGTATTTATTTAAACTTTACCTTTTGAAAAAAAATAATTTGTAGAATCGAGATTCTTTGTTATATCATATATGTAGTCTCTGCAAACATCTTAGGTGAATGCACTGTTAAAAATATCTAGACCCCATTCTCATATTTTGCACCTTAAGTATTGGGTTAGCTTAGAAACCACCTCTAGTTAGGTAAGGGGGTGTGTTACAAATATCATGCATTAGAAGAGTGGCAAGATCTTGAAATGTAACTTACGAAGATCATGGTAAACATTTATCCCCTTTGCACAAATCTGCCAAAAGCTACATTGTCTCCATAATAACAAACGCCAGTCACTTCTCCACCCTAACCATGGTTTTCATTTTTCATCCCAAGTACACATGTGTCTCAACCACCTTCCACTAAAGAACAATATTAGGAAAAAACTACAATAGGATATCCCTATGACCAGGTCACATAACTTAGAGCATTAAGGGAAGAAAAAACATAGTAGGTGGAAGTATTAGTCAATCAATTAATGTAAACACAAGAACCAACTCATGACACACAAGACTAATCAACTCTAGCCTCTACAATAACATCTATTCAAGCAACCTTAGCACCACCAAAAAATTTCATAGATATCACATGATCAGGTGCTTAGTGTAAAATCTCAAAACTAAAGGTGCTCAGAATTGATTGAAAACTGAACGACAATGAAGACTTCATTGCCAAGAATCTGGTGCAATTCGTTTCGTTGAAAACGAAGTCCGGATGAAGGAGATAGAGTGTGTTGTTCATTTTCCTAAACAACTAAAAAATTGCAAAACAGTGACAGGTTGATGATATGGCTGCCTAGTCAGCATACAGGGTATATTCTGGGAATATTATTTAGTTTTTCCCAGTGAAACTGTGACCAGGGTCATAGTAGGATTCGCCGAATTGGTTTGAAGGTGAATTCTTTTTTACAATTTTCTCCTAAGGTTGAAGTTGATTATATATATATATATATATATATATATATATATATATATATGGATTGGGACAACCCAACCAGAGGCTGACATGTGGTACAACCAAGGGCTACCACGTGCCTCCTCTGGTGAACCCTATCCACAGTCGAAAGTTCGAATTCCAACTCCAAGGTCCGAGTTTGATCTTATTACAAGGTCAAAACATTATGGTGTGAATATATTTTATTGAAATGTCAAAGTCTGAAACCCATATCATATTACAAAGTTTCCAATGTTCAAACCTTATGCCCTCCATATTACAAAGTCTAAGGATTAAATATATATAGATGGCGCATTAATATAAGGTTTAAACCTTATGGTAAGTTCCCGGTGGAAAAATATATGTTATGGAGGGGTGGAGGTTGGGTCGATCCCATGGCCTCCCCCCACATAACCAAACACTTTACCAATAGACCATCATCATTGGACTTAACTTTATACAGATCCGACAAATATTTCAATTCAAACGGTTTTCAACGGCGGGGAAATGGAGGGGGCCAACCCCACGAACCAGCTCCCTCCCCATGAGACCATCCACAAAACTGAAGGCGGAGCCAATAGTTAATGCACAGGGATTAGGTTAATAAGCGGGTTTAATAACCCGTATTAAGCACTAAACAATGATTATGCACCTAATCCATATGTAATGCGGTTTAATTAAATCTGGTTTTATGCACATTAAACCTCACTTATCCACAGTTAAGTGCAGATTAAACAACAGATTTTTTTGACGGGATTTTCAGTGGTTCCACCAGTTTCGGTGGACTGCCAACTTTGGCGGTCTTAACTAGAGTCTTCTCTAGTTTTGGAGTAGATTTCCTAGGAAAATTAAATTCACCATATCTGGAGCAATTTTCGACCAATTTTGGCTTAGCAAGAGTCATTCCTAGCAGATTGGCATGCTCTAAATCCATTGGTATAGATTGCAAAGGCAGAGGAGAAATTATAAAAAAAAAATGTCACTTTGAAGAAAAAAGAAGCCCATGGCCACAAAGAGGGAAGGTCATGCCTACATCAGCTCTAGACCAAATTGAGAGCAAGAAGAGGCTTTTCTGATAAATTTGGACATTCTAGACTCATTGAAGCATGTTGCAGGAGCTGTAGGTGAATGTAAATAGAAATTTTTTCACTTTTGAGCTAATATAGAGACCCAAGCCATGGAAGCTGGACCAAGGAGATGTAGCCTAGGAGGGGTAAAATCCTTCATCAAAACTCAGTGTCGATGGATCAGTTGTGATGGTTTGTTGTTCTTGTTTTTTCTATTGTTCAACATATTTATGTCATGCTCTATGCTCTTGAATTCACTCATAAAACTCAGTTAATTTACTTGTTTGTCACACATAAAAAACAAGGAAAATTGTGTACATCAAGCATAAGATCAGCAAATAAATTTTAAATATAAAGATGAAATTAGCACAGCAAAACTAACATTAATACTCAGATCATCACAACTCTAAATATACTGATTTAAAAAATAAATTGGCGCCATTATCTTTTGTAATCTTCAGAGGCATTGATTGTGTAAACTTTTTAGTCCATAAATTTTATAATAGTGATTCCAATATCCCTCTTGTTGAGGATGAAGGATATTTGAGGATGAGGGAGATGTTGAACGAGTTAGTTGACTAGTCCAAATAGTTGACTTTTGTAATTTTTAAATTAACTATGAGTATGAGTCAACATGTACTCAATTTAATCTTGGCCAAGATAATTATAAAACAATCTAAATACTTGATCAACCAAAAATAAAATATAAATATACGTAATTATAAATACATCAGAGTTAATGGTACTTCATTTGAGATCCTCATATGAGTGTGCATATATATTATTGTACATTGTTTTTTATATATTTTATTGTACACGTGCTCTAGATATAATCCCATAGATTAAAACGCACCTATATCATTATTACATATTAAAGTGTTCTATCTAAATAAACACATCTAAATACATGAAATTATAACCGACTATTACACAATACATGTGTGAATTCGCTCATCATAATAACTTTAATAAGTGCATTAGTGTTTTAAGTCCAACATTCACACCATTCCAGTATTGCCATTACTAAGCCTTCAAAGTGTAAAAGGATATATATGCACTCTTACTCAATCATATATAAAACCCTAGTATTTTTCCATATAAAATATGCAGGAGTGCATATTATATAAAATATGCATGAGTGCCTATTAAATAGTGGTACGTTGGTGCGTCTCAATGTCATAAAGACATAGAAAGAAAAATCTTTATTAATATCTCAAGAACTTAAGCTTTTTATCTATAATAAAAATTTATTAAAACCTCCAATTTCATTAGCAAAAAATTTATTATTATTGATTTTGTTAAATCTTATAATACTAAGCCCCTCTTTCGATTGGATATATAAAACTAATAAAAGGTCAAATTTCGGTATCACAACCAGAAGCTTGATAATGCAATTACATCATCAAATTACATCATCACTATCAAAAGTTACTCGAGTTAAATATAAGCTAAAATTACCTTGGTGATAAATGATTGTTTGCTTTGCGTTTTGATGAAGGAACTCCCCATTGAAATTTTGAACCGGAACATGTCTCAATTATCACATCTCCGACTCTTATTCTAATTCTTAATAATAATCAACCGTGTTGAATATGGTGGCAGATTCCACGGATTCAATCATTTTTCATCCATTTATAAATCTTGAAATATTTAAAACTCGTTTCTTACAATATCAATGTCAGCACATCGGCATCAAATACGTTTCTTCTTGCTATTAACATTTAATGTGTAAAACAACTCAGGAAATAGAGTTGTTTTTTTAATTTGAATTTTCTATATATATATTTATTTTTAAAAACATTTTTTATTTTTCTTTTCTTTATATATATATTGAAAGAAAGAAAGTATTTTTAACCTTCATAAAGCTAAAAATAGTTTATGAGACAAATTGCTTTTCTATTTCGCACTCTTGTATTCGGCCCTTTTCATGTGGAGTTTTACAATAAACACTCCCTGTTTCTTGACAAACTTTTGGCTGAATAGATACACTCCCTGAGTTGATGAGAATTGGTCTTTAATTGAGCAATAAGAATTTTAGATCTCCAAGAAATATTGGCCCCTATGTACTCTTTTTGTTGATGATTATGAGTGGGGTTAAACTCTTCATTGTAGTAATTCTTTCTCCCTAGCTCTTTCTCCCAAGTACATTTGTGGAACTTATCCATAACAAAAGTTTTTCTCTCTTTAGTGTTTGTAGGACACATGCTCAAGGAAATACCCCATTTACTAAACCATTTGTTATTTTGCCACATCCAAGTCTTCTTTCTTTTGCACCATATGTCATTAAATACAACCTTACATCATCTACCCTCATCCATTTGCTCAAATTTTTTCATATACCTTATGACTAGCATTATAACAATTGCTTCAATAGGAATATCCCCTCTTTCACTTGGCAAAATAGCATAAGAAATACCTCTATTTGAATTCATTTATCTAAATTTTAATAATGACTCACACTAAATGATTTTGAAATATCAATCTGAAAATTAAAATGTGAAACATTATAAATCACAAAAAATTACAAAATATATATTAATATATATTAAAATTTAATATATATATATATATATATATATATATATATATATATTTTTTTATTAAAAAATAATAATGTCAAAATTATTAAAAAAAAAAAATTTAATCTATATAGATAGATATATATATATATAACAGCGAGGAAAGAAGAAACATGACAAAGAGGGACCAGTTCAAGATCACTCATGGGCGGATGTACCGGGACAGCATCGTGGCAACAACCATATTGTTTCTTTTTAAAAGTTAAGAGAGGGGTAGCGTTATCTTGCGAATCTTTGGCACATGATAAGTTCTGGCCATCCGAGTTTTTCACTTTTATTTCAACCTGGTTTTCATTCTTTCACTTAACTGGATACTATAATAAACTACTATAATTATCAATATAGTTAATATATGGTGTCATTGCATTTTTAGATTTCAAAATTAAAAATTTTAATATAATTATTTTTTATAAACTGACTTACTCATATTATGTTATTTCATATATGTGGTGGTGGAGTGTTTTTTTTTTTTCAAATTTATTATAATTTAGTTGAGATTTGTTGAAGTCATAAATTTGTTAAATTTATTTATACATTCAAAAAACATTTTTTATGAACAAAAACACATGATAGAATTAAAATTTGTTTCCCCCAAAACATTTTTCTTCAAAGTATGGTGTCATACAAAAACACATGAAATATTTTTCTTCAAAATATGGTGTCATACAAAAATATAGTAATAGCTTCCTTGGTAAATGAAAAAATTGAATTAGGTGAACATCCCTGCTCTAATCAGATCAATCATACATAGGCATTTTCATGAGTCCACATTTAGTGGGTGTTATATTGGGATCTTTGTTGCCACTAAATTTTGCCTTGTACCTTAAACTTATATGGAGACATTTGATAATGGGTTTTGCAGTGAATCTAATCCTCTAACTTAAAGATGAATATTTTAGGAATGAAAATAAATAAATACTCATGTGGTAATTTCTCAAAATGCATGCATATCCTATAATGAGGATTATTAGCTTGAAATGGACACATTGTAGGATCTGCTAGATGTAATGGGCTAGTTATTCCAAATTTCAAAATGTGTTTTGGTTAGTGTTGCAATGACAAACTTTGCTTTCATGCCTTTTTTTTTTGTTATGGAGACAAGTGATGGAGTAGGCTTTGATTCTAATACTCAGTTGTTCCTTTTATGTTGGTCATCTATTCCCCTATGAATTCTCAAATTATTTCTTCAATACATAAATGTCTTTTTTATTAGATCCTGGCAATCTTGATTGTTGTTACCGCATAGTTGATACTACGTGAGAAGCCTTTCCATTGCAGTCATGGATGACCAACTCTTTAGTTTTGTTATTCACCATTTGGATGAAAATCGCGGAGGATCATGGAGACACCCTTTTGGGGAATGGTCATGATGAATAATAATTTATTTTGTATCCACTTCCAAAATGTTTCCATTTGTTAAATATTCAACGATGTTCAATTCATTTTAAAGGGGTGAAATTGAAGCATTTCTTTAAAATTTACCTTTTGAAAAAACATAATTTGTAGGCTTCACATTTTGTGTTATATCATATATGTAGTCTCTGCAAACATCTTAAGTGAATGAACTGTTAAAAATATCTAGACCCCATTCTCATAATTGCACCTTCAGTCTTGAGTTAGCTTAGAAATCATCTCTAGTTAGGTAAGGGGGTGTGTTACAAAGATCACGCATTAGAAGAGTGGCAAGATCTTGAAACACAACTTTCAAAGATCATGCTACACATTTATCCCCTTTTCACAAATCTACCAAAAGCTACATTATCTCCATAACAACAAATGTTAGTCACTTCTCCACCCCAACCATGGTTTTCATTTTTCATCCCAAGTACACATGTGTCTCAACCACTTTCCACTAAAGAACAAGATTAGGCACAAACTACAATAGGATATCCCTATGACTAGATCACATAACTTAGAGCATTAAGGGAAGCAAAAACATAGTAGGTGGAAGCATTAGTCAATCAATTAATGTAACCACAAGAACCAACTCATGAGACATAGGACTAATCAACTCTAGCCTCTATAATAACATCTATTCAAGCAACCTTAGCACCACCAAAAAATATCATAGACATCACAACCTTGAATATAATGATCTATAAAATTAATTGGCACCATTATCTTTTATAATCTTGAGAGGCATTGATTGTGTAAACTTTTCGGACCATAAATTTTATAATAGTGATTCCAATCTCCCTCTTGTTGAGGATGAAAGATATTTGAGGATGAGGAAGATGTTGAAGGGGTTAGTAAACTAGATCAAATAGTTGACCTTTGTAATTTTTGAATTGACTATGAGTATGAGTCAACATGTACTCAATTTAATCTATTGACCAAGGTAGTTATAAAACAATCTAACTACCTAATTGACTAGAAGTAAAATATAAATATATATGATTATAAATACATCAGTTAATAGTGCTTGATTTGAGATCGTCATATGAATGTGCATATATATTATTTACATTGTTTTTTTATATATTATATTGTGCATATATATTATTTACATTGTTTTTTTATATATTATATTGTGCATACTCCACATGTAATCTCATAAATTAAAACGCATATTTATCATAAATTACACATTAAAGTGTTATATGTAAATAAACGCATCTGAATACATGAAATTATAAGACACTATTACACAATATATATGTGAATTCGCTCATCATAATAACTTTAATGATAACTTTAATAAATGCATTAGTGTTTTAAGTACAACACTCATAACATTCCTTTATTGCCATTACTAAAACTTCAAATTGTAAAAAAATATATATGCACTAGTACTCAATCATATATAAAACCCTAGTATTTTTCCGTATAAAATATGCATGAGTGCATATTAAATAGTGGTAGATTGGTGCATCGCAATGTCATAAAGACAGAAAAAAAACCTTTATTAAAATCTCAACCACTTAAGCTTTTTTATTTATAATAAAAATTTTATTAAAACAAGCAAAAAATTTTATTATTATTGATTTTGTTAAATCTTATAATACTAAGCCCCTCTTTCGATTGGATATATATAACTAATAAAAGGTCAATTTCAGTATCACAACCATAAGCTTGATAATGCAATTACATCATCAAATTACCTCATCACTATTAAAAGTTACTAGAGTTAAATATAAACTAAAATTACCTTGGTGATAAATGACTTTGTTTGCTTTGCTTTTTGATGAAGGAACACCCTATTGAAATTTTGATCCGGAACATCTCTCCATTATCACATCTTCGACTCTTATTCTAATTCTTAATAATAATCAACCGTGTTGAATATGGTGCCAGATTCCACGGATTCAATCATTTTTCATTAATTTATAAATCTTAAAATATTTAAAACTCGTTTCTTAGAATATCAATGTCGGCTCATCCGCATCAAATACTTTTCTTCTTGCTAGTAACATTTAATGTGTAAAACATTACTGAGGAAATAGAGTTGTTTTTTAAATATGAATTTTCATAAACATACCTATAATAAGGTGAGATTTAAAAATATTTTTAATTTATATATATAAATAGAAAGAAAGAATGTTTAATTTATATGGGTTCTTTATAAGTCTATATAAATGGATGGACTTCTAAAGAACCCAGATCTGGACCTCGCGGAGTTGACTGCTTTTGATAGAAAGGTTAGTGAAAAATCCCCTATCATATCGCATGAATCTGCGGCAAATATTACAGTTAGTAAAACCACGAAATCGGGGTCCAGACACTTCAGAGGAAGGAAAAAGACCAAAGAGCTATACAGGGGAGAGATCTTGAACCTACAGGAGATACCTGTCTTGGACATAGAGTCGGATTGGGCCCTTAGAGCGAGCCACCCGAATGGAGGTGGGACATGACCTCCATTCTATCCCTCAACATCAGAGGGGTTGGCGATCCCTCAAAAATAATTCGCCTCAGGGATTTGGTTAGGAATGTTAGACCTTCGATCATATTTCTACAGGAAACTCTTTCTCTCCGAAGAGCTGCAGTAGATACCATTATCGAGATCTGCCCCGGATGGAAGGCTGCTGGGGTTGACTCTATGGGTAGATCAGGTGGTATTGGAGTTGGTTGGGACGTGCAGATTTTCAGCCTCACAGCATACAAATTCTTTGGTGGCATCCTTCTGTATGGTTTTATCAGGGGGATTTGCGAACAGGTGGCCATAATAAACCTATATGCGCCCTGCAGTATGAAGTCGGAGTTCTGGGATAAGATGGACAAAAGTTGTGTGCTGGATCTGAAATACTTGATGATGATAGGGGATTACAACGTTGCCCTCTCTGTGGATGAATCTTGGGGGAAAAAATCTAGGTTAGACAGGGCTGCTGACAGAGTATTGCACATCCTAAATTGTCGGGATCTAATTAATATCAAAGCACATCCTGCTGTACCCACCTGTTCAAACCACAGGTGTTGAGATGACTACATCGCCAAGGTACTGGACCGAGCCATGGTCAGCACAGGGATGATTAAAATCTTGGGACACATGCGCCTCTCTATCCAAAAGTCTTCTCTGTCGAACCACATGGCCATCTGCTTGTCGTGGCGACATGAATCCATCAAAAAGGGAACCCCTTTTAAATTCAATAGGGTGTGGCTCTCGGACCCTGATTTCATAAAGCTGGTTACAAATTTCTGGAAGGATGTAGCGGATGCGACCTCTCATGCTGGTGGGTTGGTTCATAAGTTGATGGATTTGAAGTATACAGTTAAAAGATGGGAGCGTGATAAGAAGCGCGCATAGAAATTGGAATTGGCTGAGATCACTGAGCACATTGCCCGAGCTTATGAACATTTTTTAACCCACCCCCCAGATGCAGGACATTATGAACAACTTAAAACACTGGAAGATATGAAGATTGAGCTTCTTAAGATTGAAGAGATCACGTGGAAATTAAAGAGTAGAAAACAGTGGCTCAAAGAGGGTGACCTAAATACTAAGTATTTCCATGCGTGCACATCCGGCAGAAGGGCGAAAAATGCCATATGGAACATATGCAACAAGGAGGGATCCATCATTTCTGATGAAGATGAGATCAGGAGGGCTGCAATAGATCATTTTGGGGACTTCTATAAGCAAAATGAGGGGATTTCTTGCCACAACCAACAATGGGTACTAAATCATATCCCGGTGATGTTTGACTAGATATCTGCTGAGGGTATCATGGTGCCCATCTCTAAGGAGGAATTACTACAAGTACTTAAATCATTTTCCAAGGAAAAAAGCCCTGGGCCAGACGAGTGGCCGGTTGAATTCTATATCGGATTTTTTGACCTCATAGGAGACGAATTACTTGAGCTGATTGAGACGATCCGAACAAAGGGATAGATTCCGGGTGCCATAAGCGCCACCTTTATAGCGCTCATACTGAAGTCATCGGACCCTATTACCTTCTCAGACTACCGCCCCATTGCACTTTGCAATGTCTTATACAAGATCTCCTCGAAGCTGATTGCAAACAGGCTGAAGGCGACTCTTTCTAGGTGGATCTCGGATGAACAATATGGCTTCCTAAATGGCAGATCAATACATGATGCTGTAGCCATCACACAGGAAGCTATGCACACTATGCATGACCAGAAGCAGGATGGTATTATCTACAAGGTCGATCTCTACAAAGCTTATGACTCTGTAGACTGGTCCTTCATTAGACTGGCTCTCTACAAGATTGGTCTGCAATTGCCCGCCATTAGATGGATCATGGCGTGTATATGTATGGTGCGGTATAGTGTCATCATCAATGGGATTCCATCTGCTTTCTTCAACGCTGGACGTGGGTTGAGACAGGGCTGTGCACTGTCTCCGCTCATCTTCCTCCTTGTCATGGATGGCTTCAGCCGATTGATTAACAGTGCTGCTCGGGAGGGCCATTTCACAGGTATGCTGGTATCTCCATAGGTCAAGATCACCCACTCTCTTTTTGTTGATGATTTACTGGTTTTTGGTTGCTTCCTCCACAAAAAATGGGTGTTCCTTCACTCGTTGTTGGACAGATTTGGCTCAGCCACGGGCCTAATCATCAACAAACTTAACTCTAAACTGCTATATGAACATGGTGAGGAGCCGGAAGTACTACATATTGCAGAGATTCTGGGGGTATGTGCTGCCAAAACATCTGATGGCATCACCTACTTGGGTTTCCGATTAAAGCCCTGTTCATATGTGAATAAAGACTGGAAATAGATTATTGAAAAATATAGGAACAAAATATCAAAGTGGACCAATCAGTGGCTTACATTGGGCAGGAGATTCATCCTCACTCAAGTTGTTCTATTGCAGCTCACTATATATTGGGGTCACCTGTACCTTATTCCTGTGCAAATTTGTAATAGGATCAACGCTATTATGTCTGATTTTTATGGTCTGGAGTGGGTACCCAAAAAAAATTCCACCTATGTAAAATGTCAGAGATCTCCCGTCCTAAGGAGATGGGCAGGTGGGGTCTGCTGGACCTGAGGACATTCACACTCGCCTTATTAGCCAAATCGTTGTGGAGGGCCTTGACAGGTATCGGCATCTGGTCGAACATCATGATGGACAAATATGTGGGTACTAAATCTTTGGAACTTTACATTCTGGGCCCAATGATATCACATAAGCGGTTTTCAATGATATGGAGGAGTTTATCAAAATGCCTTGAGATTATCAAAAATAATGTGCGGTGGAAGTTTGGAAATGGGAGGCGGATTCCCATTCCATGTAGCAACATATTGGGCATTTCTACTGATCCTGGTATAGACCTGGATTTCTTCCACAGGCTGTCTCATAGAGGGCTCATCTTCATATCTGATTTAATTACACATTGGGAAAAGGGTGCACCTGTTTGGAAGACCTTTGAGACACTTGGTTTTCGGGATGATGACAGGGACTTTTGGCAGAATATCATCAGCACTTACCAGGGGGCTGGCTTCTTTTTTCAACCAACAGGTGACCGGATTGTGTGGGGTGGAACATACAAGGGCCCTAACATCTGGGTAAAGGACCTGTATTTGAATATAATCGCTGGAGGCACCTCCTCCCATGTTATTCTTGGGTTCTCAAAGGCATGGAAATGGAGGATTCCCCACAAGATCACTCTTTTCAATTAGCTCCTCAGAAAAGGAAGGATCCTCACGTGGGAGAATCTACAAAAAAGAGGGAAGTATGGTCCGGGACACTGTACTATGTGCAAAGAAGAACTGGAAATTGTCTCACACATTTTCTTTGAATGCAAGGTGGTATTGGGCTTTTGGGAAATGATATCTCACTGGGCTGGCTCCCCATCTTGGAGACCACTGTCACAGGACCATGCATATGATTACTGGGCATCAAAGGATGATGGGAACATGGCTCTGCCCTTCTATGTATGCTGGGAGATTTGGTGCTCTAGAAACAACATGTTGTTCAATGGGGGGCTGTGGGACACCTATAGGATGTACAAGCGGATACTGGACTGGCTACAAAGTCATTCTGTTCTGGATGAGGTAGTAAAGGACCTATCCATCAGGTATAGACCTAACGAGATCCATATTCCGGCTCTCTTTTTCGATGGAGCACAACAGGAGGGAATCTGTGGCTGCAGGGCCTGGCTTAAATTGGAGGATGGGGAACGCTACCATATCTTTTGGAACGGTGGCCCTGGATCAAACAATAAAGCTGAGACTTTGGCCCTATGGAGCGGACTCTTAGTGGCTCACCACTTGAAGATTCCTTGCATTGATATATATGGGGATTCCCAGATTGTAGTAGAAGGTATCTCGGGCAAGGCTACTATCCGATGCACGCATCTCAGTGGATGGGTTGATCGAATTTCCCATATTCTTTCACAATTTCAGAGGGCTTCCCTCCACCATATTTACAGAGAATTGAACAGAAGGGCAGATGGGCTTTCTAAACTAGGGCTGGAACAAGACTTTGGCTTCATTACAGTCATCAAGTTCAGCGATAACAGGGAAGGGGCCTCCTTTACTATCACATTGTAGGTACTTTTTCTTTTGGATTGCTGTATGTACCCCTCTCTGTTTTCTTTTGTATACAGGTATCAAGGACACACACAACATGTATCTTTGGTACTGGACCTTTCTACTGTTTGGAGCATTGCTGGGTGATTACACCAGGTTCTGTGGTCTGGATATTTTACTCGATCTGGGATTTCCACTGTTGATTTTTTTTTACTGGAGATGTGGTTTTTGGGGCTATTCGGTACCGCATGTAGATGTTGTATTGGGATTGTTATATGACTCTTGACCTTCTGCGTGCCTGTTTTCCTTCATGGTTGCTCCAATGGGATAGTCTTTTCAAGTGAGGCTGCGTTTTTGGTGTTGTATTATGGCCCCTGTTTTCGCCTTCTGTGGGATGCATTGCTAGATTTGGGGCACATTATCTGCACCAGGTTTTGGGGCCTTTTCTTGATGATTGATAGTTTCCGCACTGCCTTATTGCTCTGTACCGGATGGTCATGCTGCGAACATGTTGATTCCTGTTGTCGGTCAGCATTCATATGATTGGATCACATAGCCCTTTCGGTTTTTGAACAGGGTTTTTTGGATGCTTTGTGTTCTCAGTGAATTCTTTTTTGTATCTTTGTATATCGGACATTTTGCTCCATGTTTTTATCCACCTGGGCCATAGCTGCCTGGGCGCCTGGATCCATCTTAGGGACCAGTCTACAGGTTTGGATCCTTTATGGTTTTCTTGACTTGTCCGTGAAGGTGCTGACCTGGGATGTTTTCTTTGTCTGAATTGGGACACCCTTTTCCCCTGTCGCGAAATGGTTTTCTCCCCTTCAGATGCGCATGTAATGATTTATGGACTGTTTTCACTTGATATATAATCAAAACAACGATTTTTCTCTTGTTGAAAAAAAAAATGTTTACCAGGTTAAAAATAGTTTATGAGATTGTTTTTCCATGCCGCTCTTCTATTCGGTCTTTTTCCTGTGCAGTTTTACAATACACTCTCTTCTTGACAAACTCTTAGTTGAATAGATTATCTTAAGAGCTAGCCGCTATAATACCTTCATAATTTTCTTTGGTGTCTTTGAAGGTGTCACATTCTAAAATGAAATGTTTTTATGTTTCCACTTTTCCGCAAGAGAAAAAAATACATACTCCCTGAGTTAATGAGAATTAGTCCTTAATTGAGCAGTAAGAATTTTAGATCTCCAAGAAATATTGGCCCCTATATATGATTTTTGTTGATGATTATGAGTTGATGAGAATTAGTCCTTAATTGAGTAGTAAGAATTTTAGATCTTCAAGAAATATTGGCCCCTATATATGATTTTTGTTGATGATTATGAGTGTGGTTAAACTCTTCAATGTAGTACTTATTCTTTCTCCCTAGCTATTTCCCAAGTACGTTTGAGGAACTTATCCATAACAAAAGTGTTTATCTCTCTAGTGTTTGTAGGAGACATGCTGAAGCAAATACCCCATTTACTAAACCATTTGTTATTTTGTTATTTTGCCACATCCAAGTCTTCTTTTTTTGCACAATCTGTCATTAAACACAACGTTAGATCATCTACCCTCATCCATTTGCTCAATTTTTTTCAGATATCTTATGACTAGCACCATAAAAATTGCTTCAATAGGAGTAGCCCCTCTTTCACTTAACACAATAGCATAAAAAATACCTCTGTTTTAATTCATTTATCTAAATTTTAATAATGAATCACACTAAATAATTCAAAATATCAATCTCAAAATTAAAATATGAAACACTATAAATCACAAAAGCTTATATTCATTCATATATATATATATATATATATATATAACTAACAATATTTTTTATTAAAAAATAATAAACTCAAAATTATTATAAATTTATTTATAATAATATCAAAATTATTATAATTTTATTTAATTTTATTTTTCGAGTATATATAACAGTGAGACCGAGAAAAGAAGAAGCATGACAAAGAGGGACCAGTTCAAGATCACTCATGGGCAGATGTACCGGGACAGCATTGCGGCAACAACCATATTGTTTCTTTTTAAAAGTTAAGAGAGGGGTAGCATTATCTGGCGAATTTTGGCACATGATAAGTTCTCGCCATCCGAGTTTTTCACTTTTACTTAAACCTGGTTTTCATTCTTCCACTTAAATGGATATTGATAATAAACTACTGTAATTATCAATACAGTTAATATATGCAAAGTGTCATTGCATTTTTAGATTTCAAAATTAAATATTTTAATATGATCATTTTTTATAAACTGACTTATTCATATTATGTTATTTGTTATTTCTGGTGGAGTGTTTTTTTTTTTAATTTATTATAATTTAGTTGAGATTTGTTCAAATCATAAATTTGTTAAATTTATTTATGCAATATATAATAGAATTAAAATTTGTTTTTTTCAAAATTTTAAAAAGTAAAATAGTTAAACAACACCATTTTATAATTATATTAGTTAAATGTGAAAAGATAAACATATCATCATATTATTCTTTGATAATTGTCATGATAATTTTATAATTGTATTAGATAAATATGAAAAAGTAAATATTCATTCACATGATAATATTTGTTATTTAATTATGTGTGATAATTTCATAATTGTATTAAGTAAATGTGAAAAAATAAAGATAAATTTAAAAATACAACCTAACTAATATTTAAAATTCCATCCATTGATATAAATGAAACAAAAATATGCTAAGATCTTTAATTTATAACCATACAATAAAAATCTGAATTTAAAAAAAAGAAAAGCAAAAACTACCACTTTTCAAATACTCCAATCATGTGCTTGGCACATATCCCATGGTGAGTGATGCTTGATGGCAAAAAGAGTGAATAAATACTAGGCTGCTCATGTCTCATAGTAGTATTTATTGGAGGTATTTCAATCAAAGTTAATTTAAGAAGTTGTAGTTTACTTATTTTATGTTTTGAAGTTTTTCCACTACAAGGAAAAGACCGTCTAACAGATGTTTTTGAAGAACCTCTTATAAAAATACCCCATACATCCGTTTCTAGCAGAAGTTACTAGAGGAGGTTGGCGGGCAGAGGGTTTTGTGGATGTTTTCTGCTCGGTGCGCTTATCATTCAACATCACACTAGTGCTCTTTACAAGAGAAAGCACAAGTGCACACAAAACATTGGCACACCAGACACCGTGCACTCCATACACACCTGTCTGGTGCATCATATTACTATAGAGCATCGGTGCGTCACAACTCTTCTGCGTTGGTGCATCATAAAACACTGCGCCAAAGCTGAAAATGCCCAGTGTGGTATTAAGAACCCGCACCGGTGCATCATAAAACAACGTGCCAAAACTCAAAATGACCGGTGTGTTCATAAGAAATAGCACTGGTGCACCTATAAAACACGTGCACTGGAAAAGGGTTAAAAAAATTACGGCAAAAAAACTGGATTTTTCACTTTTTTTAGTGCTCTAGAGCTCTTAATTATTGGTGCGCTATAAAAGAGAAGGCACCAGTGCGCACAAATTCTTCCACACCAGTGCATCATAAAACACCGCGCCAAAACAAAAGCGGACCGGTGCGTTCGTATGAAACAGCTCCGGTGCACCTATAAAACATGTGCACCGAAAAAGAGTTAAATAAAAAAAAATTATGGCCAAAAAACCACATTTTTCACTTTTTTGCTCTCAATAACCGGTGTGCTCTATAAGAAAAAGCACTGGTCGCACAAAACATTGGCACACTGGACATCGTGCGCTTTGTACACACATGTCCGATGCGTCCTATTACTATAAAGCACCAATGCTTCACGACTATTCTGCCCTGGTGCGTCATAAAACACCTCGCCAAAACTGAAATAGCTCAGTGTGGTGTCAAGTAACCGGCCCGGTGCATCATAAAACAACACACCAAATCTGAAACCGCACTGGTGCACCTATAAAACCCCACACACCGGAACAAGGTTAAATTAAAAAAATAATTACAGCCAAAAAACATCATTTTTCACTTTTCTCTGTACTTCAGGGCTCTCAAGCACTAGTGCAATTTCTCCTTCTCTGAGCTGCCCTGACATCGGTGCTCCCATTGCACCCATTGCACGCACTGTTGTTGTGCATTGGCCACCAATCTCCAGCTTGCATTTTGCAAAACGGTGGAAAATTTTTCTTATGCAAATTCTATAGCCAATATGCCTCCTCAACGACAAAATGTACAAGCATTTTTCTAGTTTTTCCATAATTAAGCTTTCTAACGGATTAGAATTTGAAATAACCTTAAAATCAACCATTAAAAAAGAAAAATGAAAAAAAATTGTCGCGCAGTGCGCATGACCCGTTCGGCTCGCACCGGTAAGTGGCGCTACCTATAAAATTTACAGGCCACACCGCAACCAGTGCAAACGGTATCCACACCATTTCCGGGGCGGTACCGAAAGGTGCCCCGCATTATTTTACAATTTAAAAAAAATTGCGGTGCGGTCATTTAGTTAGGCACACCGTTGACCATGGGAATAGCAACGCGGTGTGTTGACAAATATATCTACCTCGGTGTCTGTCAGCGCACCGCTTTCGACATTCCGATAGGGTCAACGGTGCGGTCAGGGAAAAGACCGCACCGTTGACTATATAATTTTTCAGGAATTCGATGCACTGACACAACTATACGCTTCGGGGTGTCTATTTTAGTCAACACATCACTCTTTTGACAAAATATATAGTCAACGGGGCTTGAAAAAATTCAGGTGCACCGCATATAGTGTGTTTTATGTCATCTAGGGCACCACCTCCGGTGCTCTACAAAAAACAGTCGCACCAGAACTGGTGCATGACTTTTTTATGGCACACCGATTGGTCTGTTTTTGTTTTTCCAAAAACAATTATATATGTATATTCCTAAATACTTGTCTTATTTAATAAAAAAAAAATATTTAATATGTAAATGATTCAAAGAGAAGAGGAGGAACAACAATAACAACAAGCGAAGCAGTGTGACATGCTTCGCCAGTGGGAGGCACGAAAGAGGGAGAGAGATGCATACCATCGCCCTATTACATCAGATACCCAGGAGCTCCTAAGGTAAATAGGCCTCCTCAAGTTCTATGAGGAGGCTACTTCCCTAAAGGCCCATAATGTCTTTTTGAGACATCTTATCCGCAGGTGGAATGCCCACCAACAAACTTTCCAGGTTGGTCCTGACCAGTGGTACACACCCACTGAGGAGGATATTTATTTCATTACAGGGCTATTGAGGAGAGGGGTGTATTTTCCCTCATTCTCGAGGTTCCAGCTGGTTATGTAGCAGGGAGTCATTTAGTTTACTCCCAGAGATAAATTGGACTAGATGCACTATATCCTTCAGAGTTTCAGGTCCCTGGAGGTCAGCAATTGGTAGATAGGACGTGAAATGCCTCTCACTTCTCATTTCGACCATTTCAAACAACACCAGTAATGGGCAACACATTAGTTTCCCACTTATATATTATGTTGATTCTTTAGTACAGGAGCCACGACTTGTTAGGTGGTCTGCCATTTTTTTTGTAGCAGTTTTGTACAGCCTTAGATAGATGTCGTGCTCATGTACAAGGGAGGGTCAATTTCCGTTTTGCTCCAGTGCTTTTATTTTATTTTTTGAGAGGTTTCCAGAGATGAGGCCTTCTTTTGTTCGACAGCCTCGTAGGCCGATATTAGAGGCCCAGAGGCACATGTGGGGGCAGATGATGCCTAAGATGGGAGAGACTATGTTTCTAGCCAGGATATCGCATGATGCACTGGACTTACTAGCCAGTGTTGATGAGCTGCATCCCTTCATTATGGTCCCCTGTCCTTATGTTGGATTGGATTGGCGAGGGTGATCCAACATCCTCTTCACAGATGATGAGCCGCCAGATGATAGAGGTAATATTACTGTTTTATTTATATTTATTCTAACATGTTCTTTAACTTGTTTTTATTAAATTGTGTAATGAAATTGTCTAATTATTGTTGTGTACTTGTATATATTTTGTAGAAATTGGCTCTTTTGATGGCGAGGAGATGCTGGAACCACCATATGATCTAGGTGTGGCATGTTGGTGCACCGATACAGCCTTTTGCTAGGCGCAGTCGACCTAATACTCGATACAGGATGGAATTGGGCGACCAACTTAGTGCATTGATTATTAAGGCGGGCATCAGGCCCACTTGTTACAATGAAATATAGGCTAATGATAGGCTCATACGGATGTGGAGAGGCATGTCGCGTGATATGTACAGCCTGATGCAGCATGTCGTAGGATCTACGACAGTTGTTACGTGACTGAGGAGGTTTGTTGCACGTTATAGGCGTGGTCAAACCGCAGCACGTAATGGACAGTTCGCGAGCAGTGACTCATATCATGATCATTCACCTCATGCCACACCTGATGAGCATGAGGCTCCACTAGCATCTAGTAGTCATCATGGAGATGAGGCTGGACCATCGGCCACGTCTAGTCATCAGCGGCCTGCAACATCCATCAATACTAGTCATGATCATGAGTAGCTTGGACCATCGAGCGTCGAGGTTGCACCATTGACTGAGCACGCCTCCACGAGTACTGTTAGTCATGTTGTACTACCACCAGCTGATCCATGACATTTATATTACAGTTGTATATTTTTAACATTATTCAGTTATATATATATGGTCCATGTATTTTATGGTCATGTTGCAGTTGTACTTAATTTACATGTTGATGATCATCATGATGTGTATATTGTTAGGTCATGTTAGATATGTTCATTTAATGTTTAGCTTGCATATAGATGTGTATGTGATAGCATGAGTTATTTGACATGAGAAGTATATTTGATGTTTGTGTTGTGATGATGTTAATATATAACATTAATTTGATGTTTGAATGTGTTTTTTAGTCGAATATGATATTTGTGTGATGGTTATCATGATCATAATGTTTATTAATTAATTTAATATTAAATGACCATGATATTTATTAAATATTATGTTGTGATTGTAATTGAAATTGAAATTTTAATTGGATGTAAAATTGTAAAATTGTATTTGTATATGTAATTGTAATTGTATGTAAAATATTTAATGTAAAATTTTAATTTTAATTGTAATGTTTAATTTATTGTGAAATGATTGTAATTGTAATTTTAATTTTAATTATATATATGACAAATTGTAAAATTGTAATTGTAATTCTAATTGTATGTAAAATTCTAAAATTGTAATTGTATTTGTAATTGTAATTTTAATTGTAATTCTATGTAAAATATTTGTAAAATTGTAATTGTAATTGTAAATGTAATTCTAATTCTAATTGTATATTGTAAAATATTTGTAAAATTTTAATTGTATTTTATTGTAATTGTAAAATTTTAATTGTAAATGTAATTGTATGTAAAATTAAAATTAAAATTCTAATTCTAATCGTAATTGTATGTGAAATTGTAAAATTGTAATTGTAATTATAATTCTAATTCTAATTGTAATTTTATGTAAAATTTTAATTGTAATTGTAATATTTAATTTATTGTGAAATGATTGTAATTGTAATTTTAATTGTAATTGTATATATGACAAATTGTAAAATTGTAATTATAATTCTAATTGTATGTAAAATTTTAAATGTAATTGTATGTAAAATTAAATTTGTAATTGTAATTTTATGTGAAATTGTAAACTTCTAATTCTAATTGTATGTAAAATATTTGTAAAATTTTAATTGTATTAATGTGAAAATTTGAATTTATTAATGTGAAATGATTTTACTAAAATATTTAAATTTGTAAATTTGTAAATAATTGTAAAATAATAAATAAAAAATAATATGAATTTTTGTAACATAATAAAGTTTCGAAATTAATGCAAATAAATTAATATACTTTAGAATTATAATTATTTTACTATGATCTTACATACCAAAAAAAAAAAAAAAAAAAAAAAACATTATACAGTCTGGTGCGCTTATCATCATAACACGCACCAGTGTGTCTTATTACTCTGATGCACTGGTTCTTCAGAATTCTTTCGCACCGATGCGTCATAAAACACCGCACCAAAACAAAAACCTTGATCTTACAAACTGCTCCGGTGCACCTATACAATAGCGCGCACTAGAACAAGGTTATTCTGTAAAGTGCAGTATTGGAGCAGCGAAGGGTTTGAATCGCGGGCAAGAACTTTTTTGAGGAGATGAGAGTTTGAAAAGAGGAGAGTTTGAATTTCGGCTAAGAATTTTATAGCAAAGAAAATGAGTGATTCAAACAGAAAGGCGGACAAAGATGCTTACAGGGATGCAGACGGCTACAGAGCTCCAGAGAGTACAAAATGAGTACAGGTTGAGACCGGCAGAGAGCATTCGATTGAGGCTTGTGATAGGGTTAAGAGGTCCCATGATGGAGAAATGGAGAGAATATTTGATGGCAGAGAAAGATCAATTGAGGAAGTTGATAAAGCCAAGAGGCACCATGAAGGAAAGGATTCTCATTCCCTTAAGGGTAGCAGATAAAGATCAATTGACGTTGTTGATGAGGCTGGTAGGTCCCATGAAGGGAAAGATTCTCCAGAATGCATTTAAAATAAGGTGGGAGTATTGTCCGAGCTTCGGTTGGATTACATAAACTTTTACCAGCAAATATGACATCACATAAAATCACATCTTCGGCTTTCAATTGAACCTGAATGGCATCTCTAACTTGTTTTAGTTGTGGTCTTGTGGATGAAACCAGTAAAAATTCTGCTTGTACCATTTCTATGGGAAGAAAAGCATAGATACATGTAGCTACCATATTTCCACTTGCAAATCAGTTTCCCATTGGAAAAACTAATGTAATAGCTTATTTTTCAATGTCATTCCTCTACTTAACCCTATACTCATTTTCTATGGGAAACCATTGCCTCCACATGTGATAATTGCATCGTCTAGTCGAAAATATGTCTTCTTCTGCTAACAAATGCAGAATGAAGGACTCGTTTTCATTGCTCCCATAACATTACCCTTCTGCATATTATATGTACTAATTGTTGGCAGGCCATCCGTCTATCTGCAGATTATATTCTAAAACATATTAGTTGCATATAGTTAAGTGCCAATTATAACATGTTCACATGCCACAATTGCCTACTTGGACCCTGTAGTATTGCATCTTCACACGCCCCACATTGCATTCTCTCCACATAATCAATGGGGACCTCCTACAATAAAAAATATGCATTGGAAGAATAGTTATTTCCATCAAGAATTTATCTAATTCCAATTCTCAATTTTAATTCTAATTCTAATTCTCAAGAATAAACAAAATTATAATTCTCAATTTCTATCGTTGGAGTTCACTAAATTTTGGTGTATACACCTAAAATTAATTGTGATGCCTTAATCGCAAATTGGTGCTACTGTACATATAACCGCACCAGTGTCGGTGTTACAAAAAGATGCATCGGTGTGGTGCTATTAAGTGATGCACCGGTGACGAATAAATGCAAATAAAAAAAGAGCAACTTCATTTTCTTTAAGTGACAAAAAAAGTGGAAAATTGAAAAATGGGCAGCAAAATATTTTCAAAAATCTAATTTCATAAAATAATTCTTTAAATACTAAACACTTTTCATTATTTCACTATTTTTGCTAAATTTTTTAGCGAGATATTTGCACGAGACATACCTGTAGCAAGAGAGCACGAGAGCACTATGGAGCAGCGAAATACGCTTGAACAGAAGTATTTAGACAATCAGAAATCAAACCTCTGGTGATTCAAACCCTGTATCATAGAATTTCAAACCATCTCGTGATTAAATTTGATTTTTTTTTACTTTTTCTGCAATTTTTTAACTTTTTCTGCAATTTTATCCATTTTTACCCTAAACCCTTAATTTTTTTGTTTTTTCCCTTTCTTCTCCCTGTTTCTGTGATTTCAAAATTAGGGCTTTTCATTTTATATTGACATCCAACCCACAAGATGACTTGCATAGTCGGATCCCAATCCATTCGACCATTGCGTGAATTTTTGGAAAAAATGGATTTTTTTTATCGGTGAGCACTGCGTAACATAGCCCACCGGTGTGCTTTATTATAAAGCACATCGCACAAGTACTGTTTAATAAAAAATTTGAAAACAATTTTTTTTTTAAATCGGTGCGTCATATCTCAAATAGGGCACCGGTGCTCCATGTTACGAGGATAGCACCGTACGGTCTATTACACTGTTTTTGCAGTGCGTTTTTAATACCCCATGCACCGTAAGGTCTATTATACTATTTTTCGATGCATTGGTAATACCCCCACGCATCGGCGATGGTGCGTACATCAATAAAGGCGCACCGGTGTCTTGATATTTATTTTTTAACTGAAAAGTTGACAATTTATTTATAAATATATTAATGAATGATATAGTGCAGGTTTCAGATTGATAAAGAAATGACTGACAAGAGATCAAGTAACAAAAATACTGATAACACATCAAGAAAAGCAAAAAAGGCAAGTTCTTTGTAAATTCTTTATATAAAATATTATTTGTGAACTATATGTAAGTTTAACTATTATGTATTGTTTACTATGTATCACGCAGAGCCACAAAATGATGAAGCTCAATAATATTATTTCTAATCTAGGACGAGAAGAGCGTAAAAACTTGATGGAAAAATTGCAAAAGGATGAATCAGGTGAATGAAAAAATACTATCGATCCAATATGAGTTTCTTTTTTTAATTATCATTAATAATATACTTAAATTTTTTAGATAACATGTGTTAAACAGTATACTAATTCACAATTGTTTAATGTTCTATAGGGACCAACAACTCAGAAAAGGAATGTTGTTCTAAGAAAAGAAAAAAAATAGAACATGCAAAAGAAAATGAATTGCTCTTTAGCTCATCTGGAGTGGTGTTGGAAGTTAACGAAAGGGGGAAAAGCTTTTACAAAAGTTTTAGGGATCTAGTGGAACAAATGTATAGACGTTCTTTCCACTTACAATACAAAAATCAATCCAATGATTCCAAGAACCAAATTTTATCTAAACTATAGGAAGAGTTTTCAAAGAATTGGTCAATGAGACATGTCAGACTTTTAAAAGAAAAAACGTACAATAACAAAAAAGAAGGAATGAAAAAGTAATATTCCTTTAAATGTTTGTCTAGAATTATTTATAAATATCACTTTTGTTATATCTACTTTCAAATATCAATATAAAAATGAAATATTTTATTGTCATGTTATATTTTCAGGAAGATTATGAAAATATCAAAATATGAAAGAGATGATATCATAAATATGCCAATGGAAATGTCCAAAAAGGTGTACAAGGAGATGGTCAAAGAAATGGACAAAATTGCATCATAGGAGGAGCCATCTCAACAACAACGTGCTTCAAATGTAATATGTTATCATTGAATTTTTCAATTATTAGGTAAAATAAATAAACAATTTAGCATTAAATATTAATTCTCAATAATTTTCTTGCAGAAAAGAAAAGAAAATGGAACTCATTCAGTGCATAAAATAGGACGATAAGGAAGAAAAGGGTTGATATCTAAGTTTTTGAGTAAATTTTACTTCCTTATAACAACTTAAATAGATTTTGTTTTTGTATTTTTTAAGTTGTTTTACAAAAATCATCATTGAATGTCTTCAAATAGGTGCTAACATACAAAAAAGAACCATCAGACAAATTGATTGAAATTGGGTTAAATATGGGTTGTGAGTATATGTTGGCATATCAAAAATTAATTATGGAATTTGTAAGAGTCTATCGATCTTGTTTTACTTAGCTCCATCTATAATTAATAGAACAAAAACACCTTTTATATTGAATATATGATTTTTTATGGGGTATAAAACTTGTAGGAAACAAAGTATGGAACTACGCCAACAGATGAAATTTTGAAATATGGAATGGTACATGGTTTTGAAAGAATTTGTATAGTTTATGAGTCAATTGTTGCTATGCTACGTCATTTTTCTTTTCAATTTACATTGATATATATTATTTAATATTGAAAATTTCATTATTCTCACCAATGTATATACACTCATTTCAGTTTATTTTTATGTTTGTATATGGAAGGTGAAGAAGAAGAAAACAATCAACACCATGAACAAAACATTCCTAAAAATAACCCAAGGCATGGAAGTAGCTCTAGTAGTTATAGCAGTTCAAGCGAATAATGATGATCATTATGTTTGGATATCAAAGCAAGGCGTTGTATTTTTTGAAATATGTCTTTGAAGTCAGAAATTTTGTTTAATGTAATGGACGTAGTGTCCCAATTGAAAGTCAAAGGGATACTAATAATTGTTCCATTTTGTATAATAAATATTGTCTTAGTCATATATATTATATACCATAAAATATGTTTTAATTTATTCTATTGTGTTCAACCAACTTATTGTGCGTCCAAGATAGCTTCCCTATCTTGAGACAATAACTCATGTATATATGTAACTCTATTTGATCAATATAACATAACTTACATACTCAGATTTTAAGTTGGTATCAGAGCCCGTTTGGGCTTGGCCTTGGCCCTTCCTAGGCCAAGGGAAATAAAGAATTTGAAGGTTATTTTGTTTGTTTTCCCATCCTTATTTCTACTACGAGGCTAGAGATAACATGGCGTGAATCTGAGTGTAGAGTCGATCCCTGTGTGAGAGCTTTGTGTGTGTTGGAAGAGCGGTCAATGTAGATCAAACTGGTAAATCTCAATCCACCCTTGGTATCTCAACTCGATATATGTATTATTAAATCTCAGTTTTTTTTCAAAGTAATCGTCTATGAAGAAACCGTTGCCTTCGTTGAGCGAGAAGCACCATTGCGTTTCTCTTACGTAGCGGTATGACCATGACGTCGACATTCAGGCGAGCTGCGACGGCATGTTGGTAGGCTATGATATGAAAGAAACCAGGAGCTTTGGGTTTTTCGTGGATACTCCGGCTATTTCTACACGTTGATGGAATTATTTCTACTACGAGGCTGGAGATAACATGGCGTGAATCTGAGTGTAGAGTCGATCCCTGTGTGAGAGCTTTGTGTGTGTTGGAAGAGCGGTCAATGTAGATCAAACTGGTAAATCTCAATCCACCCTTGGTATCTCAACTCGATATATGTATTATTAAATCTCAGTTTTTTTTCAAAGTAATCGTCTATGAAGAAACCGTTGCCTTCGTTGAGCGAGAAGCACCATTGCGTTTCTCTTACGTAGCGGTATGACCATGACGTCGACATTCAGGCGAGCTGCGACGGCATGTTGGTAGGCTATGATATGAAAGAAACTAGGAGCTTTGGGTTTTTCGTGGATACTCCGGCTATTTCTACACGTTGATGGAATTAGGTTTTTTCGTGGATACTCCGGAAATCGATTTTTGGAAGGAAGCATCGGTGGTAGCTGCAGCTGATCGGTCTCATTGTAGTGCAAGGTAGCAGAGCACAATGACATCTCATTGGAGAACTCAAGGGTATTTCTACGAAGTCTTGGAAAGCCCTTGTGTTGACTGTAGGTAAGTTCAAAGGTCATGGCATTTTTCACTACCGTCCTGGAAAATAACAAGAAGTTGCATTAAATAACAAGAAGTTATGTTCTAACATTGAGTTGAGCAGCTGCATTCCCTTCACAATGGTTACTATTCCTTTCACAATGCTTACTCCACGGAGCAACGAGCAAGGTTTCTCCAGTTTTTTATTTTTTATTTATTCCAGTTAGACACCTTGTTGTTCAAGTATAATGACATGATTTTATGAAGGATTTTATATTGGCTAGTATGTGTATGGAAGTATGGTAAATGTTTTTGGATTATTCAAAATAAATTATTCAGTTTAGCCAACTCAATGGGTGGTGATTTTTCTAGAATTGGCTACTTTAGAAAATCGCACCTATATGAATATGAAGATCCAATACAACTGATGGAAAATGACACTAAAGATGCCAAAAATAAATTCAAGATATGAAGGAATGGAGAAGCAATAATTATTGTGATGGACAACAATCAAGGTTTTTTTGTGTGAGTTTTTTGGAATAGACTCAATAGCATGTTGTATTATGAATCACACATTTTAATTGTAAGCAAGTCTAGGATGTTTTTTTAGTGGTCTTTGTAAATTATGTACCTGATAACTCCAAGATTTGGAGTTGTGTTGTAAGCCTTTTAGGCATGTGTATCCCCGTAAAGTTCATGGTAATCTCAAAACCACTTTGTAATTATAGGTTCATGGTTAGCCAGAAACAATTTTCAGTGTCGGTTTTTGGTTAGCCAGAAACCATGTGTAACAATAAAGTGGACTGGAAACAGGTCTATGCCAGTGTTTTCCCACTGATGAAGAGATCTAGTGCAAGTTTACCGATGAAAAAATCCAGTGCAAGTTTTCTGATGAACAAATCTGGTGAAAGGTCGCCGATGAAGAGATCTAGTGAAAGGCTGTCGATGAAGAGATCCGGTAAAAATTTTCCAAAGAGATCTAAGATAGCTCTACTATCGGTGAGAATTCACTTATGAAGGAAGAGCATGGTTATGGGTCATCTGATAAAACCCATGTTGGAGGGGATCTATAGATACAGGTACATGTATGCAGTGATAATGGTTGATAGAACCATGTATGCGAAGGACATCCTACGTGACTAGTGGCTGCAGCGATTGGTACCCATGAATTTCGGTGGATGGTTGCTCCTTTATATGGATGTCAACATATCCTTTTTGTTATTTTTGACCACAACTATATTTTTCAAAGTGATATCGAGACAAGTAGTCATTAAGGGGGTGTGTTGGAATATGTAATTCCTACTTGTCTTCGTTTATGACTTTTTATGTATAGAGTCTGTTCCTATTCCATTGGAGTTAGCTAAATCTAATTTCCTATTTTGTTGCGAGGTTGAGATTTTCTCTCAGCCAACTTATTGTGCGTCCAAGATATCTTCCCTGTCTTGAGACAATACCCCATGTATATATGTAACTTTATTTGATTAATAGAACGTAGCTTGCATGCTCATATTTTAAGTACAATTATGTGGTGAGTTGTAATGAGCCATAATTGACCAAAGATAGAATTGTCTTATACTTTAGTTTAGTGGGTAGTATAAAAAACCCAAAAATTAGCTCAGAAAATAATAGAAAATTCATATTGATTATGAGAAAATTTGACAATTTTTTTTGAAATTTTAGGTTATAGTTGTCAAACTTCAAGATTTTGGGTGCCCAAGAAATTCTTGATAGTGTTGAATCCATTTATACCATCAAAAAAACCAATTCAAACACTCCAGTTTTTTCAATTTTTGAAATTTGTGATATCAGTAGACAAAGCCTATAATCTAGTGGAACTATTGAAACAATTTGACAACTTTCTATTTAGCCCACTTTCTTTTGGTTGTAAATTTTGATCCAACAGTGCAGTGTGAGTGTAGCCCACTTTCTTTTGGTTGTAAATTTTGATCCCGCAGTGCATTGTGAGTGTTAATGGATGAACAACAGAAATTTACCCAGGCATATCCTCCCCCAGGGTACCAACCTCAGCCTCAGAAGCCACCTCCTTATGGCTATCCTCCTCCACAGCCTTACTTTCAGCAAGGTATCACCTCATAGATTTTCAGCATCTCAGAATATATATTTTAGATCCACTAATGTTACGTTTAATCTATGTTACCAGAAAACAGTACCCAAGGGGTTTGTTTTTTGCAGGAACCCATTTTAAAACCCATCATTAGTGTTAGTTTATCAGTTGTAGTGTGAAACCTATTTAGCTCAAAATTATTTAGCGTTAGTTGTTTCTCTCATAGAATTATTATTTCAAGTTCTTACCAATAGTTTTAGATCACATTATTTGCAATTTGAGATCACTAAGTTTTTCATTTAAACTTAGTTTTTAGTGGGATGTGAGATAAATTGTAATAACCATTTCCATATTCATTTTCAGCGTAAGGTTTGAAGTTTAAGATTTGATCTGTGTTTGCCAAATTCTAGTGTTTGTAGAAGGGCTCAAGATTTGGTGTTTGTTTACTCAAATAATTATGCAAAACAATAAATAATATAGGTTGTTATCAATTTGTGAAACTATTGCAGTTTTCTATATGATGGTGATGATGGGATATGTGTGGAAGTGTTTCAGGAAAATGTGAAAAAGATGATTGAAAGTTGTAGGTAATACTGGTGATTCTGATCAAAGCAACGCTTCCAATTCCATTTCGGTGTTTTTCTTTTATAAAATCCAATTGAGGGGTTGGAATTTGAATATTAATATATTTTTGGATTGAGATTTTTTTAGGTAAGTTTGCCTATGATATCAGGGACTCTTTTTTGGTAGAGAATTTGGTATGATCTAGGGGTATTTAAGCTTTCAAGTTAAGAGGTTAGGATCTAGGGCATCTAAGTTGACCTAGACACATTTAAGTTGTCAAAATCAAAACATTCCAAGGATCCACTCATTTATCATTGGTACATTGATTGATGGCTTTGTTTAGGAGGAAGTTTTATAATTAATCAAATTGTCTTGGAAGGAATCCCCATTTTTTGGCTAACTTTAGCAAAAATTCCTAAAAGTGTCTTAGGTGCTATCAAAAAAACAAAAATATTCGTTTTCTTTGGAATGGCAAGGTGCTGGGGAGAAAAAAAAAATGGAGTAGCTCTTGCATCCAAATGTTATTGGCATATGTTTTTTCACAATAGTTTGTGGAGTTCGGTAATGAGGGTGAAATATTTGAAATCCATGTCTATTGTAGGTTAGCTCATGCAAGAACCAAAAGTGTCTAGGGGGGTTCTATGATTTAGAGGAATTTGGTAAGTGGTTTGCAAGTTTTGGAGAAATGGATATTGTGTAAGATTGGAAACCGAGCTAAAGTTATTCTTGGTTGTGACCGTCGATAGGAAGCAATGGTCATCATAAACTCTCTCATAGGCTAGTGTATTTTTAAATCATTCAAGTTATATTACTATCATTGATGTTGCTAGGCGGGTAGATGCAGCTTTAGATAGTCAAGAGTAGCTTTCAGCTGAAGATAAAGACATTTTTCATGTTTATGTAGGTGAATGGAGCTCCTTTGTATTGAATCTGTGTAAATATGGTCTTGTAATTATCTAGGAGGAGGACGACATCATCAAGTGTCCTAAGAATAAACACAGTGGAATTATAATAGCTAGACCTAGATACGATGGGTTGATTCAAGACAATCCTCTTACTTCTTCAAAATGGTGGCACAAAGGGACAAGGCCCCCTTAATGTAGGTTTTTCCTTTGGTTTTTGTTTTAAGGAAAAATATTGACTTGGGATATGATTGTGAAGCTAGGATGGGTAGGTCCTAGATTTTTTTTTTCTATATTAGATGAATGAAGAGTCAATTACTCTTTTATTTATTCAATGTCCTTTTGTAATTTATATTTGGAAGGTGGTTTTCTCTTTGTTTTAACCTTGATGGCTGATGGAATGGAAGATCAGTTGAAGATTGTCTCTAGACTTGGAATCAAAGGTTTATTTCCTTTTCCCCTAAATTCCTTTAGATCTTTGTATTGTGGGGAATTTGGCTAGGCTCTTTGTTTGATGACTTTATGGTTTTCTCTAAAGTTATTGTACATAATGAAAGATTGTCTTATCTTGAGAAAGTGAAGTCACTGAAAGGGGAGAAGATCAAGCTTATTATAGATGTGGAGCTACCAACTAATATAGTATGGGGATTATTTGATGGAGCCAATCAAAGGAATGTTTGTGGTGTGGGTATAGTCATTGTATTCTCCCATAATTTAATGATTAAATGTAAACTAGGCCCTTCACCAAGGCACAAATTTTATAGTTGAATTCCTTGCTATGAGGTGTCCCATGAGTATTTCCCTTTGAAAGCCAGTAGAGGGATGTTTGTGGTGTGGGAATAGTCATTTTATTCTCCCAAAATTTGATGATTAAATATTAACTAGGCGCTTGGCCAAGGCACACATTTTATAGTTGAATTCCTTGCTATGAGGTGTCCCATGAGGATTGCCTTTTGAATGAAGGTTAAGTATTCAGATCATATGGAGGTTCAAAATTTTGTGTGGACTGGTTAAATGGAAGAGTTGACTTAATGGTATTTCATTTAGAATCTTGGCCAAAGAAAATCCTCCACCTTCAGGAGAAATTTGATGAAGTGAAAATTCTTCATACATACAAGGAAAATAATATCATGCGGGACATGAAAGAAATTCTGCTATTAGATGTAGGATTAGTTTCTACCTAAATGGAATGTAATGGTAATGTGTTGTTTATTTTTTCCTTTAATCCATAAATTAATTTAGTGAAGTTTCAAAATAATTTTGAAATCTCATATAATTTTTAAGTTTTCGAGTATGCCCTGCTATGTAGTCTATCAAAAGTGTTTTTAATGAAATTAACTTGGCAAATTTCAATATTATATAAATTAAATTTATCAGTTGTTTAACTTAAAATGGATTGTTTGCGGTGTTGTAGGTTATCCACCACCGCTAGCAGGGTACTCCCAGTAGCCCCCTCCCGTAACAGCGCCTCCATAATACGAGCAGCAACGACAGTCGAGCGCTTCCGGGGGCATTTTGGGAGGATGGTAAAGTATTTCTTCTATTTCTGCTTTATTTAAACCAAATTTATAGACTTACACACTCTAATTCTATTTTCATAAATGAATGTTTTAGCAACTTCATGATGATTAAGTAGTGATTATGCTAAGAGTATAAAAAATGAGTATAGGGTAATTGGAGTAATGGCATGAAAATTGAAATATATATATATATATATATATATGATGTAGCTACTATGTAAATTGTGTAACAAATACTTTTGGTTTTGGTTTTGCAGCCTTGCCACGCTTTGTTGCTGATGTGTATTGGATGAGTGTTGTTGTGATCCTACTATGATATTTGTAGGTGCTAATTAATTATGGGAGGTTCTAGATTTTGGTTCGTAATATAAGTGAGGGAGATTGTGACATTTAGTTATTTAAATTGTGTTTTTTATTTTATTTTATAAATGTTTATGGCATGAATTGATGTGAAATCTATATATTCATTGTTATAATTGTTTCTACTGGATTATATTGTTGTAACCATATTTTTTAGAATAACCTTAGTTGTCACAACATTTATTTGAAAATATTTATGTCTTTTTTATTTTCTTTATATGAGTATACTAGTTTACATATTTTCAAATAAATATGTCAATTTATTAGTTACAAATAATTTTATAATAAATTTTCATTTTATTATTAACTATACGATTATGTAGTCTATGAGATTTTGGATAGAAGGTGATCTTAAAGCACCCCTAGATGTTAAATTACTAGTTTAATTCCCATGACGATTCATAAATATTAATATTTATTCATATGAAACCATATCTGAAATATTTCTTCCAGTTTTCTAATAAAAGAAATATAATTTTAATTTATTTTAGTTTATTTAAAAGTCAAATAGATTATTTTATACAATTATGCATAAAGAATTCAATTAGGATGGAGAAATTTTAAAATAATTGAAATAGGATGGAGAAATTTTAAAATTAACATTATTTGTTTGGGACATTGAGTATTCATAAATATTTAGAGTCGAAATATTTTTTTATTTTTTTCTAATAAAGGAAATGTCATTTTAATGTGTTTTATTTTATTTAAAATTTAAATAGATTAATTACTACTATAATTATAATTTAAATGCTTGATTAATGTTAATAGTCTAATCTCATTGAATTTAAATGGTATCTTTTTACAATTAACTATATTTTTTAATAGTTTTATTTTTTATAAGGATGGTTCATTTCCGAGTTAATCTTACTTTTAAATTTTATTGAATACCTTGTATTATTATTAAAATTATTGAAATAAAATAACAAAGGAAAAAATGATTAACCACAAAGATTAAGGTTAAAGTTTAATATGATTACTTTATATGTGAATACTATGAAGTATATACTTTCTTTATTAAATCTTATTCATTCACTTATTTTTTATTTCAGAAAATAAAAAAATTAGGAAACTTTATTTCAATATAAATGAGAAATTTAATTTTTTAAAAATATATAGCCCACAGGGAGAAGAGTAGAGCTAAGACACTCCATGGTGAAAATGCCATTGGTCCAACACCCTAAGCAAAAATCCAACAATGCTAAAAGCCTCAAGTCGGGTATTCCTAGTAATTTTGAAAGCTTAGATACCTCTTGAGTGACAGTTCCACAAGATTAAACATGTCACTCACCTCAAGACTCACATTATAAAAACACACACACACACACATAATTAACTTTCTTTATATAAAAATTAATTTTACATAAAATTAAAAACTTAAAAAAATAATTGTTAAAATCTTATATTTCAATTGACACCAAAATAAAATCTAATTCATTTGTAAAAGTGATAATGAATATACCTTATTTATTATATCTCACTCATGTATAATAAATAAATCAATATAAATACACTTAAATAATTATTTGAAAATATATTAATAATTATTTTTATTCTTATATTAAAATTAATTTTACATAAAATTTAAATTTTAACAAATTAATTTACATTAAAATAAAAATCTCCAAATACAATTATTTATATATATATATTCTAACTAAAAGAAATCTATATATCTTGTAAATATAAAATAAAAATAAAAATAACAAATTATTACTAAAGAAATCTGCATACTTTATAATTAATAAATTAATAAATATATAACTAACAACAAATTATCAAATACAAAATATCAATAAAAATATGTTTATTCATAATAATAATAAAAACAGTTCACATGCATACCACAAATTTTAGGTTCCTTGAATTTAAAATCTGAGCATGCACACTACATTCTATTAATCAAATAGAATTACATATATACATGAGGTATTGTCTCAAGATAGAGAAGTTATCTTGAATGCACAATAAGTTGGTTGAGAGAATATCTCAATCACACACCAAACAGTGAACCTAGATTTAGCTAACTCCTATGGAATAGGAACAGACTCCATACATAGAAAGTCATAACTGAAGACAAGTAGGAATTACATATTCCAACACACCCCTTTAATGGCTACTTGTCTTGATATCACTTCGTAAAATCTAGTTGTGGTCAAACGTAACAAAAAGGATATGTCGATGTCCATATAAAGGAGCAACCATCCATCGGAATGCATGTGTACCAACCGCTGCAACCGCTAGTCTCGTAGGATGTCCTTCGCATACATGGTTATGTCAACCATTATCACTACATATATGTACATGTATCTACAGATCCCCCTCCAACATTGGTTTTATCGGATGACCCATAACCATGCTCTTCCTTCATCGATGAACTCTCACCGGCAGTATAATTGTCTTAGGTCTCTTCAGCAAACTTTTACCAGATCTCTTCATCGGCGACCTTTCACTGGATTTCTTCATCGGCGACCTTTCTCCAGATCCATTCATCAGCGAACTTTCACTGGATTTCTTCATCGGCGACCTTTCACCCGATCTCTTCATCAGTGGGAAAACACTAGCACAGACCTGTTTCTATTCCACTTCACTGTTACATGTGGTTTCTGGCTTACCACAAACTGACACTACAAAATGGTTTCTGGATGACCACGAACCTGTAATTAAAAAGTGGTTTTTAGATTACCACGAAATTTTACGGGAATACACATGCCTTACAAGGCTTACAACACAACTCCAACTCTTGGAGTTATCAGGTACATACTCTACAAAGACCACAAGAAAAAACATCCTAGACATGCTTACTAATAAATGTATGTGACCATCAAGAGTCTATTCCAAAAAACTCACAAAAACTCAATTGTCCATTCTCCTCCAATTTCTGAAGCTACTATCTTCAGTGTCATGTCTTCATTATGTCAGATGATTACTCATTTATGCAAATAAATTTTTCTATTGTTGGAATGGCCAATTCCAACATAGACTCAAACTGGTGAAAATAGTTGGCCAAACTAAATGTCACAACAATACAACATCCAATTTTTAACCAAATTTCCATTAATAACATGACAATGTTTAAGCACTTATTAAATGTGCTTAACACCTCAATATAGCAACATTGGAGATCTTATCCCATGTTGTACGAAAACACCTTCTCTCTTCCAAATCAACACACAAGCTGAGGTTATCCATCCTTCTATTGCACATCTGCAGAACCAAATAGTTGTAATGCCAAAGGATCCTTGAGGAATGCAACAATTTCCCCCAATAGTTCCATTGAATTTCATTTGAATTGATTTATTAATTTCATCCGCACCCACAACTACTGCAACTTTCATCGATCCAATAGAATCACACAAAGATCGCAACGCAATCAGTGGCCCCACAACAAACAAATTCGTTCATGGCTCCGTAGAACTCCAACTGTTGTTGATCAAGGTCTGCTGGGTGGATCACCACAAAATTAGCCTTCACAGCACTCACAGCACTCTACCTTCAAAATTGACCTCCTCAATCAGTAAATTGGCATCAATCAAATAGAAACGACACCAGAGTCAAATGCAATAAGCCCGATAAAATGGTGTGGCTCCCCTTAAGCTAGACTCATGGAAACTACGTTTGCTGATAGCAAATCACGGGCTGCCTTTGAGGACTCGGCCCTTATCAGTGGCCTCATACACCCTTTCACCGTACAGCATCACACTTTGTAGCCAAAAAAAATTTCTGAAATGTGTACTCCAGATGCGTCGATCAAGCATAACGAGCTTGCTCTCTTAATATCCATAGAGAGGAATAAAAAAAAAACATGATCATTACAACAATCTACCAAGTGATGAAAGCACCATTATATCACAGGCCACACAATCTCGGCCTCCATGCTTACGTCACTGGTTATGTTAGTCAGATTTCCTCCGCCACGGCCAAGTGAAGCCTATCCTTGCAATAGCATGTAGCCACCATGACATTTTCCATTTCTCTTTGCCCACCGCAGATCGACACCACGCCGTGCTCCAGGCATGACTCACTTCTATCTCCTCCAACAGTGAAAAACATCGACCACAACCAATTGACATCATCACTCTCACGACACTCGGTTGCTTCTCACTCATCCATTGTGAAACTCCACAGCACACCAGCCAAACATCGTAGAAAGAAAATCCATGTGATCAACCACAGATCTAAAGCCAAGTTGACTACTGAGCAGTCAACAACATTGTGCGTACTAATCCACACCATTCTCATCTGTCACAAAGGTGTCTTTGGCTCGAGAAATAACCACTCTTTATGGATCTCCTACAACTCTCAATGGAAAGACAAATACTTTATTTACCTTGGCCCAAGAGGGGCCAAGGCCCAGGTCCAAGCAAGCTCTGATACCAACTTAAAATCTGAGCATGCACACTACATTCTATTAATCAAATAGAGTTACATATATACATGAGGTATTGTCTCAAGATAGGGAAGCTACCTTGGACACACAATAAGTTGGTTGAGAGAATATCTCAACCACACACCAAATAAGGAACCTAGATTTAGCTAACTCCTATGGAATAGGAACAGACTCCATACATAGAAAGTCACAATAGAGGACAAGTAGGAATTACATATTCCAACACTCGAATCCATTTAATGTTCCGTGTCCTTCTCCTTGTATATAGTATTTTAAGAAGAAACTATTCATATTCACTTGATAGTATCTTCAACGTAAGTGGCCTACTATGGTAAATATAAATATATTTGTATTTAGTATGATATTTTATTAAGTAATATTGCGAAAAATTCCTTTATAATTTTTTGAAATTAGTAAACATCTAAAATGTGAATTTAATGTCATTTAATTACTTGTTTAAATTATATGAAATATTTATTATACTTCAATTTTATATAAATTAAAACACATATATCAAATTATTATTATTATATTATGGTAATGTATATTTTTATTCAAAATTATAATTAATAAGTGTTGTATAGTAATTTAGTTTTTATTTAAAATAATTGGGATTATTTTGAGTGGTTGGAGAGAATGGTTGTTATCTCCCCTATTTCGGTTCATTTATTTTGTTCTTATTACAAATTTAGTTATGAATATTAATATATATTATTATAATATTTAATTAATATAATATTAGAATAATATTATTCCTTGATGGGGGTGTCTTTCGAGGAGAGTGGTGCCTTGTCGGGCTGGACTTGCCACCCCGCTATGGAGGGGGTGGTGTGGCCACCCCCATGCATGTAGACGCATGCGACTATACAATGTCTCATCAAGCATGATGAGCGTCATTCAAAGGAGGAGAGGGGGGTGGCAGGTCCACCTATGAAGCATCCCTACAAGGAAAAATCTTGATGCCCAGGAAATGAGGTGTCATCTGATTTTTAGGCATTATCAGTTAGTGGGAGGTGATTGGTTAAACTAAGTATAGGAATATAGTTTCTTGGTACCCCTGGGAGCAGTTTCAGAGGGAAAGGAGGTCAAAGTGAAATTGTATGTCAATTGCATTAAGAAAAAATGGTCACTGGTTCTCTCTAGCTCTTTGTTAAGGAGGTATGTTAGGAATTTTAACCATAGATTGGCGATATATCACCATGGCTCAATTTCTTTCATTATTATTGGTAATAAAATACTCTCGCCAATCACCTACTCTCATCGTATGGAGGCCACTACATCTCAGGTAAATCTAAAGCCTCTTGTATTTATAATTTCGTTGCAGGTATATTTTTTGGCTATGGATATTTGATTGTAGCGTCAACTTCTAGTCTTGGCATTGGGTATTGGTTTCTTGCATGGGCTTGATCATTGTTTAGTTTATGTAATTGTAGAATCGTGACTCTATACTTGTATTGTAGTAGTTTTTCTTCCACTCTTGAGAGGCCTTGCATTTACTAGTGTAGTTTCAATTTATGTTGCTAGCTTTTCTCTCTCTAGAGTTGGGTAGAACTTCCTTTGGGTTTAATCCTCATATTCTAGCAATTATTTGTAATTATTCCTTACATATGCACTCACTTCTCTTCTCCTAGCTAGCTCTCTATTAAAAATAGAAGGTGATACTTGTTTGACTATATGCAGTGCCAACTTATGAGAAGCAGGCATGGGGGGGAGGTCGTGGCCCTCAAGGTCTAAACTAATCCCAACAACATGCCTAGGAGGCTGTTGATACCTTCAATTTGGTCATCCCCTTGCAAACCTTGACAGATGGAGATAGGCAGAACTTCTCAAATTCATCAATAATAGATGAAATTAGGAAATGGGTTCCTAACTCTAGTCATACAAGGGGAAGGAAAAATTAGTATTTCAAGCCTTATCCCTATACTGGAAAATGAAAATTCTATTGGGAAGGGTCCTTAATGAGAAGTTGAAATAATGTATTTGCAAATCTGGAGGATCTAAAATGTGTGAATCAAAGAAACCAATGGGTTTTTATTGAGAGAATGGATGCTCGCCTGGCTCATATTGAGCGTCATATTCGGTGCATTACTGTTGTGTCAGGTCCTCTAGGATTTAGTGCAAAGGATCTAAAATATGTTACTTATTTTGATTCCTAACTATTGAAATTATTGTTGGTAGCTTTTTTTTTTTTTAATTAGACGGTAGATACTTTAATTATGTTATAGTGTTAATATTCTTGGAGTTTTGCACAATTTATTCTATAGGCATGTGATCAAAACATCTAGTTTCTTTTTTGGAAAATTGAGACCACCTACTGAAAAGCATGCTTAAGAAGGCTGGATGACTGGTGTACTGGGAAACATGATTTTGTGAGGAAATACATGATCAACTTACCAAAAAAAAATTATTAGAATAATATTATATATTAATATTGTATTATTATAATATATATATTTTTAAACAAAAATGGGAAGTTTTTTTATTAAAATCTATGCTCGAACACAGCAGTTACTGGGGAAGTAGTTACAACAATTCATGTAACAAAAATTCCTCTAGCGAAGAGCTTTCTAGAATTATAAAAAAAAAAATTATTGTAAGTAGATTGTTACTAAAGAGCTACATGCATAAAATTTTCAAAAATGATCGAGAATAAAAACAAAGTTTATAGAGGGAATACATCAAAGAATTGATGGAGGATCATATTTGATAATTTGGTTAAGATCATATAGTAGTTTGCTCACATGTCGAATGGAAGAAATATTGTTGGTAGTCTGATTATCGTTGGGTGGTTCACCCTTAAACCATCTATTTGTTTTCGGAGAGCGTCAATTGCATCCTCCCGTTGAGTTAATTTTCCTTTTAAGGCTTGTATTTATTCAAGGAGTTCGATGAAAGTTTCCATTTGCTAATGCAATTTCTAATTAATTTCCTTTGTTTCCATTTGTATAGATTTGATTTGCTAGGAAGAATTACTACAATCTGAGTTACCCACACTTTGAGGAGTTTTATCTCTTTTTTCCCACATGCTCAGATTAATGGTAGGCAAGACCTATTTTCCTTCTTACGTGATACACAAGAGGCATTGGATAATAGTTGGAAGGATACAGGAAAAGGGGCCAAGGTAAAAGTTTCCCGGAGGAGGAAAAAAGTGACCTTGCAGTGGACAACATGGTCCAAATGGAGAGGAAACAACCACAATTCACTAAAGGAGATAGAGCCCACCCAAAGGAAACCAGATATAGAGACAGCCGAGCCCGAATAGCAGTGAGACAGAGTAAATTCACTAATGAAAGGCTGAAGATAACAGGGACACCAAATTACAGAGTTAACTCCAAAAATGGAAGAGGCTCCACTAAATTCAAAGATGTAAAGGACAAGCCAAAAGAGGAGAGTATCAGATAGAACGAAAAGCAAACCGTATTCAAGGGGATCCAACATAAAAAGATAAACTAAGAGATTAAAATGCAACAAACAAAGATTAATTGACATGGGCACACCAAAAAAAACTTAAAACCCAGATGAGTCTAGAAAGAACTATTGCTAGAGTTCACTCGAATAACGATGAAGAAGCAGACCAAAAATTTATGACCACTACCACAATGAAGCCTAGAGATGTTGAACATGCTCAGGAAAAACTACTTAGAGCACCTCCAAAGGCAACAAAACTCGAAATGGCGGGGAATTAGCAGGCATAGGCAAGAGATCAATTTGAGATTGTAAATTCAACATGCTTGGAGTTAATCCCACATGTGGTTCTACTCAAGACTCCATTAACCTTCATAATTATTAAAGATCTTGGATCATTCAATAGCAGGAGTGTGAGGTATGAGAAGATATCAAAAAATCGTTGTTTCCTTTTACTCAGGGCATGTGAATATATTGAGATTAAATGAAGCACTACGTCAATGGGAGCCATATTGAGATTAAATGAAGCACTACGTCAATGGGAGCCATGATACCTTATTGCATGATCCCCTTTTTTTTTACCCATTTTCCTAAAGTTTGGAATGAGACTAAGGGAAAAATGATTCGGCCTTCTAACCTTAGATATTAAGGCATTTACTTAGAGGATGGTTTCATGGGATAATTTTCCATCCATCACTACCACTTGATTCTATGTTTCCAACTTTGAGGAGAGAAGCTAGGATGGCTTGTTTGTCAGCTTTTGAGTTTTCGTGGCCAAGGATATCGAAGAAGGATTTAAGAGGGAAAAATTCAAGAGATCTAGAGATTCTTTGGTGAAGAAGTTTGAGATGGTATTCTTTAGGCCAATTTCCTTTGTACAACAATGAATTGTTAGAATAGAGTCCCCCAAGATTGCTAATTTTTGTATATTCATTTTTTTCCAAGATTAGACCTAGTAGAAGGCCATACATCTCCATTTGATTATTGTTCCTTTTTATTGGTCGCAAGAATAACTTACAACTATATTTACATTGGAGTTGTGTATAACCCCTCCCCACATTTCATTGGTGTATTAGATTATAATATAGTTAATACTAATTAATTAACTATATATATATATATATATATATATATATATATATATATATCCAAAACTATATATATAGTTATAGTATAGTGAATATATATTTATATGCTTCTTAAATAGTTATATTATAATTAATATATAAGATTATATAGTTATTAATAATGTTATGATATATATATATATATATATATATATATATATATATATATATATATATATATATATATATATATATATATATATATATCTATTTTAACATTGATTAATTTAGATATTATATTAAAGATATAGATATTAATAATTAATATATAGGTATTAATAGATTATGATTTATTATAAATATATATTATCAATTTACTTTGATTAGTTCTAATTATAGTAAGTATTATTGTGATAGATTAAATTATTTTATGTTCTTTTGGATTTAAAAATTGGTTAAACAAAATAAGAAAATTCAATAGAAATTAAAGTCATTTTTCTTTGAAAGTTAACAATTGCACAAGATCACTTCAAATTTATCCCCAATAACATAGTACATAGATGAAATTCAATTATTTAAAATATTTAATTTTACTTTGTGAGAATTGGAAATATCAAGGGCTCCATCCCTCCCCATTCCCTTAGTTGAATTATTTATAGAAATTATGGAATTGTCAGCTTTGATTGATCTATTACCCCCAAAATTGATGCCTACCTAGTCAAATAACCACTTTAGAGAAGTGATAATTACAAAATGGTTAGACTGATTTCTAATAATTGATAATTTATTGGACCAAAGCATGAGATTCAAGAAATGGGTATCCACAATTGAGGACATTGATCATTTGTCTATCCTTTTGGACTTGGATTTGTCACCTACAAAGCTATGGTGGGATTTTAAATTAACCCACATTGGCTCAAAAACTCGATTATTTTGGATAAAATTAAAGAGGGATAGAAAAAACCCTATATATGGAGAATCAACTCCTTTACAATTTCAAAGAATTATTTAAAAAGAAAGGAAAATATTTCTTCGTGGACTAGGTGGAAAAGAGAGCAGGACCATCAATCTTTGGTGGAGGTTGAGAAACAACTAAAATACCTTTTGTAAAATACTAATCCCTCTTTTATAATTAATCAGATCAATGAACACACAAAGTTTCTTAAAGGAAAGAGGAGTAATTTACTCTTATACAAAGAGAAAGAATGGAGAATAAAAATCAAGACACTCTGGCTATAGGCTGGAGAATACAATACAAAATATTTTCATATAATAGCAAACCATAGAAAGGAATCAAAATAGTTATGGGAAATTGAAATTGTAGATGGATCCAAATTCCACTCCTTCAAGGAAATTGCAGAGGAGGGATGCAAAAATTTGAAGGAAAACTTTAGAGAGGAGCAAATAGTCGTTATTAACAAAAAATACAGGATTGAAAATCTATTTCCTAGGTTCATCGATGAAGAAGGAAAGAACGCCTTAATAGTTGAAGTAACAAAGGAGGAATTAGGAAATGTATTACATAATTTTTGAAAATAAAAAAGTCCAAGCCCTAATGGATGAGTCTAATTGAACTCCACCTCCAAAGTTATGAATCCATTGGATAGGACTTGCTTGGATTTGTTCAGTTATGAGACAAAATGGAAAAATATTAGCCCCCTTCAACTCAACCTTTCTTGCCCTCATCTAAAAATATGAAAATCCAACCTCCTTTGATCATATTTATCTCATCTTTCTTTGCAATTCCATATACAACATCATCTCAAAAATTATTTCAAGTTGATTAAGAATCTTTGTGTCTAACCATATCTCTTTGGAACAATTTTATTTCATTAAAGAAAGAAATATACATGAAGATATAGGTATTTCCATATAAGTGCTTCATTCCATCCGCATGAAAAATAAATAAATAAATCGTCATATACAAATGATTTATTAAACTTCTTTCACCGAGTAAATTGGTTATTCATCAGGTTTCTTCTCCCTCACCTTAATTTCCACTATCAATTTTTCTCTTAGATACACATTTTCATCACGACATCCTCTATGGAATTATTAATCAATGGCTCATCTTCCCCTTTTTCTCCCTATAAAGAGGACTTATATAGGGATTTCCTTTCTGCCCTCTGATCTTCCTATTTGGTGTAAAAAAGGTTTAAGCAAGGCCATTTTAGATGCAAAAAGGAGAAATGTTATTTGTGGGATACAATTCTTCCAAAAATTATTTATATTTCATCTTTTGTTTGTAAGTGACATCCTAATTTTCATCAATAGAGAGATAGAAAATTTCCATGTTACCAAAGCTAATTTTTACCTTTCTCATTGCAACATGTATGCTAATCAATCAAGAATAATATTATATTTATGGCAATGAATTATCCTAGGAAGTTAAAGGAATTCAAATAATTTTGGAAACAAGTCCTAGAAAAACTAGGGGAGCCCTTAAATATATGGTTTTATACCTAAAGTGGAAATTGAACTGAGAATCAGAAATTGGTGTAATAGGTGGATATCAAGAGCCAATAAATTAGTTCTATAGAAATAAATTATGGAGGAAATACCAATTTACTGTGTGTATCTATCTTGGATTCCCTTAGGAATACTACATCGAATAAAGAAATTATCTCGCTGATTCATATGGGCTAGAAATATAAAAAATATGTATTTTTCCCTAAGAACTTGGTCTTCAATCACTCTCCCAAAATATCTTGGGAAATGGAGCCTAAAAAATTTATCATGGTTCTCAAAAGCACTGGCATCCAAAGGAGTTCGTAAAATCATCCAAGGAGAAATTTTTTGGGCCCAAGTAATGTACCAAAAACATATCCATCTACTTAATATGATTAAATGTATTATATCCCATATACACAAAAAAAAAACAAATGGGTCAATTGTTTAGAAAGAAATAATCCAATATTTTCAAACTATTGTTGGTGGGCTGATATGGGTCCATCAACTACCGTATTTACCCATAATCTTTTACTTTTGTGATGTTGTTAGAATTTCATTTTAAAAGAGCATAAAAGAACACATATGCATGATTAAGCAAGAGAAATCCTCAATGATATAAAAACACGAGATGTTGATAACGGAGTTCACCCAGTGTGGGTTATGTCTCTGGGCTCAGTGTCAAAATGGGGTAGGCCACTTCATATACCACTGGAAGATGTGATGTAAATGGATGAGGTTCATACAAGGATGTGCCCTCAACATGAGTGCCTTGTCTCTTCACGAGATGTTTCACTACAGGAACTCTCATTCACAATGGACCTCCTATCAGCATGACATAATCTCGTATGAAGCAAAAACAAAGATCCCGCAACATGCATCAAGCAAGGAGAATAATACATCTCACATAAAAAAGAGGCACATGATCAAACTGCATATACCTTAGCCCCTAAAGCTTCCTAAAGAAGCAGATGCTCAGCTATTGAATCTGACTGCACCGTTAAATTCGTGGCTTTGAGGGGCATAGAATCGACTGTCCACACTTGATAATCGAACACCGTCACTCCAATATGGAAAATGGATGAGAAATGGGGAGCTCTGCTATAAAAACGAACATCTACATTGAGCTCCTGTCACTTAGAAGTGTAAAATCGACATATAGTTTGTCGAAAATGGACTCCAACAAGTTTTGGGCCTCAAGGAATATTTTTTATTCCCTCAAGATTCCCTAAGATTATGTTCTACAAGGAATCTGCAAATCTTCTGCTCAGATGGCCATTCTTGCTTTACCATATCATTCCCTACGAAATTCTAGTTAAAATAACTATAAACTTCATATCATTCTGACAAAATGAGAATTTACCTCCCCATGAAATCTTTTAGGAATCAAAGAATATTCTCTGAAAAATATTATCTATCTCGAAAAGCATGCTAGCATGGTTCCGCCTGTGGTTTGGGCTTGGCGTTCCATTGGTCGGTCTCCACTAGTCTGCCCTTGCTTCTGCTCCACCTCCTCTCCTTGGGCAAATGAATAAGATGTGGCATTTAACTATTAAACTAGGGAGATTTTACAAAGAATGGGTTTTTGGGTCATTGGTGTAAAGGCCCACTTGGGTGCATGAGGCCTAGGGTCAAACCCCATCCACATCATATTACATTTTAACCCACCCCATATTTTTCCTTGGCGGTTAACATAAATGTGTTGGTTATAACAAACCAATGGTTAACATTTAATTTTGGAGCCATTATATTAAATGGGCTGTGTTTTTTATATGGTTTGAATATATATATGGTGGGTTTTTTGGTGTTGGTTGGGCCACCCGTGGATTAGGCCAGCCTATGTGGCCAGGCAGGTTCGATTCTCGTCGGCCCATTTGATACGGTGCCATAATGGTGGGGCGAGGGCCGAGTCTATGGGAGGTGGCCCACCCACCACCCATGTGGCTTTGTTTATATGGTGATGACACTATATTTATGGTGGGAAGAGGGCGCGTTCGGGGTCATGGCCCGCCGCCCCATAATTTTAATATGATATGATATGGTCGACAGGGGTGGCAGGGGTCATGGCCCACCACCCTTAATTTAATATTTTTTTGTTTTTATAATAAGAATGGGAATTTTTAATTTTAATGAAAATCAGGGTCATTGGGAAAATTAACGAGGCCACAATTTCACCCATTTTCGATAGTTGTGTTTCTTGTCGAATGGCGGTGAATTTTTGGGATGCTTAAACCTGGCCCACTTCCCAACTTTGACAAAAAATTTGATTCACTCTAACTTCTCCATGTGGGCTCAAATTGGATATATTTTCGCCCTGTTGGAATCAGGGTGATGAGTACTTCAATATGAACCTGGTTTGAGAGTAATATGACCACTTTGAATTTTGACCTATCATCAGCTCTCTTCGTCTCCTAAGGGTGTCTGCAGCCACCTGGATCAATCCTCCCCACTGGGGAGATTTTTTCCCACCAAAAGCATGAACATAATCTGCAGCTGCTTTATACCTCATCTGGACCACAAGTTTCCCGAAAGGTCACCCTTCATTCTCCTTCATCTTTGTTCTTCTAAGCCATAAGAAATGAGCCGACACCTGCATCCTCTACAAACCTGTAGTACAATATTCTTACAAATTGCATGCTCAATTACATGAACAACTATGACCCAATAATTCCCCACACTTTCCACAAGTTTATAACCATACTCTGTGGTCAAGTTTACATTAAAATGGAATCCATACCCCATCTATCTATACAAGGCCAAAATATCATTGTTGCTTCATAAGTGATGGAAAACACAACATCACTTTTACATTTTAAATTGCAACACATTATTTACAAAGTAAGGCCAGGCACACTACCAAACCTAGAAAAATCCATCTCTTAGTTATCAAAGTGAATGGGTCATCTCTCTGTGGCGCATCTGCTTGTCGAGAAATTGTTTCAACTGGTTCATGCATTGATGCTGTGTCCTTAAGGTGCTGCTATGGATGGAGCCTCCAACACGTGGCTCTCTAATGGCCACTTCTATTGCAATGACTACAATGAGTCTTATTTTTCCAAATCTCCTTTACCTTCTTCTTTTCCTGCGATGGAGAAGGCCTTTCATGCCTCAACCTCTTTGTGTTTTCATTCTTGTCCAACACTCAACAAATACATGGTTATTTAATC